>CAMTDV010000018.1:95890788-96224287 GCA_947069175.1 Scalesia atractyloides
CTTCTTTGCCTTGCGTTGACCAAACCCGAAACAAAACCGAACGGGACTGAATCGGAGTGTTACCCAGCTGAACCTAGGTCGAGACTGAACATTACCGAAACAAAACAAGACCTGAACTTAGAAACTGAGCCAACGGAAGTAGCAAACCTATTAACACTCGAAACATAAGAAACTGAAACAAAGAAGTGAAACATGCGAACCGAACCGAGACTAACCTGAACCGAGACTGAGAACTGAGTTAAGTCGCTGCCTCGTCGCCGGAATCGGACCCAACCCGAGCCGAGACCACCCCACCGCCGCCTATCCACTGCCGCTGCAGTTGTTAGGCGTTGCCGGCCGTCGATGGGTGCCGCCGGCCAAAACCCTAATTGGCGCGGCCCTAGGCAGCTACTGCTGCCACTGCTGCTCTTTGCTGTTGAAGGTGACGAGGGAGAGAGGAGGAGGGATGGCGGTGGCGAGTTTCGTCGGAGATGAAGGGGCGCCGGTGGTGGGTTTCGTCGGGCAGTGGAGAGAGGAGGGTGGTGTGTTATTTGGCCAGAGGTCCAGGTAGGGGGTGTTTGGGCAGGTGTGGTCGGCCGGAGGTCAATCAGACCTCGTTTTCCGGCGACAGGAACTGCGAGGGGAATGGTGAGTGTATGAATGTGTGGAGGTGGTGTTTGGCCGGAAGAAGGGTGGTGCCGGAGCTCGCCGGACTTCTGTTCCGGTCACCGGATTTTAGGGAGGCAGAGGGTGAGAGGTGTGTGAGAGGGGCTAGGGTTTGAATGAAATGAGGAAGATGAGTGATAGGATGATTAAATAGGGTAGTGTTTTGAGTCTTTGGGCCTAAAGTCTCCTTAGCGGCCGAAACGCATTTGAGAGCCGTTAGTAGAACCCGAACGTCGTGTGATAACGTATATTGATGTTGTTGTTGTTATTATTATTATGGAAATTGTAATAATAATAAAAAATTACAAGGCGTTACACCTTATGATCCCCTCGTTTATGTGATCGTTTATATGCGTTCATGGAATTGATTTAAGCCCTCATTCATCCTCCAATTCGATGATTCTTGATGAACAAGGGTTTTCCTTGTTTTTTCTCGGATGATCGACATATACACACACTGAGTGTGTGATATGTGTTAATTTTTATGTTTTAATAAAACAGGTTTCCTTTTTGGCAGCTTTGGTCCCTCAAGTTTAGTTTTTATGTAAATGGGACTATAACTCATTATTTTATAATTAATATACTTGTTACTAACTAGGTTAATTTGTTCCTAGTTATTATGTTTATGGTTCACTTTTACCACTAATGGTATTTTACCCGCCATTTATTATTAACATGATTTGATTACCAAACCCGTTTTTGGGGTGTTACATGAAGTTTTCTGAGTGAACATATTTTTTCACCAACTTTAGGAACAAATAATTTCTTTTATTTATGTGTTTGTGTTCTACGATGTGAGAGCTTAACAACAAATCAACCGCGTCTGAAACGAAGCTAAGATGAATGAGATATCGATACTCAAAGTTGTTTGATTAAAGTTAAGATCAATGAGACATCGATGCTCAAAGTTGTGTGGTTAAAACAACCAAAGGCATGAAATTCGAAAGAAAATAGATAAAGTTTATCAATTTGTCTCACATAGGTAGGAATAACTAAACTTGTCTCGAAGGTGTGACAATTTGAAAGAAAATAGATAAAAAGAGCACTCTTTGTATAAGAAAGATTTTAATTGCTAATTAATATTGGTTTAAAAGTATAATTGCTAATTATATTGGTTTAATACTTGACATAGAGAGTATAAATAATTTTATATACCTAATATTACTAATCATTTAAGAAGATACAATTATCAGGGGAGGATCCAGCTCACATTTGTGGATTTTCAAGAACCCTCGGAAAAAAAATGAAAAATTAGTGAGAACTTTATAGAATTTAGAAGAAAATAGTGAGAATTAAAGAGAATTTACCAAATAGAACCCATTAGAATAAAATCCTGGATCCGCCAATGCAATTATTATCTTTTCACAGCAATCCTCTTCAGTTAATTAATCCAGGAAGAATTATCATTCTATGAAGAACCCGAGGTTAGTCTAGACAGCAAGAACATGTGATGTGCCTAAAAACTATTTCATTTAAAAAAATACTATGGAAAATCATTTGAACTTGAGGCTACCTGATACCTTTAAAATATGACATGTTCTTAATATTCGAGTCCTGTATGTATGATTTCTAAATCCTTAATTCGTAATTTTGATCAACTAAGTTATATTTAGCTATTATTTGATTTTTTTTATTTTCTAAAGTATAAGTTATGAATCCTGACTTATATTTCCCCCTTGCTCGTTCCCTTACCACATAGATCTGGACATACACAAACTTCAACGATGTGGATGATCTTATGAATGAAGTTTTGTTGACTATCTTACCCAACAATTAAACCTATCAAACTCAAGTGTATGCAATGTTACTAACCTAACCATCCAGGATTCACCGTCTTCTTCCATCAGCTGCTTGCTAAATCGTCCTGGTTTTTTCCTAGTTTACCTGTTTTAATATCACCGATTACTTGTAAACTTATAACATATTACAAAAAAGTCATTTGTATATTAGCCATTTATATACTCTTAATTTACAACATTTGTGTGTATATAGAGGTGTGTACCTGGGTCCTCCATTGCAGTGCAGTGGTTGTTCCCATCTCGGTGAAGGCTTGGCCCGGGGTTTTACTTGGGTTCGAGTCCAGGGGGCGCAGTTTTACCTATTCCACGGGTTTCTGCGCATCAGGGGTGTGTCTACGCTTTCTAGCGGTGGTCGAGTAGTCGGCCTTTGGACATACTCCGAAAGGGTGGGTTTATACGTGGAAAGCAGTTAGCCGTTCATAAAGAAAGAGGTGTGTACCTCTACCTCATGCTTTGAGAGGTTTTCAAGTTTTTTTATTTTTTTTTTTCGCTTTTTAACCCAAAATTATTTGTTCTTTTACTTATAACACTAAAACTTTCATCTTTTACAATTTTACCTCACAACTTTTGTACTTTCATCTTTACCCCATATGCTTTTCATCTTACATAAATTTTTCGTTTTATGTTCCGTTCTGAATTTTGCGAGCTAAAAAGCGCACGTTTGTGTGGATCAACGTTTTTACGTCATCTATTTTTTTCCCGTGTGATAGGTTTGTCGCAATACGCAGGATCCTAGATCACTTACTTATTCTTTTCTATATTTTACATTTCGGCCTAAGTTATTCGCATTAACACGCTGCAAGTTCAGCGTTGGTGACCCCAGCCGCAACACTAGTTTAAATGATGTAACAACATGTGTTATACCCGAAAAGGAAGCCAAAGTGGGATTGAAATGTGATGTGCCATGTCAGGAACACCATTCCCTTCGACACCTCCCAAAAACCTCGGGGACCGTGCCTACCTACGGGATGACACCCTTCCCTAACAAACAAGTTTTAATTTTCTGTCAAAACAAGGATTGATACGTCATTCATAAAAAGTACAAGGACCCCATCTACAAGTGAGCAAAATTTGAAAAACCAAAACCCCAAACTAATTTTTTTTTTTTTTTAACATTTGCAGCCATGGGAGACACTGAAGAATCAAAGCTTCAACTTCTTCTTGAATGGTTAAAGGTAACCCATAAACACCCTGTTTTCCCACCTCTTATCTCCATTCTTGCGTATTATTAACCTCTGATTCGAATTCCTGTGAAAACCCCAGTTAAATGGAGTGGAATTACGCGGTTGTGACATCAAATACGAACAATTCTAACAAAGGGTTTGGTGTATATTCATCTAATGCTGCCACAGATGGTAATTTAAAGCTTTATTCATTATTTTCTTATTTATGTTTTTACTGATTTTATGTGATCTCATAAGAACAATTGAATAAATAAAGGTCAAATCTTTTTTGTTTACTTCATAGAAACAATAGTGATCTTGTTAATTTTGATGATTAGGGTTAAAGCTTTTGGATCTTTAGGAGTTGATGGGACAAAAAATTAGGGGCTCAAACGAGCTGAGTGGCTCGTGAGCTGCTCGAGATCGGCTCGAGAAAAAGCTCGAAACGAGCCGAGCCTTATCGAGCTTGAGCCCAAAATAAAGCTCATTTATTTATCGAGCTCGAGCCTGGCATGTGAAGCTCATCGAGCCTTAGTGTAATGTTAGCTATTATTAATATTTAATAGCATTTACCCCTTATTTAAAGTTGTCTTATAAACGAGCAGAGCCTAGCTTATGTAAAATTGTTTACGAGCAGAGCCCGAACCTAAAAATAAGCTTGTTTAGTAAACGAGCCCGAACATCGTTTATCGAGCTTGTGAGCCTAAACGGGCCTATTTTTTGTATTATTTTTAATATATTAATTAATATATAATAAACGAGCCGGTCCCGAGCCGAGCTCGAGCTTGAGAAACTACAACGAGCCAATCTCGGGCTCGGCTCGTTTGCACCCCTACAAAAAAATGAATTTTTGATGTTAAATGTGGATGAATTAACTCTATTTCGTGATAGTGGTTATTTATTTGAAATATTTTTAGGGATTTTATTGGTGGTTCCTCTTAATTTGGCTATAACTCCAATGAGGGTATTGCAAGATCCTATTTTGGGACCTGTTTGTTCAGCAATGTTTGAGGAAGGAGAAGTGGATGACAGATTTTTGATAATCTTGTTTCTGATGTTCGAGTCTATACGAAAAAATTCTTCATGGAAACCGTATGTAACAAAACTTTGATTCATGCTGCATATGTAAACATAAATATTCGTCTTTTTATATATATTGGAAATGATTTTGAATAAATTAGGTACCTTGATATGCTTCCGACTACTTTCGGAAATCCACTTTGGTTCTCTGAAGACGAGCTGTCGAGCTAAGTGGGACTACTTTGTTTAAGGCAACCGAATTGCAGGTGTTATTTTTACTAAAAAATGAGAAATAAAATATGGGTTTTTTTCGTTAAGAGTTGTTAACGTGTGTATGCTACAGAAAAAGATTTTGCAGTCTTTGTATGATGATAAAGTGAAAGAGCTCGTGAAGAAGCTTTTGATTCTTGATGGTGACTTAGAAAGGTGTACATCATATTTTTGTTCTCGATAACTTTTAAGTTTCATTGTTGTTTACTAATGTCATGAACTATTAACGGTGATGTTATTCGTTTACTAACGACAACTGCATGTCCTTTCTGTTTTGTAGCGAAGTATGCTTCAATGACTTTCTTTGGTATTCATCTTTCTCTAAAAGCTATATCTTAATTACTTAGTTCCCCGATTAATTTCCTTTTTTTTGCGTCAGCATTTTTACTCATGAAATTGTCATCTCGGAATATTTTATAGGGCTAATTCGATATTTTGGACTCGTGCTTTGAGTATCCCTCTTCCTCCTCTTTTGTATTTCCGCAAATTCAAGAAGAAGAAGAACATAACCATGCTTCCAATCAAGAGTTAGCTGATGGTGATAATGGCAAAAGTGAGGTTTTATTACCTATTATCTTCCAAATTATGATTTTGATGATGAGAAAAATGAGATTACTTGTTATCACTTCAATGAAATATTTTTTTTATTCATTTCAGAATTGGAGGTCAATACGTCTTCTACACAAGAAGAAACTGTTTGGGTCGAGGGTCTTGTTCCTGGCATTGATTTTTGCAACCATGGTAACCTAATTTGTTTGTTTAATTTTTGAAGTAAATATGTGAGTGTTTTTTTGCTTTGGTTGTGTACTCTTATCGAGATCTATGGGGTCAAAGTCAACAGTATAAGTCAAATATTTTGTCTTGCAGATTTGAAGGCTGCGGCAACATGGGAAGTTGATGGAACAGGGTCAGCAACCGGTGTTCCTTTGTCCATGTATCTTCTTTCTGGTAATCAATTATCCCTAATTTGGTATCTTTATACTTGTTATTCGATGAAAACCGTGATGTTTGACATAACAACATAATTTACGTATAAATGTATAATCTTTGACTTTAATTTAACTAAAAGAAAATGTTGCAGTCGTCTCAGGACTTCATGGGAGTAAATAAATTATTGCAAATTTATTTGATCTGAGGGAAGTATTTGATTCTACATATATGAATTACTAATCGACTTTTTTTACCCTTTGTAATAAATTAGTTGAAGAAGCTTGTCTTAAAATTGGGGAAGAGATATCAATCAGCTACGGTAACAAAGGAAATGAGGTACAATCATCCTAATTACTATGATTCGTACATTTTTTTTTCTTTTTACTGTAATAATTGCTATATATTTTAATTGCAGGAACTTCTATACCTGTATGGATTTGTCACTGATAATAACCCAAATGATTATATCATGGTAATCGTCTCTTATGCAACATCACTGAACTGAACGTCTAAATCCATTTATCGACCTTTTATGGTTAGTTTCTTGGGGGTAATACGGTCATCTTACCATGATTATTTCTGCACAGGTACACTATCCAGCCGAAGCTATCAAAGACGCACCGTTTTCACAAACCAAACTACAACTTCTAGAAGCACAAGTCCGTACCATTTGCTCCATTGCGAATTTTAATCATTAAAAATTCTTGATCATTAGTTTGTTACATTATTAAGCATTTAACTAACATACAAACAACAATTGTAATGGTTTAACTTATGATCGTACACTGTTAATCTACAGAAAGCTGAAATGAGGTGCCTTTTATCGAAAAAATCGCTTGATCATGGGTTCTTTTCAAATGAAAAAGAAACCCGAGATAAAGTCAAAGAGACTGAAGTTGTTAGCTATAGTTGGAGCGGTCAACGCAAGACACCGTCTTACCTAAACAGCCTCGTTTTCCCCGAAGAATTCTTAACGTGCTTGAGGACTATTGCCATGAGTGACGATGAGATATTTAGGGTTTCATCTTTGCTTGAAGAGGTGCACTCTTATTCCTGCTTAATTTTTGAATTATCGTTGCTCTCAACGTTAAGAAAACATTAAACTTACCAAAATTTTAAGTAAAATGCCATTTTCGTCCCTGAGGTTTGGCTAATTTTGTGATTTCGTTCAAAGGTTTGTTTTTCCGCATCTGGATCCAAAAGGTTTGAAATCTTGCCATTTTCATCCGACTCGTTAACTCCATCCATTTTTCTCCGTTAAGTTAGGGTATTTCCATCTTTTTTATTAACTTAAAGGACAATTCGGTCTTTTTCACTTTATGTACAAACATTTAGCATAATGTACAAGTATTCAAAATACCCTTAACGGAGAATAAAAGACAAAAATACCCTGACTTACTGGAGAAAAATGGATGGAGTTAACTAGCCTGATGAAAATGGCAAGATTTCAAACCTTTTGGATCCAGATGCGGAAAAAACAAACCTTTGGACGAAAGTTGCAAAACTGGCCAAACCTCAGGGTCGAAAATGGCAATTTACTCAAAATTTATTTAAGGTAACCTTGTGAAAATAATGGTCTGGCAGTTGATGTGTCAGTAACTTTGATGATGTTTGACTTTTTATGCAACTTGCCCATGTTTGTGACATACGAGTAACCTAAATTTTTGCGTATCAAAGCTTGTTGATTCGGAAGGGGACAGACAACCATCGGATATAGAAGTACGTGCAGCTGTATGGGAAGCTTGTGGGGATGCGGGTGCCCTACAATTGCTCGTTGATCTTCTTAATACAAGGTTGGCCTACATTTTAGTTTCTAATTCTTAGAAAATTAAATAAATGACTTGTGGTTTCATGAAATTTGAAGGATGATGGATCTTGAAGAGGGGTCAGGAACGGAAGATTCCACACCGAGTTACTTGAGAAGGCCGTCTGCTACAAAAACAAAACGCCAGAAGATGGGAAAAGGTACGCGACAAAGTCAAATTTTGAGTTAAAGTTTTATTTCACAATTGAAAGTATTATTTATATTTTCTGAGATACAAGAAACTGAATAAAATGTTGGTTAAAATTGAATTTTAAAGGACCAGGTTTGAATCTTGAATAATCATATAATGGATTCTTATTTTGGGTGGGTAAGCATTGACTTTTTGCTTATATAGATTATTATTTTGTCACACCGGTTCATACCGGCCGATAATACCGTTAATAAGGGCCGCCGAGCTTGAGCCCGGTACGATAAGGACCGGTTAAACTAGCGGACAGTAAACGTTATGTGCCGACGGTAAATCCGGTAATACCGGTTCAAATCGTTGTACCGGCTTTGTTCATCTACAAAGTTGATTTTCAAATATTTAAATTTGCAATAAAATCCCTATAATTCCAAGATTTACCTTCCATATTTTGGTAAAAAAAAAAACTAAAAAACCTAGAGATCACTGATCGCTTGCCGCAAATAGTTCCAGGCTTCCCATCGAGGTTACTTGTTCATTCCATTGTTGCATTCAAAGTTCAAAGCGAGTACTTTTGGCGTATTTTTTGGATTATTTTTTTATTATGGTTATGGAATCATGTACTTTTAGATTATTTTTTAAGTTGAAGTTGTATTATTATTATAGGGTTAATTAGTCAATCTGGTATTACCGCCCGGTACATTTTAAAAAAGCGGTTTTTAAAACATTGATTTAAAAACCGATTTTTTAATTGAGCTAAACCATTTCTAAGCCTACCCGGTACAGTTTAAAAACCGGTTTTTAAAACATTGATCTTGTCTGGTTTTTTGCAAATTTTCTAATTATTTAGAAGTGGAAGCATGGATAAAGTCAAAAGGTGTTTTTCTAGGCAGGTCAGCAATAGCTATCAATATTTAACTAAATTTAATACATTGTTTAAGGCAGATGTAATTTGAGTTACATGAAAAGGCATTTATGATATTTAGCTACATATTGAGAATAATGCTGACCTGCCTATAAAAACACTTTTGACTTATGATATTTGTATAAATGTTAGGTTAAATATAGCTAAATATTTTCATGATGATAAAGTCAAACATGATGTTTAAAGGTTGTTCATAAAGGCCTTTTTCTTATCTAACATCAATCTTTTCTTCTTGTTATTGAAAATTTTGATTGAAGCAATGGCACAAATGAAGCATCTAAGAATGAAGAAATGAACCGAAACAAATACGCAAGCATAGTGTACAGGCGAGGTCAAAAGCAACTCACGCGACAATTTCTCAAAGAAGCAGAACACGCGTTACAGTTAGCGTTGAGTGAAAGTAATTAAAACATACTGTTTTAACGACTTTCAACTCCATTTGTTACTAGACATTAGTAATTTAGTATCTTAGTATATTGTTTTCTGTTATTTTGGGATTTGAATGCATTAGGTTATTTTGATGTTGCAATGCTGATGTGCACTGTTACTATTGCCTGGATGTTAGTTATTTTAAAGCCCAGATGGGAAGTTATATATGATTATGATATATTAGAATGGATTTTGAAGCTTGTATGTTTGAATATTTTTCTTTTTTTTTTCTTGGTAAATAGGGAACTTTAAATAACTCATGTTCCGCTTGTAGCTTGTTTTACCATTTTAATAAATAATCAAGTTGGATTTCTTTGCGCTACACGACGGGAACGGGAATTCGGTTTGTGTCGTCGGTCTTTACGGTACTAACATTCGCTATAGCGATCGAAAAAGAACAACAAAAAGAAGTCTTTATATACGATAAAAGATATCTGACACGTGTTGTTCAGTTGGAGTCAGTTCGGTTCATCACATTTCAGTACAACACTGACACTTGCTACACAATTCGAGTACTGACACTTGGTACAACTTACGATACCGAAAAAGGTATTTTATCGGTTTTGAGCAAAATTTAAATTTAGACAGAGATAAAATAAGCATATCTCACCAACATAGAGATTTTATAATAAGTCTTATCTTAAAAGTTAAGAACAAAAATAAAATGTGCTAAACAATATTAATATGATAAACCATTATAACAACAATAAAATATAATAATTCAAAGAACATATATAAAAAAATTATACTTGGTAACTCAGCCTAAATCTTGGTTGGTATCATAAAATAAGAAACAGATTATCAAAGAACATATATGTATAAATTATTATTGATGTAGGCTTGTATTGTCAATGTCCACAAACCACCTCAAAAGAAGGCAGCAAACTAAATAAATTTTCCTAGACCTCTTTCTTTACCCAAAAAAAAATACCAAATAAATAAATAAACATTAGATGATCAAACCAAAGGTCTCCTTTCTTCCTCTTCATCTCGTCGGTTTTCGTCTCTAGCCAACGGCACCTCTTTCATCTTCGGAACCATTCTTGTAGCCGGTTTGTTCTCGGGTATCATCTTCAAAATGATTCCCATAGATATCAAAATCAGACCCGTCCCGTGTTGCTCTGTCAATGGTTTTGTGAAGATCAAGTATGATAGCAACAAAGTCACCGCCTTTCTGGCTGTCGTTATCTGTCATAAGTACAAGTTCATAAGTACCGATTCAAAGTGGTGATTTGGGGTTGAAAGAAAATGTACCATTGCAGTGGTGGCGGCTCCGAATATGGCAATTAGGGAAAGAACCGAGACTTGACCGATAAACGTTGCCATTGCTTCAAACACTAGGACACCATACACATAAGGATGCTGTACCCAACAAAACAAAATTTATCAAAAATATGAAATATGTAACTTGCAAGTCTATTTGACCCAAAAATAGTCCATTATTGACTTTCAGGGTCAAACTAACATGGTTACATGAGAGACTTCTAAAATTTTAAGGATTTGTATAACAGGCACGTTTGATAAGACTTGTACTCATGTTATACTCATGTTCATATAAGTAAGTCTAGGGGTGCAAACAAACCGAGTCGAGCCCGAGCTCGATTAACTTATAAGAGCTCGGCTTGGTTCGAGCTTTGTTTTAAAAGCTCGAGCTCGGCACATTGGTAGTTTCTCAAGCTCGAACTCGGTTCGGGCTCGGCTCGTTTGTTACTATTAATTAATATATTAAAATATAATATACATAATAGGCTCGTTTAGACTCACAAGCTCGATAAGTGATGCTCATGCTCAGACTCGTTTACTAAACAAGCTTATTTTTAGGTTCGGGCTCGTCTCGTAAACAATTTTAAATAAGCTCGGCTCAGCTCTTTTACAAGACAACTTTAAAGAATGGGTAAATGTTATCAATTATTAATAAAACTAATATTACACTAAGGCTCGACGAGCTTCACATGCCAGGCTCGAGCTTGATAAATAAACGAGCTATAATTTGGGCTCGAGCTGGAAAAGTCTCGGATCGTTTCGAGCTTTTTCTCGACTCGATCTCGAGCAGCTCGCGGGCCGCTCGGCTCGTTTTCACCCCTAACTGGGATGGACTAATTAAACAAAAGAAACTTCACCTGAGAGCAAGAAGTCCACGCTTTGAATAATTCTCCGGTCAAAAGCATTGGGGGAATCAGAAAAGGCAAACCCACAACAGTCGAGCAAAATAGCATCTCCATCTGCACAAGAAACCCAATATTGCCATAAATATAACAAAAAAACGGTTTTTCCTTCGTTCACAAGTAACATATCAGTTATCAAGCCACATTCACATCACCTGTGTTGTATCGGGATTCATGGTAAATATAGCTTCTTGAAAATTCCCAAGAAACGAATCCATGATCAAAGCGCCAGAAACCATCACAACGCCAAGAATGCTAAAATTTGGGGAAGTATTTGCATCCGCAAGAGTGAATAGTATCAAACCAACAACCAAAAGTAACGCAGAAACGTACTCATGAGGTGGGTATTTTCGTCTTAACCCAGGAATAAACGCTCCCATGATCATCACCGGAAGAACCTTGGTGGATTTAAACATGAGTTGAGCAGGGTAATTTAGGAAAGCTAAAGACCCTTTGGTGAGACCGTGAGAACCCATAAGAACCGCTGAGAGCTTAACGTACGTCTTCCATGGGTTCACCATTTGTTTTGTGGTGAACCCTTGCAAATAAATCAAAGCAAGGTAGACCCATCCTTGAATGAATGTAAAATAACCAGCCGTAACTACACAAAATAAAAGTATGAAAAAAAGTCGACATTTTTAAGCAAATATTTAACGTAATTGACGCCTTAAAGAAAGATTAAATTCAAATTGATATAAAAAGCCAACCTGAATTTGAGCCTGTTATATACATATTCCTGAAAAAGGCAGCATGAATGTATTCAATTAGCATTATAATCTACACAGAAAGTATCCAATACTGCTACACACAATACAAAAGTCCATGTTTGACTTTTGAAGGTCAGATGATATATTTTACAAATTACAACATCAAACAGAAAGAACAATTAATCTCATATGCGAATAAAGAATAACAACATTAAACTATATGAAAGATTATTAATAGACACTAGTTTAAGAATTATATAACTAAAAAAATCATGCACAATACAGAAGTCCATGTCTGACTTTTGAAGGTCAAATGATATATTTTACAACCTCAGACAATTAATCTCATATGGGAATAAGTAATAACAACATTAAACTATATGAAAGATTATTAAATAGCCACTAGTTTAAGAATCATAAAACTAAAAAAATAATGCACAATACAAATTACAAAGTTAGATAGCACCAGGTTTAAGACTTGAAAAATTATATAAAAATGTTTTATATATTAAAGTACAACAGCTTTAAGTGGTATACAAAACATTTTTATATAATTTTACAAATTTTATTATATATCACTTGCCATTCTTTTCCTTTATGACATAAAATGCAATAAAGACTTGTACTTTGAGCATTAAAAGTTATCTTCCACCAGATAAGACCAAACTCCTGTGCTATGAGTCCCAATCTATCCCTAATGTGACCCACACAAATCTTGGTCACTTGACAAGCAATGTGGGGCTTGAATGTAACTATGCAAATACCAATGAACTCAACCTATGAACTTGGTGGACCAAAAGAAATATTGTTTTTAATATTTGTAGGGAAATTTTTTAAATTAACAATTCAAACTCAAAGTAAGATGATGATATCATCCAAAACTCTATACAAACAACCTCTTGCACGGATTATTCCTTGATACTAAATTGAGATAAGAATTATCTTTATAACTTGAGTAGGACCCATCTAGGATTCACCAAAGTTTCAAGGCAAGGAGGCAACAATCAAGTACTTAATAAAATCTTTTAATAAAAATTCCGGATAAAAAGTAACATATTTAGGAAAAAGTAAAAGCTTAAGATGAAAAGAGTCCACAAAGCCTAAAAAATATCCAAAAATATTGAAGGTAGTTTGCACAAAGTTTTGCATGCAAAGCAATCAAGAAAAGTAGAAAACTTTAATTCTTATTTAATTATTTACACAATTTATTTACTAAAAATATCGTAATTTCTCCATGAAAAATCCAAATTGTAAAAAAAAAAAAAAAAAAAACTTCATCAAATCAATCATGGGTTTGTGAAAAAAAAACAAGATTCTTGAACAAGCTCTGCAGATCAAAACTGGGTTTCTGAACAAATACCCAATTCTTGAAAAATAACCATCAAATTAAACAATGAAGAACAAGAAACCCTTTAACAGTTATAAGAAATAAAATATGGGTTCATGAAATTATGACATTACAACAAAAATCTTGTTAAAAAAACTCAAACTTTACATGAATAAAAAAACCCTAAAAAATCAAGAAAAAAAACAGAGGGTTTTAACTTTTAAAACAATTACCTCACAAACACCATTAACAGAATATCAAATAAGGGTTTATAAAACTATGACACCACAACAAAAATCTTGTTAAAAAAATACAAACTTTACATTACATAAATAACAAAAACCCTAAACATTTCAAGAAAAAAAAATAACAGAGGGTTTTGAAAAAAATTACCTCACAAACACCATTAACAAGAAATCAAATATGGGTTTATAAAACTATGACATCACAACAAAAATCTTGTTAAAAAAATACAAACTTTACATTACATAAATAACAAAAACCCTAAACATTTCAAGAAAAAAAATAACAGAGGGTTTTGAAAAAAATTACCTCACAAACACCATTAACAAGAAATCAAATAGGGTTTATAAAACTATGACATCACAACAAAATCTTGTTAAAAAAATACAAACTTTACATTACATAAATAACAAAAACCCTAAACATTTCAAGAAAAAAAAGAGAGGGTTTTGAAAACAATTACCTCACAAACACCATTAACAAGATACCCAAAGAAAAACCCTGAAGAACAGATGAGAAATTGCTGCCATTTTGGTCGATCAGAGAGAGAAATACCAAACAAAGATCTTGATTGTTCTTCGTTGTTCTTCATGATTCTTGCAACACTTGATGAAAAAGTTTTGAACTTTGATGAATATGAAGGATGAATGAATTGTTGTTCATATAAAGAAATTGATGATCAAGTGAGATTTGTGCATGTTGACTTTAGAGAGAGAAATAATTGATTAAAGGGAGCGTATCGGTTCAATCACGTTAAGCATGTATTGAAAACATATGAAAATTAATAAAGGTTTTTAATTTTGTGTAGAGAGAGAAAGCTTGAAGAGAGAGAGAGTAAAAGAGAGATTATGGTTTAGGAGGAGGAGGAGGCCAAGTCAGGGTGGAGAAGAGGGGTGTGTGTATATTAGGAGACTTTGACTAAGTTTGTATTCAAAGATATTATTTTTCATTTTAGCTTATTTAAGATATTATTTTCCTTTTAAAAGAAAAAAAATACTCCATAAAAAGATAATTATAAAAATGTTTCCCTTACATAATATCTATTTATTTTGATTAATTTTTTTTGTATTTTTTATAATTGATTAAAAAATATTTGTATTTTTTTTATAATAATGTCAAATATGTTTATAGGGTCATGATTTCTACAAACGCTCAAAATGTTACAAATGGTAAAAATAGATGTAGTGTGTTAACATGTGAGATTACAATTACATTACGGTGAATATTGTAAAAAAAAAAAACATGCACATGTTATTCTAATGCCACAGACAATGCACATACAGTTACATGCATTTTTCATCATCTTTTTTAAACATCCGTATTTTTGTATACGTTAGGATTTTTTTTAATTTACACCATAAAATCGAGTGTTTTATTATCTTTCCAACGAGTATACTATTGATGTATAATTTAAAATAAAAGAATGACATGAACTAGTGTTAGTGAAAATGGGTGTTTTTATAGCGTTTTGAAGTGTGCAATTTTATTGAGTTTTTGGATTGTGCAATTTTTTTTGGAGTTTTTGCATTGTACAATTTTATGAAGTTTTTGAAGTGTGTAATTTTACTATGCATTTTTTGTGGTGTTTTAATCTGCAATTCACTTCATGAACTCCATGAATTACAACTATACATTTTATTGAAAGAAAAACTAAAAACCTACTTAAAAACATCAAAATCATGTTTTTTAAATGAAAAATGCCATGAAAATGTCCAATCAAAATCGCCATAAAGATCCAGTACAGAAAAACGCATAATAATGTCCCCAATTTAAAAACATCATCAGAAAACATAGTTCAGAAAAACACCATAAAATATTCAGTTAAAAAACGCCACAAAAACCCGGTTTAGAAAAACACCATAAAATGACCGGTTGAAAACGATATAAAAAACCAAGTTCTTTTTTTTCGAAAAAACACACAATATTGTCCCCGATTTAAAAACGTCATCATAAACCCGATTCAGAAAACAAAAATTAAACACTATAAAATGTTCAGTTGAAAAAAGCACTATAAAACCCAGCTCAGAAAAAACATAATAAAATGTCTAGTTGAAAACGCCATAAAATAAACCAAGTTCATTTTTTTCCGAAAGTATTGCAATAGTATACTCGTTTGAAAAATAAAAAGTGCTCGATTTTATATTATAATTTAAAAAAATAATCACGTATAAAAAAGTTAAAGAGTTTTAAATGATTGGGAAATGACATGTAGTTAGCATTTGCACCCTTATTTGGATTGCCCCATTCTACCATTCCTCGTAATTTTAAGATTCATAATTTACAAAAATATCACCTCATCAATCTCAGTCACAAATCACAAAATATTATGATTGAGATTAATCTCTACGTTTGTAAAGTTTTAACCATTTGTAGCTAAACCCTACAATATATTATTTCGTCTATGATGTGAGATGTATAATATTGACAAGGAGTTTTAGCAAAAAATGGTTTTTGTTTTATGGTTAAAGTTGCACATGTTCCTTGACTTAAACTATAAACATTTAGTACTATTTTTGTTTGCATTCGTTTGTTTAACATTAACATTTTTTTCATTTTGCTAAACTAACGAATCACTATAGAGTTTAATCTTTCATTTACTTCCGTATACCTTCCTTTCTCAAGGTTCATTTTATGCATCCATTTTATTGTATGCATCATCTCATTAATTTAAAATCAATTGGATTTTAATTTGCGTATTAAACACCTCATTATAGAGTTTAACCTCTTCATTTAAGTGTTCATGTTAGTTTTTGGTTAAAGTTATACGAAATAAGGCCACACGGCGTGGGTAACTAGAGATGGGCATAATCGGGTTTTCTTAGTACCCGGAACCGGTTTCCAAACCGAACCCGGTTCCATTTGGTTGACAATGGAACCGGGTTTGATGTGGAACCGGTCCGGTTTCCTACCCGGGTTTACACAACAGAATCTGGAACCGTTTGGAACCGGGTACGGGTATTCCTGGAACCGGGTACAGTAGGAACCGGGTACGGGTACTGTGTGGAACCGGTTACGGGTACAATGGGGAACCGGTCATGTGGAGATGTTTATTATGCTTAATTTTTACGAATGTTTATTGAGTTTAGTAAATTTAATGTTTTTTTATTCATTGATAATAAATTAGTTACATTAAAAACACCCCGAATCACCTCAGCAAGGTGGCATCCCCAACGCCCACCCCCCCTCCCCGCGGTTAAAGAGGAACACTATCAGACGGCTCGCCAGCCCAATAACCGGCGTTAAAATAGTCAGAGGCTTTTTGTTTCTACACCATCAATCTTAAATAGGGAGCCACTATTACCTTAAAACCTACTTACCGCTTACTGATGTTTGTAATGTGATAAGTCTATAGGGGACTTTGGACTTATCACACACCATGCACCTTTTAAAAGAAAAAAAAATACTCCACGAAAAGCAAATAATTAGAAAAATGTTTCCGGCCTTATATAATATCCGTGTGTTTTGATTTTTTTTTTTGTGTTTTGATTTTTTTTTTGTGTTTTCATAATATAGTCAAATATATTTATATTCGTATGTGGTGTGAGATTATAGACATTGACATGGGATTTTAACTAAAATTGTTTTTTTGTTTTATGGTTAAAGTTGCACATGTTCCCTGGCTTCAACTATAAATGTTTAGTACATCTTTTGTTAGTATTCGTCCGTTTAACGTTAACATATTTTTTTATTTTATTTTGTAAATGAACTCGTTCGTTTAATGATTTTTTGTCTACTTCCGTATACCTTTCTTTCTCAAAAGTTTCTTTTTCCGCATCCATTTAATATCACCACATTAGTTTAAAATCAATTTGTTTTTTTAATTCGCAAATTTAACACCTCATTACAGAGTTTAATTCATTCATGTAAGTGGTTGTGTTAGCGTGTTTGGTTAAAGTTAAACGAAATAAGATCACGTGGTGTGGGGTAACACTCCCAACCACCTTAGTTGGGTAGCGCCCCCCACACCACCTCTCCCTCGTTAAAGAGGAACGCCATCAGATGGCTTGCTAGCCCAACAGCGAGCGTTAAGGGGTTGATTTATGGGCCCATTTGCTACAACACATTAGAATTTCATGTTTTTCTCTTTTTTTCTAGTCTTTTTTAATTAATAGTTAGAGGCTTTATTTCAAACTATCAAAGTTAAAAGGGAAGCCACTATTACCCTAAAACCTACGTAGCACTTACGTGTTGTTGTGGTGCAATAAATCCCACACCATGCACCTTTTGAAAGAAAAAAAATACTCCATAAAAAACAGATAATTATAAAATGTTTTCAGCCTTTCATAATATTTGTTTATTTTGATTCATTTTTTTGTGTTTTTTATAATAATTTCAAATACATTTATATTCATATGTGGTGTGAGATTATAGACATGGACATGTAGTTTTAGCTAAAATTGGTTTTTGTTTTATGGTTAACGTTGCACATGTTCCTTGCTTTATATAAATGTTAAGTACATTTTTTTGTTTGTATTCATTTGTTTAACGTTAACATATTTTTTTTTTAAATTCTAAATGAACTACGTCCATTTTATGATCTTTCATTTACTTCCATTTACCTTCCTTTCACAAAGTTCCTTTCTACATCTATTTAATTGTAATTTATCACCTCACTAATTTAAAATCAATTTGATTCTAGCTTGTAGATTTAACACCTCATTCTAAAGTTTAATTCGTTCATTTAAGTGTTCATGTTAACTTGTTTGGTTAAAGTTAAACAAAGTAAAGCCACACGGTGTGGAGTAGTCTTAGATGGATGACGCCCCCAACACCACCTCTCCCTCGTTAAAGAGAAGCGTCATCAGATAGCTCGCCAACCTAGTAACGATTGTTAAGGGTTTGATTTGTGGGGTCCGTTTGCTAAAACCAATCAAATTTTTTTCTCCTTTTTGTTTTTTAATTAATAGTTAGAGGCTTTATTCCAAACCGTCAACGTTAAAGAGGGAGCCATTGTTGCTCTAAAACCTACATGGCACTGATGTGTCGCGATTAGGACTGTAAATGAACCGAACGTTCAGGGAACAGTTCATGAACCGTCAGCGGAAAGTTCGTTTATGTTCGTTCGATTAGCTTAACGAACGAACACGAACAAAAAATTACGTTCGGTTAGCTTAGCGAACAAATACAAACACATGTCTCGTTCGTTCGATTGCGTTCGTTTGATTATATTAAAAATAATAAATAATAAACCTTCTATCTGAACATATTGAAAACTTACTTGAAACCCTATTTTTTATAAGTTAGCTAAAATTTGGACATTCTAAGAGATTTTTGGGGATAATTATGTCTAAGTTAGTTAAACTTGATCCATCGTTTGGTGGTGTAGTAGACTTCTTGTATTTTAATTTTTCATTTGATGATTGTATTTAACTAATTATATCCGATGTTTAAGGATAACAATGTTTTTATTTTTTAATTTCAAGTTAAACGTTCGTTTACGTTCATTTTTATTTGCTTGCATTTGTCTGTGTTCATTTTTATTTGCTTGCGTTCATATGTGTTCGAGACCGGTGTTCACGAACTGTTCATGAACAGCTGAATTTTGTTAACGAACAAACACGAACATAAACTTATGTTCGGTATGCGTTCATTAACAGTTCACGAGCATGTTAATTTTCTTAACGAACGAACACGAACATGGTCGTGTTCGTTTAGTTCGTTTACACCCCTAGTCGCGATAAACCCCCATAAAGACTTTATTCTACACCATACACCTCTTAAAAGAAAAAGAAATACTTCATAACAAGCAGATAATTAGAAAAATGTTTTCTGCCTTACATAATATCCTGTCTATTTTGATTTTTTTTTTTTTTGTATTTTTTAATGATGTCAAATATATTAATATTTTTCTATGATGTGAGATTATAGACATTGGCATGGAATTTCAGCAAAATTAGTTTTTGTTGTGGGGTTAAAGTTGCACATGTTTTTTGGCTTCAACCATAAATGTTTAGTATATTTTTTGTTTGTATTCGTACGTTTAACGTTAACATTTTTTTATTTTGTTAAATGAATGAATCATTTATGTTCGTTTAATGATCTTTTATTTACTTTCGTTTACCTTCCTTTCTCAAAGTTCACTTCTACGTCAATTTAATTGTATTTATCACCTCATTAGTTTAAAATCAATTTGATTTTAGTTCGCATATTTAACATCTTATTCTAGAGTTTAATCCGTTTTTTAAGTGTGCATGTGTGCTTGTTTGGTTAAAGTTGAACAAAATAATTTGAAGAAGGCTTATTTGTGTTATTTCACGTCGTTTACATACATGTTTGACAAGTTTCTTGATTAAGTTTGCTAACATGTTACGTTATGATGATTGATAAGTGTTTTCTTTAAAACTTATATTAAAATGTTGATAAACAAATAGAAGGTATTATTAATAAAGTTAAGTCGATGGATTATTTTTGGTTTAAAAGTTGATCGAATCTAAAAAGCATATAATGAGAAAACTAATGTAAATTTGTAATTATGTAATTGTTGTGTGTGTGGCCGTTCAATTTTCGGATTTGATGTTTTCTTAACGAAGTTCACCTTTAGAAAACAAACTTCTTTTAACAATGCATTTCAATTAATACAAAGCATCTTATATAGAAAGTTATCATATAAAATAAAACGATTTCTTCCTAAGCCTTAATGGTGAAATATGTGTGAAAATAATAATTTCAACGGTTTCAGTTAGGTAACCCAATACAAACAAGAGGTGCCTTATAGAAAAAGAGTCCTACTCTATTTATAATTTTCTAATTATACTCTTTATCTTTTAGTTGAAGTCAATTGATATTTGATATTACAAACACAAAGTGGTACTCTGTGATTAAAACCATTAAATAAACAATAAAAAAAATATAAAACAAAATACTACAATTCTTTGGTTGTACATGACATTATAGTCTAGTGACGCATTGAAAATGAGAAAAGGCTTAGAAACCATTAGGTCATAAGTTTGATTTCCACAAAGGGGTTATTCTTAGATTTAATACACGATGATACTTCGGTAATTCAAATCTATTGTTTAAAAAAAGAGTAAATTGCCAAAATGGTCCTGAGGTTTGGTCACTTTTCAACTTTAGTCCAAAACTCAAATCTTTTGAATCTGGGTCTCTGTACTTTCAATTTTGTTATCATTTTCATCCAAAAGCAAATTCTGGTTAGATATTTCAATTAACATCCGGTTTTTTGTCGTTTTCCTCCATTAAATGATCAGATTTTTTTAATTGTTATAAACTTATTATAAAACGTTAAAAGAACATTTTGCCGTTCATTTTGATTTCGGATTAAAATAACAACAAAATTGAAACCAGACCCAAATTTAAAAATTTTGAGTTTTAAACTAAATTAGCAAAAGTAACCAGCTGGGACTATTTTGACAGTAGCACGGATATTAATCGAAAACAAGCGACGGTGCTTAACTTACAAATGAGAAACGGTCGTATATTCCCGAGGTGGTACCGATTCTGAAGCAAAGGATGATTATCCACGTGGCAAGAGGATAAAGAAGGTGTGTCAGGAGTGAGAAGTGATCTGGAAGTAATGCACTTTACTCTTGTTTTTTTCTTTTTTCCCTTAAAGTTAAAACTAACTTATTCTCTAAATTTAATATGGTCCAATTAAACATGGGTCTTGCAATTAAGGAGTTAAATGCTTGGTTGGTCCCTGTGGTTTGCAAAAATTTCATTGTTGGTCCCAGTGGTTTACTATTTACACTCGTGGTACCCAAACTTGTAAAAAATGAACTCGCTTGGTCCCCTGCCCTAACTTCAGTTAAATAACTCTGTTAAAACACCCCACGTGCTTGGCACGTGAGGGCAATTTCGTCCATTCAGTTTGAATTGATGTTCACTTTTGGCAATTGCACACTTAGTCCTAGACGTCAGTTGATATTTATTGGTTTCCCTCTCATTTCTGTTCATCTCCCCACCGTAACACACACCTACAAAGACTCACCGTCTCTTCGTCTCTCTGCAACATCCCGGCGATTGAACAAATAATCGGTGCGTTTAGGGCTGATCGAAGGGAATGGGTTGGTACATTAGGGCTGAGTTTGATGATTTTAATCCAGATCGTGAGTATAGTAAGTTTTTTTATGCTGATAGTGCTAAAGTTCAAACATTCAGCGATTTTGTAGTGTTTGTTTTACATAATTACTGACACACTGTTTTGGTCGTTTTCTGTTATGTTTTTTGAGCAGATGGAAACCCTAGTTTGTTTTCTGCAAGAATCTTCTATGCTGGAACTTTTAGGAGGTTTCCAGGAAGAAGGTATGTTCAAGGGAGGTCAGCGTATGTTGATTACATCGACATTGATGAGTTTTCTGTCCATGAAGTTGATTGGATGATACGAGACCTTAACCTGTTCAAAGAGAAGGTGCCAATTTATTATCATTTTCAAATACCTGGTAGAGATTTAGATACTGGTTTGGTAGCTTTAGGGTGTGATGCTGATGTTCGTAACTTGGCACAATATGTGGGTGAAAATAAGTTAATCAACTTTTACATTGAACATGTAAAATCTGTGGTTGATACTTATTTAAAATCACCAGAGGGACCATCTAGGGTTGTTATTGAGGAATTAGTAGAGGAAAGCCAAAATGTCCAGGAGAATGTTGGTGTTAGACAAAACAAAGAAAAGTTATTACCTAGGAGGAGACTGATGCTTGAGTATGTTGAAGGGTCATCTAGTGCAAATAAGAATACAAGTAACATGTTTGTTGATAATCCAGTAGGTAACAATGATAATCCGGTAGGTAACAATGATAATATAGAGACTGGGACTTATAATGCAAACCAGGGTACATGTGTAGATGGTTTTAACTTTGACGACATTGACTTTTCTGGAGTATTCCCAAACAACAAGGGTCTTAAGGATGCTGAAGGTGAGGTAGAGGTTACTTGTAGGAATGAGAATGAGGGTAATGGGGAGGATGAGGGTGACATGGAGTCCGATAGTTATAGGGAGGTTGAGGATGACATGGAGTCCGATAGTTATCAAAGTGAGGCTGAAGGTAATGACTCAGAAGACAGTGACTACATTGTTGACAATGATTATGAGGTGGAAGAAACAGAAGTTGATATGAGGGACTTCAATACTTTTGTAGATGAGGATGAAGAATATGTAGGCAACCTTAATTCTGGCACTAATAGTGTTAGAAAAGAAGTGGATTATGAAAAGGAAATTGATGATAACCTTAGCTACGAATCATTTGATAGCTTAACTGATGAATCAATGGAAGATTTTGAAACAAGAAGGAGCAAGAAGCTAAGGGAAATCAGGCATAAACAAAAGGTTAGCATTTGTTTAACTAAATCTTTACTTAACTATTTATTATTTACGTAAGCATTTGTTAAATTATCTAATAACTGTTGACATTGAACAGGGAAAGACTAGGATGCATGAGGCGAGGTTTTACTTGGGTCAACAATTTGGATCTGCAAAGGAGGTTAAAGAACATGTTAGGCAGCATGCCGTTCTTACCAGAAGGGAGTTGTCATTTTTGAGAAATGACAAGGGTAGGATAAGAGTCATTTGTGAAGGTAATGTACCAGTTTATAAGAAAGGTGATGGGTTTGTAAAACAAGTATCCAAGAAAGGCAATAAGGGAAAATATACTGTTGGGCCCAAGCCCATTGAGTCTGCTGTTATGCCCAGTTCCAGGGAATCTCTTAGGGAGTCTCAAAAGTCACCATTTGCACTAAGTCGCAATGCCATATCCTGTAGAAAAAGAAAAGAAAGATTACAGAAGGCAGCTTGTACATTTATGTTGTATGTGGCTAAAGAGAAAGATGACACTGAAACTTGGACAGTGAAAACTCACAAGGCAGAGCACACCTGTCTCCAAGCTAGAGAAAGTTTACACCTTACAGCAAAGTTCATGGCTAAGGACCCTTCTGTGAAGAGATTTGTTGAATGTAACAAAGACATCTCAGTGAGGACCATCCAAGAAGAGCTATCAAGGAAGTATGAATTAAGAGTTTCAAGGATGAAAGCCTTTAGGGCAAAGATACTTGCTTCGAAGGAAGTTCAAGGGGACAACAAGGAACAATATGCAAGGCTAAGGGATTACATAATAGAGCTTCAAAGTGCAAATCCAAACACAACAGTGCACATTGAAGTTGAGTCTGAACCCAACACATCTTATCCAACAAGGGTGTTCAAGAGGATTTACATCTGCTTGGGTCCACTGAAGCTAGGCTTCAAGGAATGTGGGAGGGACATACTAGGCTTAGATGGGGCTTTTTTGAAGGGTTCTCAACAGGGTCAGGTATTAGTTGCAGTAGGCTTGGATTCCAACAACGGGCTCTATCCACTGGCCTATGCAATTGCAGAAGCAGAAAACAAGGATTCTTGGACATGGTTTTTGGAATGTCTCAAAGATGACCTAGCACTACAAAGCAACTCACATTTTACCTTCATATCTGATAGACAAAAGGTTAGCCTTACTTTTTAGAGTTGAATTGTTTATAAATATGTTTTTTATTGCTATGATTGTTTGGATTTTAACATGTTTGCTGTTTTGGGTGTTAAATTTAGGGCCTTATTCCAGCACTTGAAAAGGTATTCCCAGCTGCAGAACACAGGTTCTGCCTTAGGCATATTCACCAGAATATGAAGTTAAAATGGAGGGGCAAAGGCTTTAAAGATTGCATATGGGCATGTGCAACTGCCAGAACCGGTACTTACTTTTAAGCATTTATTCATTCAAGTGTTGGGTCAACAATTTACTGACTTGTTATTCATGATTGTTCTTGTGTAATAGTACATGAGTTTAGGGATAAAATGGAAGAGTTGAAGAAGTTCAATGAGGAAGCATACAAATGGTTGGCACAAATTCCACCAAAGCATTAGTCGAGATCACACTTCACAGGTAATATTCACTTTAAGATTAGACTAGTTGCTAATTTAAGCACCAAAGGAATTTATCACTTTATACATTTCTTTTTTGGTTATCAATGTGTAGGTTTGGCACAATCTGATGTTCTACTAAACAACATGTGCGAAGTTTTTAATGCCAAGACTGTTGAAGGGAGGGAAAAGCCAATCATTTCATGTTTGGAATATCTTAGAGAGTATTTGATGAAGAGAATAGTCAATATGATGAAGGTGCAACAGCAGTGTAAGGGCCCCCTCACACCAAAGATAACAGAGATCTTTGACGAGATCAAGAAGGCTGCAGCCCAATGCAGTGTGAAATGGTGTGGTGATAGTAGGTGGCAGGTACAAGGGACTCTTGGGCAATATGTTGTGAATGTTGAACAAAGGGTTTGTACTTGTAGGAGGTGGGAAATTTCAGGAATCCCATGTAAGCATGCCGTAGCTGTTAACTGGGATATGGCTGCACACAAACAACAGGTGGGGCCACCTGAGGATTGGGTTCATCCATGCTACTATCTGGACACTTGGAAAAAGGCTTATGCCTACAAGATTGGTCCAATCAATGGTCCCAAACTCTGGCCAATATCACCAGTTCCCACAACATTGACCCCTCCACTTCGCCACAAACAAGCTGGCAGGCCAAAGAAGAAGAGGAGAAAAGACCAAGTGGAGGTTGAAGATATATTGGAGAAGAAAGGGAAGCTGACTAGAAAGGGTGGGTCTGTAACCTGTAAGAAATGCAAAGGGAAGGGCCATAATTCAAGAGGTTGCAAGGCTGCAAAGAAAGGAATGGGTGCTGAAGGTGGTTCTGCAGCAGCTGCTGCTGGTGGTTCTGCTGCTCATGGTGACTCTGCAGGTCAAGAATAAGCTGGATACGCTTAACTGATGAAGGGCTAGATTTTAAATATCTTTTTGTTATGTTATTCAGCCGTATGCTTTAAACAATACTTGTTAACTGTTGCTTGTCTTTATTATGTTTGGTATGCACTATTGTGGCTTATGCTTATGCCACCATTTTGGAAATGTTAATCGGCTATTATAGTTATTGTTGTGTTTGGAAATTGAGTATGTCTTTATTACATTTGTTGGGCAGGGTCATAAATTGGAGTTGTTGAGTCTTTATTAGGTTTGTTGGATATTAAGTGATGGCAATAAATGTCATCCGTGTCGCTTTTTCCGCTTTATTTAACATGCTTTTCCGTTATATTAAACATTGGTCGTCCGTATCGCTTTTGCACTTTATAAAACAATGGTCGTCCGTTTCGCTTTTGCGCTTTATTTAACATTGGTCGTCCGTATCCCTTTTGCGCTTTATTTAACATTTTTCGTCCGTAACGCTTTTGCGCTTTATTTAACATGTCAATATACACAGTTTTGTTTGCCACAACCACAATATCTATGAATATCCAAAATTCATTATAATATTATTTGGTCAAATTACATAATTAACATTGCAGTCAAGCTAACAACATTGCAAACTGTAATCCTAACAGAAACAATAGTACTAAGATCAGGGTGTTCTTCCATCTCAGTTCAGTCCTTAGTTCATCCCTTTCTTGATCAGCCCTGTTTCTTGCTCGGAGTAGCCCTGGAATGATGCGAACAGCTCGTGGGCACATTGGCGGGTCAAACCAACGAACAAATCCAGGACAAGTGACTTCCTGTCATATCAAACATTTAAAAAATTGAAACCAAAATGAACATCTACTAATGAACCCTAATGATTACCAGTGATGGACATGCATAGTATCGTCGTCCTGGATTGTTGTCGGTCCATGATGTACGAATGACGGCTAACTTTCCACAGCGACATGTTGCCATTCTAGGGTTCCTGGAGAAACATGGGTGAGGGGAGGAAGAACGGTCGTTAATTTTGAGGGAAAAAAGAAGGATAAGGTGGTTTTTATACTGAGCTCAAACTGAATGGACGAAATTGCCCTCACGTGCCAAGCACGTGGGGTGTTTTAACAGAGTTATTTAACTGAAGTTAGGGCAGGGGACCAAGCGAGTTCATTTTTTACAAGTTTGGGTACCACGAGTGTAAATAGTAAACCACTGGGACCAACAATGAAATTTTTGCAAACCACAGGGACCAACCAAGCATTTAACTCTGCAATTAAGTATTCACACACTTCCACCTATCCACTTGTCTATTCATAGATCCTCTAGTGTCAAGCTATGGTTAAATCGTGACGTTTTGATCCGGTCAACAGATCCGTCAGACACTCGTCAGTCTTTGTCTGGTTGATCAGACCAAAACGTCACGCTTTGGCCACAGCTCGACACTGAATAGTGTATGAATAGACATATATACCATATTTGCTGATCTGTTGGGACAACTTTATTTTGCTAAAATAATATTCTACAACTATTTTACCATCACTAAATAATAAAGAAAAGCATCTATAAAATGAATGTCACGTGTTAGTTTTAGGATATTTGCTATGTGGCTATCGTCAAGGATTTAATTTTACCCACACTTAGTCATGTTACATCACTTTGCTTCACGTATAGATATTACTATTACATTACGTCTATTAACGGTCTAATTTATGTGAGTCTCGATCGCATATTTGCATAGTATATAAAAATTATCGTATCTTCGATTTTACCTTATTGATGTTGACATTTTAAAAAGTTTCTTCAACGCCGCTTAAACCGTTCAACAACAACTTAGACACAAACAATACAAACTATTGAGGTAATGACGTGCACCATTTTAGGAAGATGAGAAGAGTAGATCATCTAATATGGCTTGTGGTCGTGAAGGGTGAGAGTGCCAACTTGACACCATACGATCACGCCACACTGCGTCGCTGACACGCGTGTGAGAATGAAACAATTATCGGGGGTGTATTCATAATTCATGGCATGAAGGATACGTGAAGCATGATCCCTTTTATTCCTAATAATCCAATGAAATCGCACCACCTATAATTTTTTTCATTACAATATTCAGTTTTAGACCTTTACCTTTCACTAACCACAACACCCTTCAAGTGATTGTGAGTGTGATTATCCCACTGCATTGATGTGCCTTTCAATATTACTATCACTAACCATAACACATTTATAATTTGGATCCAATTCATTTCATTCATGCCATACCACAGTATCATAACATTCAAGGCCTATTATAAGCTTACATTAACAATAGGGAAATAACACATATATAAACCACTAATGACTAATCCACTCACTAAGTAGACCAACATGGGGAAAATAATATAATAAATTCATGAAGTAACCCACTCCTATTTTCCTTGATGAATACCCACGATGCATTGCATGACTTACATAATACTACTTTGCATCTGTAGAGCAAGTGACACTAGTTAACTAAATATTTATATGTATGTTCATTATTATATTATCGTATAGCATTTTTTATTATGCATCAATCAATTATACATCTACATTAGTGTTGGGATAACATTAAAACTCGTTATTTTAAACATTATTGAGTAATTTTATCATTATTTAAGGTTTTTCGTGATTTTCTCAGATATTTGTTGGATATTTTAGTGTAATTTGAGATTGCGTGTGACGTCCAGATAAGAGTGCACGTTTATTTGAAGGTCATCGGGACTAACGGTGGATCCAAGGGGCAGCGCCCCCTTGGCGGGGGTTCGGGGGCAGCGGCCCCGAGAGAAGCAGGGTCCAAGGGCAGAGCCCCTGGCTGGGGTCGAGCTGCCAGGTCAGCTTGGAAATTTTTTATTTTGGACAAAAGTCCTTTATCAAAAATGCATCAGAAATTGAATTTCGGGCTAAATATGCACTTTTGGAAACTTAAGGGACTAAAGGTGGTTTGTGCAAAATAAAAACTGTCTGCAGTTTGTGAAAACTGCATATACGCTCCCAATGAAAACTGCCAAAATAATCAAAATTTGATTATTGACTCTCAATCAAAAATTGCCATACACAAATCTAGAATGTTTCTGATTTTATCCGATCAAAGATTGGTAGCCACTCCAATTGTTTGATCTGATAGTGATTACACGACTTCAGATTTATCCAATCAATTTCGAATTTTTCCCAACAAAGATCAAACAATTTTAGTGAAAATGACAAGTGGTGGTGAATTTGCGAAGGCCATGACGAACAAATTTGCGAAATTGGACAAGTTTGAAGGGCAAGACTTTCATCGCTGGCAAAAGAAGATGCATTTTCTGTTGACGACTTTGAAAGTGGTGTACGTTCTGAGTACCCCGATGCCCGAGGAAGTGACGGATGAGCCGTTGGAACAAACTAGGAAGCGTGGAAAGTGGTTGAATGATGATTACATCTGTCGTGGGCATATTCTGAATAGTATGTGTGACTCTCTTTTCGATATTTATCAAAATGTTGAATCTGCAAAAGAACTGTGGGAATTACTAGAGGCCAAATACATGGCTGAAGACACATCTAGTAAGATATTCTTGGTCAGTGATTTTATGAATTATAAAATGGTTGATGGTAAACCCATCATGGAACAATACAATGAATGTCTAAGAATTCTGGGTCAATTCGAACAACATGGTTTAAAGATGGATGAAACTATTTCTGTTCCATCTATCATTGATAAACTTCCTCCTTTATGGAAAGATTTTAAACATACTTTAAAACATAAGAAGGAGGAAATGAATCTGGTTGAACTTGAAAGTTGTTTTCGAATTGAGGAGTCTTGTCGGGACATGGAAAATGTTAACAAAGACAAACACGTTGGTGGGTCTTCTGTTAACATGGTGGAAGAAAGTGGTCCTAGTCTCAAAAATTCTAACAAGGGAAACAACAGAAGAAAGTATCAAAGTGAGTTTAACAAGAAGAACAAGGCTGTGAAGTATGCAAAACAGACCAATGATCAAGGCTGTTGGAAGTGTGGTAAACCAGGACACTTCAAGAGAGATTGTCGTGTTGGTAAAGCCAAGAATGAAGCTGGCACTGGTGGATCCTCTAAGGATCCAAAGCAACAAGGTCAGAAATTAAACTTTAATTATATTCGGATGTGAATTATGTTTCACCAATTTCTGAAGCATTTTATGTGCATGATGATTCTGTTGCTTGGTGGTATGACTCGGGAGCAACAAGTCACGTATGTAAGGATCGAAGATAGTTCAAGGACCTTACATTAATTGAAGATGGATCTGTTTAAAGATAGGAAATGTTGCAACCGAGCCAATCCACGGAATTGGAAGTGTAGTACTAGTATTTACTTATGGAAAAACTCTAAGTTTAAGTAATGTATTGTATGTACTCGGCATTCGGAAAAACTTGTTATCCGGTATCGTATTAAATAATTGCGGGTACAAACAAGTGTTAGAATGTGACAAGTATATCTTGTCAAGACATGGTCTTTTATCGGATTTGGTTATTTATGTAATGGTATGATTATGTTAAATCTAGAAGTGCCACTAATAATTCTGTTTGTATGATTGATTCTGCACCTAGTGTAAATTCATCTAAATCTGAATTATGGCATGCTAGATTAGGACATGTACATTATAAACGACTTATGGAAATGTCTAAGATGAGCTTAATTCGGCAGTTAATTTAACAAATGAAAAGTTTCATATCTGCAAGTTGAATAAAATAACTAGAAAACCATTCTTGCAACATGTTACTAGAGAAAGTAAATTGTTAGATTTGATACATAGTGATCTATGTGATTTTCATGGTACACCATCATTAGGAAACAAGAAGTATGTTGTAACCTTTATAGATGATGCTACTAGGTTCTGTAACGTTTACTTGTTACATGCAAAAGATGAAGCTTTGGAAAAGTTTAAAATCTATAAACAAGAAGTAGAGCTTCATCAAAGTGAATTGATCAAAACCCTACATACGGATAGAGGTGGTGAGTATTTTGATTCAGAATATTTCCAATCAACTGGAATAATACACCTTACCACAGCTCCTTACACATCGGAACTAAATGGTGTGGCGGAAAGGAAGAATAGGACACTAAAAGAGATGGTTAATACCATGCTGTCCCATTCGGGTCTAAATAATGGGTTTTGGGGAGAGGCTATGTTGACAGCTTGTTATTTGTTAAACAGGGTTCCTAATAAAAGGAACAAAACAACCCCTTTTGAGCTTTGGTATAAAAAGAAACCCGAGTTGCAAAAACTAAGAGTTTGGGGTTGTAGAGCCGTGGTAAGGCTCAATGATCCTAAGATAAGAAACTTAGGGGAAAGAGGTATAGAATGCATTTTCATTGGATATGCTGAGCACTTATTTGCTCACAGGTTCTATGTAATAGAACCAAATGACCACATTTCAGTACATACGGTTATTGAGGCAAGAAGTGGAAATGTAGAATATGATGAAGAAAGATTCACATCTATACTTAGGCCAAAGGATATGAATTCTTCTCTCCATATTTCTAGTGGAAAAGAAATTATGCCTTCAACTAGCACTGAACCAAGAAGGAGTTCAAGAGAAAGAAAGGCCAAGTCTTATGGTGACGATTTTCAACTGTACTTAGTTGAAGGATCTAGGACTGATATTAATTTTCAATATCAATATTGTTTCAATGTTGATGAGGATCCAAAGACATATAGTGAAGCAATGGCTTCAAGGGATGTTTCATTTTGGAAAGAAGCCATCCAAGATGAAATGGACTCTATTTTGCAAAATAACACTTGGAAATTGGTGGATTTACCTCCTAGTTGTAAACCACTGGGAAGTAAATGGATCTTCAAGAGGAAGAGAAAGGTGGATGGTACTATTGCTAAGTTCAAAGCCAGATTAGTAATCCAAGGGTTTAGACAAAATGTGGGTATTGACTTTTTTGACACATATGCTCCTGTAGCAAGGATATCCACCATTAGATTATTATTAGCACTTGCTGCTATACATAATCTTGTAATTCACCAAATGGATGTGAAAACTGCGTTTGGTGAATCAGATGAGGAGATTTACAAGAAACAACCAGAAGGGTTTGTTATGCCTGGAAGTGAAAACAAGGTGTGTAAACTAATTAAATCTCTTTATGGCTTGAAGCAAGCACCCAAGCAGTGGCATCAAAAGTTTGATGAGATTGTATTGTCTAATGGTTTTGCTTTAAACCAAGCAGATAAATGTGTTTATAGCAAGTTTGATGCTTCTGGAAACGGAGTCTTAATGTGTTTGTATATGTTGATTTTTGGCACTAACCAAGATCAAGTTGATAGAGCAAAAGAATTTTTATCATCTAAGTTTGCTATGAAAGATATGGGGGAGGCTGAGGTGATTTTAGGTATTAAAATCAAACATGAGAACATGGGCATTTCAATCTCTCAATCACACTACATTGAGAAGATCTTGAACAAGTTCAATTTCAAGGAGTGTTCTCCACAAGTACTCCTATTGATCCTAGTTTGAAGCTATTACCTAATAAAGGTATTGCGGTATCTCCACTTGAGTTCTCAAGAGCGATTGGATCACTTATGTACGCTATGATCAGCACCAGACCAGATATAGCGTATGCTGTTGGAAAACTTAGTAGGTTTACTAGCAATCCTAGTACTCATCAGTGGCAAGCACTAGGTCGAGTATTCAAATACTTGAAAGGAACCATGGATTACAGTCTGACTTACATTGGATTTCCTTCAGTGATTGAAGGATATTCGGATGCGAGTTGGATAAACAATAAGGAAGATCATTCTTCCACAGTGGTTGGGTATTCCTACTTGGGGGAGGTGCCATTTCTTGGGCTTCAAAGAAACAGACTTGCATAACTGATTCAACAATGGAGTCTGAGTTTGTAGCGTTAGCCGCAGCTGGCAAAGAAGCTGAGTGGCTAAGAAACTTGATTTATGAGATTCCATTATGGCCAAAACCAATGGCTCCCATTTCCATAAGGTGTGATAGTGAAGCTACACTGGCTAAGGCATATAGTCAAGTGTATGGCAAGTCAAGACACTTAGGGGTGAGACATAGCATGGTTCGTGAGCTCATCATGCATGGTGTGATTTCGGTTGAGTATGTGAGAACTCAACATAACTTGGCTGATCATTTAACCAAAGGGTTAACTAGAGATCTCGTGAAAGGATCAGCTGTGGGATTAGGGTTAAAGTCCATCTGAAAACTCTCATGTTAAGATACCCAATTCCCACCTAATATGACGTTAGGTGCAGAATTCAATGTGGAAAGCTTATCATCTAGAATTTGGAACACAACGTTAACTTATCCCAAAGGTATGTGTTTAGACCTGCAAGTTAACGAAGGTTGAGGTATATCTTCTTAATAGCTCTTTTGAAAAATTGCATTTGCAGGTGCAAGAGTAAAAGAGCTACCTATATGAGCATGAAGTTTAGCTGCTTCGAGAAGCTTGGACTTGGCTTTGATATGCTTATGAAGGATAGGGACATAGGCTAGTAAAAGATAGTGTCAAGTTAGATTCATGTATGTAAACTAATGTGTATATTATCTTCATGTATTCAGTATGGATATTAAGGGTTCAATCCATAGAGACACCCTTAAATTCGAATATTTGGGATGTGTAATATACTAATATGAATTCAATCGTCACGACATTTCATTTATGCATTAGTTTGTTTGATTGCTGTGAACAAGTTAGTTAATCTATGATTACACTAAAATGAGGGAGGTATGTTGGATATTTTAGTGTAATTTGAGATTGCGTGTGACGTCCAAATAAGAGTGCACGCTTATTTGAAGGTCATCGGGACTAACGGGGGATCCAAGGGGGCAGCGCCCCCTTGGCGGGGGTTCGGAGGCAGCGGCCCCGAGAGAAGCAGGGTCCAAGGGCAGAGCCCCTGGCTGGGGTCGAGCTGCCAGGTCAGCTTGGAAATTTTTTATTTTGGACAAAAGTCCTTTATAAAAAATGCATCAGAAATTGAATTTCGAGCTAAATATACACTTTTGGAAACTTAAGGGACTAAAGGTGGTTTGTGCAAAATAAAAACTACCTGCAGTTTGTGAAAACTGCATATACGCTCCCAATGAAAACTGCCAAAATAATCAAAATTTGATTATTGACTCTCAATCAAAAACTGCCATACAAAAATCTAGAATTTTTCTGATTTTTTCCGATCAAAGATTGGTAGCCACTCCAATTGTTTAATCTGATGGTGATTACACAACTTCAGATTTATCCAAGCAATTTTGATTTTTTCCCAACAATATTTTCATGTTAGTTTCTGCTGGATGCATGTACGACGTTATTTATGTTGAACAAGTGTAATCTTAACATTTGTGATAGCCTCATATCATTTGATTTAACTTAAAACTAACATACATTGACAATAAGATATCATGTGGTTGTTATTATGAAAATTCGATACAAATTAGTCACTAACCATGCTAGGATGGAACTACCATGTATTTAAAAATCTGTGTATTGGTCATTAGATTTTTGTCTAAAACGCATCAAAAGATTCTTTTATTACTCCATCTAATACTACTAGCTAATCCAACATATATACCCTCGATGACGGTTGTGACACATTATTCTTTTGACTCATATGAGTATTTGCGGTTTCGACGTGAAGAGTGTTTAGTTCTCACATGATCATGATTTAATAGGGTATGAATTGAACACATTCAATGATTGGTATCTGGTGAAATAGTTTGTGTGAAATTAGGGAAGGGTTGAGATGTCTTTCCAAAATACCTAGATGAGTTATATGATCTTGACGACGAGTGAGCTTCGGACCTTGTTTACTATTATCACGAAGATTTTTTTTTCGAATAAAAAAATGGAACATACTTCCACTTGGTTCATCTTCCGCGATGTTGTGCACCAAGCCATCGACAACTTCATAATACACCCGATGAACGCATGGCTCAACATTTACTTGGGTTTACTTATGCCTTAAGATCTAAACATATGACTTGAGTGATGAATTAATGTATAATAGACCAATTAGTCTTACTGATCAATAATAAGTAAATTTAAATGAATGTGTAAACTTATACCAATATAAATAAACAAATACAAACAAACGTAAACAGACGTTCTCAAACATAGATGAAAGAACATGACATACACATATGTTTGTCTATGTTGTTAAACATATACGAGTGTGTTTTCATGTAAAATGTTACCAATATCAAATAAATAATTTCAAATGTTCATTAGAAGTTACCAATATCAAATAAATAATTTCAAATGTTCATTAGAATGCTTTAACCTAAAGTTCAAAATGATAAATTATTTTTCTTATATGGTTGACATGCATTGTTTATGTGATAATACATTTTTAACATAACTAGATAAAAATATCTAATCATGCGTTAAATATTTAAAGCATTTTTAGGGAAATAAAAAACAAAATAAAACAATAAATAATACCTGACCACAAGAAAAAAAACTATTTAGATTGAAAACCTTTATAAATAATTTGGTTTTATTTTACAAGGAAACAAGAAGTATGCATAATATGTAATCTATTGTATTAGCCCGTGTTTTTTATGTTTTAGTTATTTGGATTTTGTGTGTTGGTCGAGTCTATAGTATAAGTAACCTAATCTTGGGCCTAGAGCCTCCAAAAAATAGGGCATCCAATAAATTAATATGTCAATTATTAATATTAGTGCAAACTTATTGTTTTAGATTTGTTTGATTTCTTATACAAGCAAACAACTATGTTTTATAGTCATGTTAGATTTTTGATTGGTTCCAAATAGGGATAAAGGAGTATCGTTTATAATAATAAAAAAAGAAAAAGGGCCCTAAGATTTAATTTCGCTTAAGTCTTCAAAAGCTTAAAAAACCTGTGTGTTTTAGTGGTGTTTGAATGAAGGGCATAGTGGTTCAGGTGGGTGGGCATAGTGGTCTATGTGATACTTTGTGGTGGTCAAGACAGCAACTAATCAAATGGCAATGATCGACATCCAAAAACTTGCATGAATATTCAATCACCTATTTTAAAACACAGTTAATTACAAACGAACCATTACACAATTTTAAAAGAATAAACTCAATTCATCTTTAACAACGAAAATAATGTAACCTCTCAAATCAATAAGTATCGCATCGTTAGATTAGACTATCTGTTATGATTTAACTAAAAAAATACTTTTTATGTAGACATAAGTGCTTTCACGAACTAAATCCTCAATAATGTGTAATGTTCTAACCAAAACAAATTAAATAAAGTAAAAATAATATAAAATAAGAGATGTGATGTGTAATTGTTTGATTGACTTGAAAAAATATTGTTTCAGACTTTACGCCCTTAACCAGCATGACGCTAGCTCCTTTCACATCCTCTAGCGCCACCTTCGGAGTGGTGGTTAACGCATTGAGCAGCCCATATATCTATATGGGCGCTAACTCATTACACTTAATCTTAAATCAGTTACTAGTCAATTACATGTAATCAAGTTATTTAAGCCAAATAAAATAGTATGTATACTTAAATACAAACATTGGCATCCCATACTCCTCCCGGCAAGTATAAACATTTAGCCTTAGGTGAAATATTGAATAGTACAACCTATTTTTATAACATGATTAATAAATATTTAAAATTAAAGAGGTGACTCTTGTCACTTTATCTAACTTTTTTAAAAGAAATTACTTTTATCTTAACATTATTCTGTAACATTCAACTGACATTTTCAGTCTCTTTGAACATGTGACAACCAAGCTTATAAAAGCATTGTTATATTTTAAATACAAAAACAAAAAGAATATATAAAATATACCTCACACAATTTGATATTTTTTATGAAAATAAATAGCATCCATTATTTATCGATTTATCGTGTTATGAATTTACATCGAGATATATAGTAAACGGGCAACAAGCGTTTATTACTATGACACTCAAATGAAAATAAAATAGTTTGAATATTTTTTTAATCACAATAATCTTTTTTCATTCCAATCAACAAGGCAAATTAAATAGTTTGAATATTTGAACTTTTCTAATAATTAAGCTGTTTAAAGTTTCAAACATATCATGAATTATATTTTATAATATCATGTAAAATGTTTGATAAAAGAGAAAAGGAAAACAAAGTATATAAACCGTGAATTAAATCACATGGAAAACACACCACACAATTTGTAAAACCTGAAAAGGAAATATCTATTATCATCTTTATTGTGTGTCATGTACATTTTTACATAAATTATTTTTATCTGATTCAATACTGTATAATCATGAATCTTAACAGGGTTTTGATAGATTATAACAATGTAACAGAATCTATTAAAAATCCAAAACATTTTAACATAAGATACAATCATTTTAATCATAAGAAAATATAAACTAAAATTCATTATAATTTTTTTAGTAATAAAAAAGTATACGGAATTTGTGTAGTAGAATGTGAAATGATACAAGTTGGCTTGCCAAGTGGTACAAGTGGAAATTCCACAAATGGCATGTGATGAATTTCCCTTCTTTTAGTTATTTTAATGTTTTTTTTTATTCCGTAGACTTTACTACAAGTTTTTAAGTTTAAAATTTATACGTTGCTAGTTACATTACATTACATAATATTAATATATGTATGTAGTTCACTTTAAAGTTTACATTTTTGAAATGGTATGAGTATATTCTTTGACAGAATTTGTATTACATGGAGATGTACAATAGTAATGATATAACTATATAATTTGTAAAAAATCATATAACTAATGTATCTTTATTACTATATGACACTTCATATAACTAATTTGAATTTATTACAAAATTGATCTATGTTAAACACTAACACTGAAATATCATAATAGACAATGTATTGTTATATAAGTTGAATGCTGAAAAATTTGTCATACACAAATATACATATAATAATGTATATAAATAATAATAATGATATTATTATTAGTGTGTATCTTATAAATATAACTATATATACCCTTTAGGCCTTTACATGTATACATGTTTCATACCCGACCCATTGTCATGCCTACTTTTGGCATCCGGTACGAAAGTTAACTTCCTAGGTTTTCAGCTTGTTATAACTTATTACAATTATCATGATTATGATCTATATTTGGATTCCGTTAGCATTCGATAAATTTTTATGGAGTTGTACTCCTGAGTGCATGTTCTTATAAATAATTTGAATGAAAGAATATACGTACATACCGTTTCCATCACCAGGGCAGATCTAGCAAGGGCTGGGGGTAGTGGTGCACAAATCGGGTTTTGAATACCGGTTCCAGGTATGGAACGGGTTCGGGTATGCCGGGTTCTATTAAATCGGGTATTGAGAATACCCGGGTCGGGTTCGGGTCTGGGTTTTATACAAAAAATGTATACCCTATATACCCGGGTTCGGGTAGGGTCCGGGTTGGTTTTCTAATACCCGGGTATTATAATACCCTATTTCCGTGTTCGGATATGGATCGGGTTGGGTTCGGGTATGCCTCGGGTATGGATCGGTATGGAGTATAGAGTTAAATGTAAACCAAAAAATGGGCAAAAAATACTTTTTATCGGCTATATAGCCGTTACCAAGGTGCAAAACTCGAAAAAACACAAAAAAAACGAAAAAACCCGAACAGGGTATTGGAAAACCCGGACCGGGTATTGAAAAAACCCGGTTCCGGGTTCGGGTTGAAACCGGGTACTGGTAAAACCCGGGTTGAAAACGGGTATGAAAAAACCCGGTTCCGGGTTCGGGTTTTATAATAGAAATGCTACCCGACCCCTACCCTACGGGTAGGGTCGGGTTCGGGTATAAAAAAACGGGGTTTATAATACACGGTTCCGGGTTTTTTTCGGGTCCGGGTTCAGGTTTTTTGTGCACCAGGTACCATTAGTTTGAGCCCACAAATTGGGTCATCTTTATTTTGACCTTGATGGATCTATTATCACTTGTTTAGCCCATTAAGAATTTGGGTCATCGTTTTTTTCTTGGAAATACATACCATGTCCCTTTATAATCTGATAGTGAATTTGGATCTATTATCACATAAACCATTTTGAATCTGGATCTATTAAACTCCCCTTGTGTTTCAACTGTTGAAACTTCTTCGAGTTCCAGGTGACCAATCCTAAAACAAAGAACAAACTTTTAGTACACGTGCTGTTGATTTAAAGTCATCTTCATCCTTCGGTATTCTATTCGCATTGGTTACATCCTTGATAACATGCTTGAATACCGAAGGATTTCTACTTGAAACTAACAGTCTTAAATGTTTCAAGAATTAGCATGAAAACCCTTCAGTATTCTATCTGCATTGGTTTTCTTGATACTTGCACATTTATATTCTTGTAATTATCAGCTATGCTTGTACTAGAAGAGATAAAGAAACGTTAACAATTATAAATGGTAATAGCATCAAGACTGAGAATCAAGAACCATATAACATTCAAGGCTACATTTGACCACTGATTGTAAATTTGTAATCATACATAAACCAAATCAACCACAAATAACCTTGACTAGTCTAGTCTGTCGATAGAAACGTGATGGATAGAGCACAGAAGCGTACTCATTAAGTGCCTTGTGAAGGTGCACAAATAATTAAGAAGGTGTAAACGTTGATATATATAAACAATGATACAAGATTCTTCAAATCATTGCTCTATGAGAAAAGTGTATAAATACATTGACTAAACTAACCTTCCAGAGTTGCATAATGGATCAATGAAATACAAACAATCTCACCAATCGTCGTGTCGTCAGGATTACACGGCATTCCCATAATGAGAAAGTGACAAACCACATCTATATAACATACCACATGATTTTTTTGCCAACCACACCTAAGTGGAGAGGGAATTTCATTAATTTCCAAGCCTTGGCGCTCACCAAGCTGACCACGAGACCCTATATGGCGCCTGTTTATAGCGCTCTGGAATTGGTGTTGGGGGCGCCATCGTGCCTACATGGCACGGGGTGCTACCCCTCACCAGGTGGCCTTATGACTTTTTTCTGACCTTTTATACTATGTTTGGCCAATTATTTCCAAGTTTATCCATTTAAAGCAAGTTCTTAAACTTATCTGATCATCTCTGGTGACATAATTATGTTATGTGTGACACACTTATAAAAGCAGCATGAAAAATGTCTAGTTTGCTGAGTTTGTATATATGTTTAGAAAAACAGTTTTACTATGATTTGACGAAACTGTGTACAAACAACCACATCCATACAGCATACCACATCTATTATGTTCTCACGACGTTTGGTCGTTTAGAATACTTATATAAAAAATAATAGTATAAGCATTGAACTAGTAGAACTAGAAAGTTTGTTTGATACAATAAAACGATAAAATGTATCACATCTGTAACTTAAAATTAGGAAATTCACCTTCTTTCCTACTTGCAGTAACACTTTTCCTTAGCCTTTCCACTGCTCTCGACCTGGATTCACGTTGCCACCATTGCTCCAACTCCGACGATACCATTCAACACGGTCACTATTAACACCAATGTGTCTTTCAACCATTCTAATCACTTCAGTACTGACTTCTTGTGGTTCCGGTTCCCATCATTCTAGTTCGCTGGTTCAGTAGCTGTCTATTCAAACGATCTAAGATGCATACCACAAAGAAACACGTCAAGTGAAAGAAAATCCATATTACAACGACAAGGAGCTACAATAGTGTTTTCTATGAGAGGATTACATTCCCTAAATTCGTATATCAATCTTTAGATCGTAGTTTCCTCAAATCATGTTGCTCTTTTTGAATCCTTCTAACAGATTCACAAAGAGACTGGCTACACTTCTTGATATTAATAAGCTCAAGCGTTGGTATGTCCCCAATTTCAAGGTGGATCTCTTTAAGACGGTTGCAGCTGAAAATTTCTAATCGTCTGAGACAGGGGAAGCTTGTATTATAGGCTTTCCACTGTTCGATGTATAACATCTCAAGTCTCAAGAATTTTAGTTGTCGAAACTCTTGTCCATCTGTGTTCCAGCAACTTCCCTTAAAGGCATAGTTATTTAATTTTAGAACCTGGAGATTAGGTATTGACTGAATGATTGACATATCATTCCATCGTAGACTACATTGAACTAGTTTGAGTGTTTTCAATGTTGTTGGGAAGGTGATGTAATCCGTTCTCTTGAAGGCGCTGGTTATTTTGAGCTTTTCAAGGTAGATGAGTGATTTGAAGTCATATTCATCTTTTAAGGAAGTGGTAATAATTCTAAGTTTCTTAACATGGGGAAAACACTTTTGAAAATCTATCTCCTCTCCCAACTTAACATTTGAAATAGTTTGCAAATCCATTGGTTTTCAATGGAAGGAAGAAAAATCTTCATTACCCTGCCGAACCACAAATGCCTCAGATTTACCAAATCTGATATGCTACTGGGTAAAAAAGTAATGTTAACGTGTGTAACATATATAAGGGTTTGAAGGTTCCATAGATTGCTTATTGAAGATGGGAAATCTGCTAATAAGTTCCAAATTGCAAGAAACCTCAAATTAACCAACAATTCCATTCCTTTGGGGAAATCATTCAACCTACATTTAGCTAGATCTAACACCCTAAGAAGCACAAAGGTACGGAACCACTTTTCAATGCCAACATTCAAGTGTACGAGATCACTAACCCACAATATTGATCGAACGTTTTGGGCGGGCGGATAATGAAAGCCTAGAGTATTAATACCGGAATTTATGAACATACGGACCGGCTTATATGGTGGTGTAGTAACATTATCAAACTGAAAGGACAATGTTGGTCTTTCTATATTAAGGATGAATAGTTCTTCCTTGGATTTTTTAATGCATAGCTCCCTAACAAGAGCATGCATTGTACAAGCTTTGACACCTTCATTAGACTTGCTCCTTGCTGTTACAATTACAAGATTTCTGTCTATTAGATCCATCAAGTAACTCTCTGCAATATCCTCCCAGCTTCTATTCCCATCTTTTTGAATGAATCCTTCAGCCACCCATAACAGGATTAGCCGTCGTACATGAAAAATGCGGGTTTCGGGGAAGTAACCAAGATAAATGAAACACTTTCTCAAATGAAGAGGAAGATGATTGTAACTTAAAGCTAACTTTTCCATGCATCCATTGTGGTCACCAACAATGTACGAACTGGTCCTTTTAGCAATTTCCACCCAAAACTTTTCATTCCATGCTTCTTTTGCTAGAACTCCTGCAATGACAACCACCGCAAGTGGTAATCCTTGACAACCTTCTAATATTTGCATACCAGGTTTAGCACACCATTCAGGGCACTCATTTCCATGGAAAACCTTTTGACACAGCAACTGCCAGCTTTTTTCTTTGTTCAAATATCTTAAGCGATGAATAAATCCATCTGAACTTGCATGCTTAGCAACTTCAGTGATGCGACTGGTGAGTAGAATTCGATTTACGTTGTTGCCACGGGGAAAATGATTTCAGGTCATCCCATGTTTCTGTTTGCCAGATATCGTCAATAACAATCAAATATCTCTGACCATTAGGTGTCTATGAACCAGTTCATGAAGTTTCCAGTCACTTGCCTCTTCAAGGTCTACTTTACCACGGTTAAATTCCAGAATTTGAGTCAACACAGCGCGCTTATCATATGTTTGAGAAACAGTGACCCATACACGGACATCAAAGTGATACTCAACATAACCATCATTGAATACTTTGGTGGCGAGGGCATTCTTGCCTATTCCGCCCATACCTATAATAGAGACAACATCTACCTTCTTTCGATATTCGGCAAGTCTTTTTATTCATCAGCTCAGCATCACGATCAAGCCCCACGATGATTTCATCTTTTGATCCAAGTGAATTTCTGGAGACGGAAATTTGATCAGTAGCAACAGATTGATTTGGTCTTCCAGATGAATCTGTCTTCATGCCGTCAATTCTCATACCGATGAATTCTACCTCGACAGACTTGAATGATCTCATAACATCATCAAGATTTAGGGAGCGTTTAAAGTCCTCAGAAGTAGGGAAGTGTCCATTATTCCTAATGTGAACACGGGTAGAAACATATCAACGTTATACTCCGTCTCTTCCGCTACATACATGAATCTTTTCTTCAGATCACTGACTTTTTGGAGGTCATGTAGGTGTTGATCTTGGTCGATGAAAAGGGTTTGAATCATGGAACCAAGCTCTTCATAGAGAGTTTGAAACTGAGGCCTTGCATATATAATAGAGGGGATGTTGATCAAAGGGTTGTTGTTGCAGTCAATGAGCTGCTTCAACTTCTCCATAAACATCTGAATACCTGCGTATATCATCTTTTCTGGGCTCTAAAGAAGTTTTTTTAGGTTAAGACAAAGAGAGTTTGATTGGAGTGTTATTGATTCTAGTCAAGTTGTGTGGGCTGTAAGTGTAAATAGTTGAAAGTGTAGGACGCTGTTTGTAATTTGTGTTCCTTTTTCGAGTGAGGATATCGGGATGGTATCTTATCCATGTCATATGATTGGTGGATTGAACCATTTTCTTTAACTTTCGAACAACAGTCTAGTCATAAATAAACACCTTTACATATAAGCTGGCCAACAGAATTTTAATCCCACTAGAAATACCATTCATTATTAATTAATAGTTAATAATCAACCAATTAGAAATTAATATAAGTATACATTATTTTGTCTCACAAGACGATCAAATCCCCATTTAATGCGTTATGTAATTCCGAGGAACGTAAGAGTTGGCCGTTCAAAATTCTCTCCTTCATTGTTGCTTGCGTCCTACAACGACATCTTTCGTAAAATAGTTTTAACATATTGCTTTTCCTTCCTTTCTATATGATACAAATATACATCACCATTCTAATTTTTCTTTATCCCATATACGACAAGGATTTCTAACAAAATGTCATCGTTGTTGAAGAACCTCAAAACACCTCTCGATGTCCTTTCGCGAAGACTCTTGCAGTTTCTTAAAATATTGTCTTTTTATATGAAGCGTTTTAGAAAATATGTTGACAATATTAGAATAGTCCGAGTATATACCATCGGCCAAATAGTATCCATGCACGTAGTCATTTCCGTTTGCATGAAACCCAGCTTTCGGTATCGTACGCGAAATGTAACCCTCTAGTAATTGTGATAACTCGAAAGTATATACACCCGGCGAGACCAAAGAAGGCCGACCAAACCCAAAGGTCGTATGAGACAATCGCTTGTAAAAAACAACGCTGGTCCTTTCTGGTCATCGCGTGTATGTTGACATCGCCATGCGGTTAGGCAAATATACCACTGCCATTAACGATAGTCTAAACTACCAACCAGGCGGGGCATTCCATGTTTTTCTAAATGCACTTCGTATATCTGTTAAAGGTTGTTCCAAGGTGGGTTTCTCAAGTAACGGTTTCCATATAATTAGCATATACCTAAAAATAAAAAATATATATATAACCGTATTTAGTTTTTGTAACTTTATTGTACTATAAACTAAAATAATATATATAAGCCTAAAAAAATATACCGTACTGAGAATGTTCAAAGGTATCGCGTGTTGTTTTCTCCGTCATCTTCAAATACTCGTCGTTGATGTCGTACATGTTTACATAAGCGAGTACACGTAACGCGGAAGTTAACTTTTGAATTGATGTGAATCCTAGACATCCTCTCGTGTCGTTTTTTTTGTTTAAAGGAGTCATACTTATCCCCCAAATCTTTGTTAATGCACAAAAATTACCTTTTGCTCATCTGAAATCGGTGTCTAAAAACATGAGGACCGTGAACCGGTGTAGGATCAAAACAATCTTTCATTAAACGATCATTTGCGGGTACACGGTCTCGCACAACATATTCCCTCCTCAAGATCGGGCGCGGGTGTAACATTCTTAAAAAAACGAACCTCTGAAACCCTAACCGGATTGTCATACCGGACACTTTTTAAATTAAATAAAAATAAGAATTTTGTTATCTTTAATATTTTATTATTTAATTAACCATCATGTACCGCTTCGGAATTAAACCGGAATAAAAACGGAGGTTTATATGGGAAACTCAGTTAGATTGGTTAAAAGTTATAAAGGTAATAATTAACTAAGTTAATTTTGGTAGTTAAAATAAGTCATAAACGTAAAAGGGTTAAAACTGCTAGGATATCAAAGTTACAAGTTAAGGGGTTGTTTTTGTAATTAATGAAAACTATAAAATAAGACAAGTTAATTAACTAGGTTAGTAAACCTAGTTAAAGTCGGTTAGTGTTAACTATATAGAATGGGCTAACTAGGTAAGTAACTTAGTTTTATGAAAGAAAAGTATTAACTTAGTGTTATTAGAGAAAGAGAAATTCTGTTAGCAAAACAGTTAAACATGAGGGGCCAAAGTTCATTTTATTGAAACATGATTAAAGGAATAAAAAAGAAGTACAAGGGTCCGGACACGAACTCGAACCCCTTCCCACAACAAACACTCACACAACCACTACACTGATACTTGTATATGTGATATATTCGAATTCGTTTTCTATTAATATACAAACATTGTATGATAGTTAACACTTTAATCATTCTTTTGTTCTATCATTCTTATTTTGTTTGGCCCGTTCGTGACGAGTAAACACTTTAATCATTCTTTCGTTCTATCATTCCTATTTTGTTTGACCAGTTCATGACGAGTAAACACTTTAATCATTCTTTCTTTATATACTTTTATACTATTTTAACCTGTTTATAATGGTTCAACACTTTACCAACTTCTAACAATCATATCTATGACAATTTACAAGATTTTAACCCATGTACATTACTAACAAATATAAATTGAACTTGTAACATATCTCGATCTTGTGTGTAACATTCGTCGTAAAACGGGTTCCAAAACCCGCTCTGTTTAAAATTTTTAGAATTTATTAAAAGTTTCGTTACGCATTTTTTTCATTTTATAAAATGTAATTTTCATAAATTATAAATAAATAATTACTATATTGACTAAATAAAAGAATAAATATAATACCAATAATTAAGATTTTCAAAAATATAAAAAAAAATGAAACAGGGGTGACCGGGAGTCGAACCCGGGTCCCCGTCAAATTCACACACCGTCTTCACCGCTGCACCACACGCACATGTTGTGAAGTAATTTAATCAAATAAAACTTAAAATCTCACCCGCGTACTATCTGATTTCAATCGGAACTGAACCCGCCCAGAAATCATCGGCTATTGTAACCTTCAATCTGTAATAAAAGGGCGGTTACCTTCAACATAAATCGAAACAGAAATCAAATCCCAATCATGTTGCAGTTACAAAATCATGGAGAATAGTCAATCATAACCGAAATCTTTAATTGATTCTTGAAACTGTTTTTCTATGGAATCTATAAATAGAATATTGCTGAAATCAGTAGAGCACACACACACTCTCATACTCTCCTCAAACCCTTCCTAAAAATTCTGATTCATCGACGGAAGACGTCTGCTATAGCCGGAAACTCTCGCCGGAAAACCGAAGAATCCATTCCATTATTGCCTTACTCTATAAATAGGACTTCTAGAGCTCAGACAGAAATCACCCATACTCACCTCAAACTCCCTGTAGAGCCTCTGTCGCAAGTTATACATCGCCGAAATTCGGTGCACTCGCCGGAGATTAGCACCGGAAAACCGAGATTTTACTTCTAGTTGGTATATTTTTAACTCCTCTGATATCTATCATTCTGTATGTTTCGAATCTTTGAACAATCACCCAGAATTGTTTAAAAATCGATTTCAGGCGGGTTATGTTTTGGGCTTTGGGTTTAATGAAGAAGATGCAGTTCTAGAAGAGATTATATGTATAATTAAAATCGGTTAAAAACACGGGTTAGACACACAGTCCAGTGGTGGACTGTGTGCATTTGAAACACGAAGATCCCGGGTTCGAGTCATTATACACTGTCGATTCTTTAAATAATACAAAACTTTTTTTTATTATTAACCCACACATGAAATGATTCGGTTAATATATAAATATAATTAAAAATCCCTTATCTACCGGGTTAGACACCCAGCCCAGTTGGTAGGGCTGGGTGCAAAACAACGTCGGGGTCACGAGTTCGAAACATGTCCTGCGCACCGGTTTAGTCAATTTAAAAACCTTTTTAAAATAACTTATTTCTGGATTAACCTAACAAGAATATAAGTATAATAAAAATCATGATTCTAACGGGTTAGACACGTAGCTCAGTTGGAAGAGCTACGTGCACGTAAACGTAAGGTCGCGAGTTCGAGTCTTGTTACACGCATTCCAGCTCCACTATTAAACCGGTCAGGCTACCTGTCAGTCTGACAGGATAAATTTATTTATTTATTTATTTATTTTTACATTACGTTTGTATATTTATATATATAAATACTAATTAAAATACTTAAAAAAATAGATTTAGGAGGTTTAAAATTCCAATAAATACCACAAAAATAATCTAAAAATCTAACAAAAAGTGCTTAATCAAAATATTAATCGGTTTATATTTATCAATTTATCGCATTATTATTTTAGGTTAGTACTCGTTGGCGATCAAATCCTCAATTCATGCGCATTTATCATTGTCAAGGAACGCACCCACTGTGAGTGAATTCTTACAAATTCCCCTTTTTATTCATGTTTTGGGGTGTATCATGTGTCATTTTTAATTACTTCGTTTATTCAAACTTGTGCTATTACCATTATATGATCTAAACTTGTGATGTAAATATTGTTTGTTGTGATGTGTGTTTACATTTTGTCAAGTTGCTTGCAAATCATTCATTAGGCCCATCAGTTCCTCGTGGGAGACGAGTTGAACATCGCGTGCCTCATTAGATCGGTTCCGTTTGATTGAGCCTTGATCTCATTGTTCATCATTTGGTGTGTGCTTGTGCATTAATTGATATTATGTGTATTGTGTTTAAATTTACATTTACGTTTACTCATATGTGGTTATGCACCTTTTTATAACCAATATAATAAATTCGTTCAAATGTTTTCATAAGATTCACTCGCCAACTTTTGTTGACCCAAAACCCTATTTTTACACATGATACAGGTGGACATGTTGAAGCAAGGAATACATAGGAAATTGCCTTAGAAGAAAAATAAAGAAGTCATGAAAAATGTATTTGAACATGCTGTGCTTGTATGTTTATTGTAACTTCTTCTTTAAAAAGAAATAATAAATATGAAACTTTATAGTAAATGTCATGAGCTTTGATGAAAACCCAATCATGCCCCGACTACCATTTTCGCTGCGGGTCAGGGTGTGACAGATTGGTATCAGAGCTTTTGACTATAGGGATATAGGATAGGTTATTAGACCCTTAGAGCCTATACTATAGTTGATTAGATTTTAATTGTTTATGTGGTTACATGCAAACTCATGATGTTTATTTGTTTCGTATTTATTACACACAAATGCATGCAACACTTCCACTATCATTTTGCGTGATACTTAATGAATTATACTTGTTGTCATCATAACATGCTTACATATACATTCATCATGCATATTTCAATGTTCACATATTCAAACCATTCTCATATTTCCTTTATTCAAGATTTTGTGGCATTTTTCGTTTTTCAATCTCATCAAAGTAAGTTCTACGACGGGCATGTAGTAACTAGAAGGGTACAAGTACCGGTAGTCGAAACGTCCTATCTAGGTTGGCATTCGTATAAATCCAATATAACGGACTAGTTTGCCTACCTGGGGACTAACGATGAGAGTACGAAGGACCCATTAGGCCAAAGCATGCCACACCAAACGTCGTTCGAACTAACCCTACTTTGAGTTGTCATTGTGTCCATACCAGGACACCCTCCGACCTTATACTTTGCTGTCATATTTTACGATTTTCATTCGGGTGGCGCAAGTGTTAACAGGCCAACACCAATATGAATCCTACCAGAGCCCAGTAGTCATGGGGGCCCACATGACTACCAAGGCCAAGTAAGGGGACATATGGGAGCCCAAACATGAGCAAAGCCCAAGACATCCTATGGATGTAGCAAATTTATTTTCCTCACTTGTTTTGTGAATGTTCATTTCTAAATACGACACATGACCTAAAACGCCAAACTCATACTCTCGATACGTATTCCTTGTAGATGTCTTCTAGTCTCTCTCGTAGAAGTATGAGATCAGGAAAATCCCGCGAGCGCATGGCTGCCCAAATCGCTCAACAAATGGCCACCGTAATACCCAACATCGTAGTTCAAGTTCAACAAGCCCTTACCGCTAATCCAGTCACCCCAATCAACCAAGAAGATCAAAACATTGTCAACCCTCCCCCAAATACCACTAAATGCACCTTCAAGCATTTTAAATCTTGCGATCCTCCAAAATACGAAGGGACTGAAGGTGTCACCGCTCTCCTCCATTGGTTTGATGAGATGGAAAACACTTTTCTCAATTGCGACTGCCCCGATGATCGCAAGGTGCGATATGCTACCGGTCGTTTGTTCGGAGTATCACTTACATGGTGGAATACAGAGAAGGCCAAGCGAGGTGCTGAGGATGCTATGACTTTGACTTGGGAAGAGTTGAGAGAAATCATGACAAGACGTTTTGTCCAAGAAGCGAAATCAAGAAATTAGAAGATGAGTTCTATTCTTTGAAACAAAAGGAGGGCAACCACACCACATACAAAAAGAGATTCCTTGAGTTAAATCAGATGGTCCCCAACTTGTTTGCTCACATCTACCGTTTGATAGAGCACTACATTCAAGGTCTTCCTTCAAAAATTCAAGACCCTGTAATCAGTACCACACCTGCAACTTTGGAAGCAACAATGGAGTTAGCTACAGAGCTCACCGAAAACCGCATACGGAATAAAGACTTCAAGGAGGAGAAGAAGAAGGATAAAGTATCAACCGAAACCTCAAACTCCACCCAAACCGAATCCTCTTCTCAACCCACTTCTAAGAGAAAACGAGATGGCCAAACTTTCGCTGTCACCCAACGCAATCAACCAGCTTCACAAGCCGTACCCCTCCAAGCTATCCCAATCACTCAAGTAGCACCCAACACTACTTACCCAAATAAGAAACCTTACATTGGACCTCACCCTCAATGCAACACCTGTTTTTATCACCATCCATCTACCATACCTTGTCGACTGTGTGCTAATTGTGGGTGTTATGGTCATTTGAGCAAGACTTGTCGCGTCCCTCAAAACCAAGCTTCACTCCTTGCCCAAAACATGATCCAATCATATCAACAACCCCAATACCCCATGTTTCCACATGTTCGAGCTTGCTTTAATTGTGGGGACCCTACCCATTTTAGAAACACATGCCCTCGATTGGTTAACATCATAAACACCCAAGCTCAAGCAAACCCAACACTACCACCAGCAAGAGGAAGAGCTTACAACATCAACGCCAATCCTGTTGAAGATAATAACGGCCCAAACGAACCACCCAACTAGCCTTCCCTCACCAAGAATCAAGATTCAACTCCAACCGTCTAGTTCTTATGTTTTCTTTATGTTATCTCAATCTTTACGTATCCCAGTTGTAAACTGGGAATTTATGTATCCAAGAATTATAATGCGAATTGATATTACAATTTTGTTTTATACTCATTGATTTAACATTCATATCATCATACATCTCGACGTATCTCGATCTCATCATTTAAAGAAGTTGGGTTGTGTCTCACTTTTTCATAGACTGACCCCTTCATCATAACAAACGAGAGAGGTACTGTCATCATTCAGTCATATATTCTTTCAGATTTGAGACTCAAGCTTTGGCTGTTGTGTTTGTTTTGTAGATTTTAGAATCAAATAGAACTAATCATAACTTACTGACAAAGCCAATGAAAATTTGACAAGGATATGGTGGATACGCCGCTGGTACTTCCTATATATAAGTATTCTTGTCAAAAGATTAAAAGCATTGTCAGGCGGTTATGAGAAGTTCTATGTAGGTTTTAATATCGTCATGATTGAAGTTTTGTTTTATGATATAACCTTATATTTCCAAACGTATCAATTCTCTCAAAACTCTTATGCATGAGATCATACCTAGTCAATCAACTCTGTTTATCCATGTTCCACATTTTTATACTTTAGGCATCAAAAAGCGATTCCTGTAGCAGGGTATTCAACCCTTACTAGGAACGTTACCGCCTCAAATAAAATTTAAACTCTCACCCTCTTCTAATTATGTATTTGTCAAATTAAAAAACCTCCCTTCGAGTCAAACATACCACTACTACTTAAATTTCGGGACGAAATTTATAAAAGTAGGGGATACTGTAACATTCGTCTAAAACGGGTTCCAAAACCCGCTCTGTTTAAAATTTTTAGAATTTATTAAAAGTTTCGTTACGCATTTTTTTTCATTTTATAAAATGTAATTTTCATAAATTATAAATAAATAATTAATATATTGACTAAATAAAAGAATAAATATAATACCAATAATTAAGATTTTCAAAAATATATAAAAAAATGAAACAGGGGTGACCGGGAGTCGAACCCGGGTCCCCGTCAAATTCACACACCGTCTTCACCGCTGCACCACACGCACATGTTGTGAAGTAATTTAATCAAATAAAAATTAAAATCTCACCCGCGTACTATCTGATTTCAATCGGAACTGAACCCGCCCATAAATCATCGGCTATTGTAACCTTCAATCTGTAATAAAAGGGCGGTTACCTTCAACATAAATCGAAACAGAAATCAAATCCCAATCATGTTGCAGTTACAAAATCATGGAGAATAGTCAATCATAACCGAAATCTTTAATTGATTCTTGAAACTGTTTTTCTATGGAATCTATAAATAGAATATTGCTGAAATCAGTAGAGCACACACACACTCTCATACTCTCCTTAAACCCTTCCTAAAAATTCTGATTCATCGACGGAAGACGTCTGCTATAGCCGGAAACTCTCGCCGGAAAACCGAAGAATCCATTCCATTATTGCCTTACTCTATAAATAGGACTTCTAGAGCTCAGACAGAAATCACCCACACTCACCTCAAACTCCCTGTAGAGCCTCTGTCCCAAGTTATACATCGCCGGAATTCGGTGCACTCGCCGGAGATTAGCACCGGAAAACCGAGATTTTACTTCTAGTTGGTATATTTTTAACTCCTCTGATATCTATCATTCTGTATGTTTCGAATCTTTGAACAATCACCCAGAATTGTTTAAAAATCGATTTCAGGCGGGTTATGTTTTGGGCTTTGGGTTTAATGAAGAAGATGCAGTTCTAGAAGAGATTATATGTATAATTAAAATCGGTTAAAACACCGGGTTAGACACACAGTCAAGTGGTGGACTGTGTGCATTTGAAACACGAAGATCCCGGGTTCGAGTCATTATACACTGTCGATTCTTTAAATAATACAAAACTTTTTTTTATTATTAACCCACACATGAAACGATTCGGTTAATATATAAATATAATTAAAAATCTTTTATCTACCGGGTTAGACACCCAGCCCAGTTGATAGGGCTGGGTGCAAAACAACGTCGGGGTCACGAGTTCGAAACATGTCCTGCGCACCGGTTTAGTCAATTTAAAAACCTTTTTAAAATAACTAATTTCTAGATTAACCTAACAAGAATATAAGTATAATAAAAATCATGAATCTAACGGGTTAGACACGTAGCTCAGTTGGAAGAGCTACGTGCACGTAAACGTAAGGTCGCGAGTTCGAGTCTTGTTACACGCATTCCAGCTCCACTATTGAACCGGTCAGGCTACCTGTCAGTCTGACAGGATAAATTTATTTATTTATTTATTTATTTTTACATTACCTTTGTATATTTATATATATAAATACTAATTAAAATACTTAAAAAAATAGATTTAGGAGGTTTAAAATTCCAATAAATACCACAAAAATAATCTAAAAATCTAACAAAAAGTGCTTAATCAAAATATTAATCGATTTATATTTATCAATTTATCGCATTATTATTTTAGGTTAGTACTCGTTGTCGATCAAATCCTCAATTCGTGCGCATTCATCATTGTCAAGGAACGCACCCACTGTGAGTGAATTCTTACAAATTCCCCTTTTTATTCCTGTTTTGGGGTGTATCATGTGTCATTTTAATTACTTCGTTTATTCAAACTTGTGCTATTACCATTATATGATCTAAACTTGTGATGTAAATATTGTTTGTTGTGATGTGTGTTTACATTTTGTCAAGTTGCTTGCAGATCATTTATTAGGCCCATCAGTTCCTCGTGGGAGACGAGTTGAACATCGCGTGCCTCATTAGATCGGTTCCGTTTGATTGAATATTGATCTTATTGTTCATCATTTGGTGTGTGCTTGTGCATTAATTGATATTATGTGTATTGTGTTTAAATTTACATTTACGTTTACTCATATGTGGTTATGCACCTTTTTATAACCAATATAATAAATTCGTTCAAATGTTTTCATAAGATTCACTCGCCAACTTTTGTTGACCAAAAACCCTATTTTTACACATGATACAGGTGGACATGTTGAAGCAAGGAACACATAGGAAATTGCCTTAGAAGAAAAATAAAGAAGTCATGAAAAATATATTTGAACATGCTGTGCTTGTATGTTTATTGTAACTTCTTCTTTAAAAAGAAATAATTAATATGAAACTTTATAGTAAATGTCATGAGCTTTGATGAAAACCCAATCATGCCCCGACTACCATTTCCGCTGCAGGTATGTGACATTGTGGGCCTTGAGACTTCTTGTTACTCAAACATTCTTCTTTCACACCTACACTTAGCACATCCATTCTTAGTTCTCATGAATCAATTTCATCAAATACAACAATTCCTTACATTCTAAACACAACCATTGCTAACAAGAATCACAATTTCTCAAAATTAACATCTAATGTGTTTAATTGTGCACTTGGTGTGCGACTTTTATTGACGCGTAGAACTATTATTTTTCGATGTCATTTTCCATATACATGAATTCCCAATTATATATTCACCCTAGATTCCCGTGTAAATCTGCCCACTTCCCCTATTTACTCGGCTCCACTTCTCTCCCGTTGTTCATATAATATCATTGGCCCAATCCAAAGTTCAGTTCTCATCTTCTCTTCTTAAAAAACCATACACAGACAGACCTTTGTCCACCTTTCCAGGTGCTGGTTTCCATCCCACATCAATCTGCGACACCGCCCATTCATCCCCGGTTAATTCATCATCATCTTCACCATTTCGTTCACAAATCGTTTTGTCCGTCAATATCTACCGACACAAGTTAAGCCACTAAATTTGTTACTGAAATTTCAGCGACATTAGGGACGATTTTCAAACATCTGCTTTTTATTACTTTGATTTAATTAGTTCACGTTACAACTTTATCAGCTTACTCTGTTTACTTATCAGGTCTCTACGATTTCTTGCTTTTTTTGGCTGTTTGTCTTCTCCTATATCAGATTGGTCCTATGATTTGTGGCTAGACAGACTCTCACTATGTGTGGATTGTTTTTCAATTTAATGTTATCTGTATCGAAATCATTCATGCCTAACAAGTGTTTGATTAATTTCCAAATGGATAAATCTATAATCATATGCTTAAAAGGGTTGATTTCTAAATATAATATATTTATTTTGGTTTTCTTTTGAGGGTTTAGGCTTCACTGACTGTCTACAGAGTAAAAGATTTGTCATGGGTAAGCCAACGGCTCAAGTGACGTTGGTTTTGCTTCTCACAAAGAAACACCTCAAGTGAAAGAAAATCCATATTACAAAACGCCAAGGAACTACAATAGTGTTTTCTATGAGAGGATTACCTTCCTTGAATTCGTATATCAATCTTTAGATCATAGTTTCCCAAATCATCCTTCTAACAGATTCACCAAGAGACTGGCTACACTTCCTGATATTAATAAGCTCAAGCGTTGGTATGTCCCCAATTTTAAGGGAGATCTCTTTAAGACGACGGCAGCTGAAAATTTCTAATCGTTTAAGACAGGGGAAGCTTGTACTATAGTCTTCCCACTGTTCAATATATAACATCTAAAATATCAAGAATTTTAGTTGTCGAAACTCTTGTCCATCTGTGTTCCAGCAACTTCTCTTAAAGGCATCGTTATTTAGTTTTAGAAACTGGAGATTAGGTATTGACCGAATGATTGACATGTCATTCCATTGTAGACGACACTCAACTAGTTTAAGTGTTTTTAGGTCTTCCAGATGAATCCGTCTTCATGCCGTCAATTCTCATATTGATGAATTCTACCTCGACATATGTAGGTAAGTGTCCATTATTCATGTTGTTTGATGAACTTGGTAGCTTATAACTATTGTTTGTTACTACATTGTGTCAAATATGTTAGTTGAATTGTAGTAATGGTTCAAAAAGACTAAAAGTGCACCATACTACCATAGGGTGGTTATGATGACAATTATGTTGAGAAATTTTCATATATTGTTGTAAAAGATTTCTATTTTTTCAGTCGTATCACTAAGTTGTTATCTGACCCGTTTGTGTTAGAAGTTATACCAAACTGAAAGGAATGGCGATGTTGGGTTTAATCTTGATGGGTTCAGATCGAGTACGGGCCAAGTCGGTTACATGTCATGGAGCAGCAGCTAGCGGGTCACTTTGACTGAGTTTGAAGGAAAAGAACTTGCAAAGGAATGTGTAATTCAACGCGAAAACAATTTAGCGTAGCTGGTCACAAACCTAAATCATATTTTTTTTATTAATGGTTCATATTTTATAAACTTCTACTTCTTAGTTCTTATATACAATTGTCTATGTTATGTACGTTAAAACTATTAAACTACTTTGTCCATATGTTTTTTTATTTATAAACATTTACCGATATATGTGTAGGATGTATACCTACACATAATTTATACATGTACATGTTCTATAAATAAATGAATTTTGTTTATATATTTTTAAAATGTTATAAGAGATCAATAAATATTTCATTTAAGTCTTTTCTTGTATTTTAGAATTGAAAAACTGAATGATTTATTATGCCCTTTCTGTTATAGTAACAAAATATTTTATGTGTAGAACCCTCATGTATATGTGTACGATATTCAAGTTAGATTACACTGTTTTGTTATTAACTTATTCGTTATATTTTCATCTAAAGATATTTCATTATTTAAAGGTTTTATATTTTGTCCTTGATTATTTGATCTTTATAGAAACAAATAAATGTTTTCCTATTTTCTTCAACTTTAATATAATTACAACTTTTGTAAATAGTACTTTAACATTTTTTTGCGTGTGTTTGAATCCCCTCAATTTTTAGTATCAACGCTTACAACCTCTTAACTTTCTAAAGACTTTGTAATCGGGTTTTACGTGTTTATTTTTATGTACGTCTCGGTATAAATTTAAGTGGATTTACGTTTGGATGTAATTTTTTCTTGGAAATGAATTTGGTCAAATATAATATGTTCTTATGCTTATTATTATATACGTTTTCAGTTGGTCAACGTTCTGACGTAACTTTTTTTTTTTCATAAATGAATCGGGTCAAGTATAAAACTTTTCATTAGACAGTATAAATTCGAGTCACTTTACGTTTCGACACCGTCGGAACACGCCGTACCATTCTTTAACTTAAAAAAACCACTATTTTCTTACGTGGTTATTTTTATACACATGTCGGTATCAATTCAAGCTGGTTTATGTTTCGACGAAATTTTCTTCGAAAATATGTCAGGTCAAATATAATACGTTTGCGTGCTTATTTGTATGTACATTTTTAGTTGGTCTATGTTTTGACGTAATTTTTTTTTCAAAAGCCAGTAGGGTCAAATATATTACATTTTCATTATACGGTGTAAATTCACTTGTACCCACTTTTCTAAATTTGTTTAACTTCTTTTTTTTTTGGTTTGATAAAAAAATGATATCAAAATATTTTAAATCTATTTTTCTGTAATATTACATTTATACTTCATTTAACTAAATACTTCTTATTGATCTTATTGATTTGTAAGCCTTTAATATTTTTAATTTTCTGAATATGTTAAATACAAATTGGAAGTGACACCTTTTTTATAAAGTAATTTTTTCAAATTTATCAAAAAAAAATCCTTTCCCGTTACGAAGTGCGGATATAACCCACTAGTTATCAAATATTTAGGATCGAGTTAACTGTCATTTTCATCCCTCTAGTTGTCCAATTATGCCAGTTCAGACCAATTTAAAATTTTGTATCATTTTCGTCCCTGACACTCTTGAAACATGTCAGTTTCATCTAAAAACATGAGTTAACTGCCATTTTCGTCATTGTCGTTTGTCCAATTATTCATTTCAACCATAGCTTTTTGCACGAAACTGACATGTTTCAAGAACGTCAGGAACGGAATGGTACAAATTTAAAAATTGATCTGAACTGGCATAATTAGATAAACTATATGGACGAAAATGATAGTTAACTCTTTAGGATCTCAATACCCTGAGAAAATGCAACACTTGGGCCCAACAGTAGGTGTTAAAACGAAACCCATGTATAATATATACTTTAATAAACAACTATAATTAAACCCACCGCGTTGTGATGACGCGTAAAACCATGCCAAATAGCACCAATGTCACACCATCTACAACAACCACCACACTAAAATTGTGGCGTGCTAATGCGAAGAATTAGATCGAAACGTAAAACATGTAAAAGAATAGCCGAGTCGATCTAGAACCCCCTTTTTGCGACGAACTTGTCAAACATGAAAAAATAAACGTAAAAAACGTTGCACCATACACACGTTGCATCGTGTTAACTCGCAAAATTTAGAATGAAAAGTAAAAACGTTGAACCACCCTTGCATGTTGCGCCGCATTAAGTCACAAAATTTAGAACCAAAAGTAAAGATAAAAAGTATAGGGAACTAAAGTTAAAAATAAAAAGAGTTATGAGGTTAAATGCTAAAAGATGAAAAGTTTTGGGTTAAAAGTAAAAAAAATCAAATTTTACGATGTTAAATTACAAAAGATAAAAAGTTTGGATTAAAACTGGATAATTAATTTTTGTTAAACACCTAAGCATGAGGTACATCATTATTAAGCATAGACAAGTTGCAAATTAATACTATTTAATAATTTAATTTTCAGAAAAAAGGATTTAAACCATAATCAATCTTATGAATTCTTTGTCGTAAGTTTTATTTCTCTGGATCATGCATTCATTCCGTATAAAAATACAATAATATGATCCACATAACTTAAAAAAAACTTATAAACCAATTAGAATGTTAAAAACACACCAAACCTTATAGAACTTTATGGTGGACTTTTCCGACCAAAACCCATATCCCATGTTCTCACACACCCCTTCCTTTATCTCTCCTCCTATATAACTTAAAAAACACATCGAACCTTATAGAACTTCATGATCCATATAACTTAAAAAAAACTTATACACCAACTCGAACGCTTGTGAACGTTCTTATATAGACCTTGGTCTCTTTTAAACGAGCTACGTTGTTTTGTGATTTCTTTTTTATTTCTCTCTCCACTACATCAACCTGACAAGATAGACTCTATTGTATTAATATGATGGTGGTTCAACATACAACATGGATTAAAAGAAATTTAAAAAAAAAAAGGAGAAAAGAAAGAAAGACTCCATTCCACTTGTTCTTTTAGTTCTCTATCCAACTTTAGACAACCTCTATGAGCTTAGAAATTAATTCTAAACAATTTCTATTTTTAATAGAAAAAATATATAGAAGTATTATCGGCTACTCGCTTTGTTCATTTATTTAATAGAAAAAATAGAGTTAAATGCTTGGTTGGTCTATGTGGTTTGCAAAAATTGCAGACTTGGTCCCAAAGGTTTACTAATTACACATTTGGTTCCCGTGGTTGCAATTTTTAAACCCGGGTAGTCCTTAACACTAACCTTTGTTAAATTTTCTAGTCAAGTCTTTATAAAATGACTAAATTGTCCCTTGAACAATTAAAAACAAGATAGACCCACCCTTATCTTCTTCTTCCCCATCTCTCTCTAACCCATCACCACCTTCACCTTCAACCCACCATCACCATCACCACCACCACCATTCTAGCATGCCAGTAAAATTCAAAATTACAATCTTATATTAGCAAATAATATTAGCTGCTTATACATCATCATAATCTTCAAACTTATCCTCAATCAGCATAGCATGTAGAATCCACAAATCACATCAATTCTAGCATGCCAGTAAAATTCAAAATTCAATAATCAAATCAAATCAAACTTATTAATTCCAGTCAATGTTAATCCTTTTCAATAATCAAGCATCTGAAACATCCGTTCATGATGAAGTGTGTTTTCCGGCGAAGCTTTTGAAGGTTGTTCTTCAACCTTTTAATTCCAGTTAACGTTAATCTGTTTCCGGAGAAGTTACTTATGACTCTGTTTTAGTTTTTTACTTTCTGGTGCTTGTATTATCTTCTCCGCGACTATAGAAAGTTGATTTGAAGAAATATTCCGGTACAGTTTGCAGGGTTTCGTTTTCCGATCAATTTCACCGGACCAATGATGATTATTGGAGGATATGGAGATGCAGCGGCGAAACAATAGCAGTAATTACACGAATCAAGCGTTAGATCGGATGGAATCACCGTTGGTTTCGAAGGTATTTTCCAATGGTTTATCTTCTTCTTCGTTGAGGAATCCTGTTTCTGATAGTTTATCATCTGGCGGCGGTGGTGGTTTGGGGTACATTGAACATACGGTTACGAAATCCGCTTGCTGGTGTTGCAATGAAGTATGGTGTTGAGGTATTAATTTTATTATTTCTTTTTTCATTTACTAGAATTTGAATTTGAAAAAACATATAAAAATGTACAAATTTCAAGTAATGATCAAACATATAAGAATTTGAATTTGATATAATGATCGGACAGGGTCGTTGACTGGTCAAACGGTGGAGGTGGAGGTGGTGGTGGGTTGAAGGTGAAGGTGGTGGTGGGTTGAAGGTGGAAGTGGTGGTGGGTTAGAGAGAAAGAGAGAGAGAGATGAGGGAGAAGAAGATGGGTGTCTCATCTTTTTTGTTTTTTAATTGTTCAGGGATAATTTAGTTATTTCATAAAGACTTAACAGGAAAATTTAACAAAGGTTAGTGTTAAGGACCACCCGAGTTTAAAAATTACAACCACTGGGACCAAGTTTGTAATTAGTAAACCCTTAGGACCAAGTCTGCAATTTTGCAAACCACAGGGACCAACCAAGCATTTAACTCTGAAAAAATATATAGAAGTATTATCGGCTACTGGCTTTGTTCATTTATCCTTTATTTATTATGCATACGTCATAAATCCCCCAAGGGTTTGATTTCTATATGATATTTCCCCCAAATTTGATCCAAAGTGACCCAACAAATTCCAACTTCTTATGGGGTTTTTGCCCAAATTCTTTCTTGAACAGATGTGCGATTGAATTGCCGTAAATTTTAAAAAAGATTCCAACTTTGACTTCTTGTTAATTTGGGCAAAACCCCGGTTTTGACTTGCAGATTCAGTTCAGAAACTGATTTCTTGAAGATATGGAAGCTTATAAGAGATGGGTTCGGAGAAACAAGGAGTATGTTCATTCGTTAGAGTCTCTTGCTAATGTAAGTCTACTTAATTTTGTTACAATTCTTGTGAATCTTTCATTAAATTTGTGAAATAACCTGTGTGGATTTGGAATTAACTAATTAAGGAGTGTTTGGGCTTGTAATTAGACTGATTATTGTGAATTGTGTGTAAAGTTTGATTCTTGATTGACAGACCTGATTATGATTTTGACTTTTTATCTACTTAGGGTCAAAATATTCACATTGGGTGAATGTTGTAAGAATTAGCTATAAGTATATAACGTCATTGGAGCCAAGGGTCTCACCGGAAGCAGCCCTCTGTCTTTTGGGATAGAGGTAACGTGTGCCTACATCGCACCCTCCCACCCTACTAATAGCTGTTATGGCTATGGGTGGGATAACTGTAAATATATCATTTACCCAACTGTAAATTTATTATTTACCCCCTCTGGTAGCCATTGGCGCAGGTTAGAAGGGGCCCGGGGGGCGCCCGAACTTTTCGCTCAGTGGTGTTATATATGTAGTTTTCGTATAGAATTTTTTGGGTATATACGTTTTCGACCCCCCCGGTCGGAAATCTCAAGCTTCGCCACTGCCGGTAGCGGGCCGTGTATGGTAATTTCTCGACCCCTAAGGCCCATAGCTTTGTCTTTATTAGGATCAGTTTTGCTATTCATAAGGGGTTGTGACGCAGCTTGTTACCAGTTTACCTGTCGCTTGTTTGTAATTGGTTGTTTCTAGTGTTCAATGATTAATGTTGTTAATTACTTAAGTTATAGTCGCGTAGCTGGGTATATATCATTTGGAAATAGAACCTTGTTTGTGAATGTAAACTTCTTTTATGGAAAGCACAAAGCGTGGATGTTTGGTCTCGAGTAAAATAAGGAAAAATGCATAGTGCAGCCTTATAATCATGAATGCTAATGTCTTCACAATCAAAAAACATATTTTTCATAAACCAAAACATTTCAATTTTAGTTTTGAACAACATATATGGTTCTAATGTTTCTAGACAAGTTGATGAACCTTGACAAGTTGTAGGTGAAGCTAGGGCTGTAAAAGAAACGATTCGTTAAGGAACAAGCTTGTTCATGAACTGTTCACGAACGCTTACCGAAAGAGATTTCTTGTTCGTGTTCGTCAATTAAGGAAACGAACATGTTCGTGAACTGTTCACAAACACTTACCATACCGCAAATGAACTCTAACAAATATTCATGAACATAAATGGACACAAACGACGTTTTTTTATAATATTCATTTTAGAATAAAATATGCATATTCATCACAAACATTACGAAGAATGCACAAAAAATAAATAAACACTTAACATAATTATCCGAACACAGTTGACATGATTATCAGAAACATGATAGACACAAAATTAAGAGTTTGTCAAGCTTTAACACAAATTAAAATTGAAATACTGAAATGGGGGATATTGTGAGGCGTATAAGATGACTAGGGTTTCAAAATTTTAAAAGCTAGAAATAATAACACAAAATGCAACATATAAAAACATTTAAATGAACGAACACAATAAACTTTAAAGAGCGAGCATAAATGTACTCATTACCGAACGCTCACGAACATAAACGAACACATTACCGAACGTTCACGAACATAAACGAACGAACGCAGCCTCTGTTCATGTTCGTTCGTTTAAGTTAACGAACAAAATTTCTTGTTCGTGTTCGTTCATTTACTAAAACAAACAAACATAAACGAACTTTCCGCCGAACGGTTCACTAACTGTTCGCTGAACGTTCGTCGTTCGGTTCGTTTACAGCCCTTGGTGAAGCTATACGAAAACTATATCAGTGGTTAATATCACATCATGATAGAAATTTAGAATACCGTTGAGAATAATAACATTATTATATTTGTTTTGCATTTTGAACATTTGATTTCTTGCTATATGTTATCATATATTCAGGGATTGACATGGCTTCTTCCTGAGAGATTTTCCGAGTCAGAAATAATACCAGAAGCAGGTTTTGTGATATTTTGGTAACATTTACCTTCTTATTTTTTTCACCTAGAAACTTATATATCTTCGACCCGTTTTCAAAAAGCTTCAATTGAAACAAAATAGTTTCATCATTATTTAAAACTTGCTCCTTGGACATATGAAAGTCAAATACAGATATCTAAGTCAAAGTGGTTTCATTCTAACATCTTATATGTTTTTTTTATATAGTTACGTCAATATTGGGTATAGTGACAGCTGTCAATGAACATATAATTGAAACAACTCCAACGAATCCACCCCAAATGCACACAAGACCTCCGGAACCATCTTCTTTTCCGTACTCTTTGTTTTTAACTTTAATGAAAGATGTGGAAACGTTGGTTGAAGTTATGGCACAACATTTCTATGGTGACGATAATAAATGGAATTTCATTGCTGCTACAGAGGCCACAAAGTAAGCTATGCCCGTTTTCTTCTTTCAAAAGTAAATGTTTTACTTTCTAGAGTCAAAGTACTAGGGGTGTAAACGAGCCGAGCAGTTCGAGAATAAGCGAAATGAGCCGAGCTTTTTTGAGCCCAGGCTGAGCTTGAGCCTATAATAAAACTCGTTTAGTTATTGAGCCCGGGCTCGAGCTTGGCATGTGAAGCTCGTGGTGCCTTATTGGGACTTAGTGTATTATTTTTTATTAATATTTAATATTATTTACCCCTTATTTAAAGTTGTCTAGTAAAGGAGCCAACCTGAGCTTCTTTAAACTTGTTTATGAGCCGAGCCCGAACCTAAAAATAGGTTGTTTCGTAAACGAGCCCGAGCTTCACTTACCGAGCTCGCGAGCCTAAACGAGTCTATAAATTATATTATTTTTATCTAATATATTAATTAATAGATAATTAACAAGCCGAGCTCTAGCCTAAGAAACTACGAACGAGCCAAGCTCGAGCTTTGAAAACAATGCTCGAACCGAACCGAGCCAAGCTCGAGCTCTCATAAGTTAATCGAGCCCAAGCTCAAGCCTGGTCGAGCTCGGGCTTGGCTCGGCTCGTTTGCACCGCTAAGTCAAACCTTGTTCTTTCAAGACTAAAATTGTATACACATTCTTCACAATTTTAGCTTCAAGAACGAGTAGAGGTTTTTACAGAATCTGATGTATTTACCAATATTTGCTCAAGAATCATGAAAATTAACCTAAAATTTTGAAGTTTAAAAGCAGACAGTTTGACTTCATAATGTCAAAATGTTAATCAGGGTACTAGCGAGATTAGCGTTATTGAGAAACAGCGGGTACAAAATGCTATTGCATGGAGGTGAGACAGTAAATGATGAAAAAGGTCCAAACAATGCAAACCAACTGCAGACCCGTAGACATCCTTTCCAGCAAGGGCGAAACGGTCATTTTACATATGAAGGAAGAGCTCTCGCTGCAATGAGTAGCTTTGGTGAAAACGCTAGGATGATTTCTGATCCAACATGGTTTCACAGAGCCGAACATCATCAACGTGCAATTACGCAGCTTCCCGGTAACTTTAAACTTTCATTTCCTATTTGAGTAAAATGCCATTTTCGTCCCTGAGGTTTGGCCAGTTTTACGACTTTCATCCAAAGGTTTGTTTTTCCGCATCTGGATCCAAAAGGTTTGAAATCTTGCCAGTTTCATCCGGCTCGTTAATTCCATCTATTTTTCTCAGTTAAGTCGGGGGTATTTCCTTCTATTTTATTAACTTAAAGGGCAATTCGGCCTTTTTACATAAGTTAGCAAAAAAGACGGAAGTACCCCTGACTTAATGGAGAAAAATGGATGGAGTTAACGAGTTGGATGCAAATGGCAAGATTTCAAACCTTTTGGATCCAGACGCGGAAGAACAAACCTTTGGATGAAAGTCGCAAAACTGGCCAAACCTCAGGGACGAAAATGGCATTTTATTCTCTTTTTTTTTCAACATTTGTAATTTGCTATTTTTTTGGTTTGACGAATATGTTGAATTTTTTCTTTTTGTGGTTACAGAAACCGACATAAAAAGACCTACACTCTTGAGCTTCTTGTCTGATAAAGGTCTCCCCGGTGGATTATTGATAATGGGGGAGGTGATGTTTATAGCAAGACCGCTCATTTATGTTCTATTAATAAGAAAATACGGGTCCCGGTCATGGCTTCCTTGGTTTGTCTCTTTGACCATTGACCTTATTGGGATGAGTTCATCGACTATGTTGTTGACCAGTCAAAATGCCCGGAAGCTTCATTTATCTGACCCCGAGAAGGATGAGGTAATGTTTATGTTAAGTTTTAAGTTAAACCCGCTAAAGGGTATTTTAGACAATTGACAAATAGTTAATCGTGGTTTGAATAAAACATAGTTGAGAAGACGGAAACTGCTGTTGGCACTTTACCTTATGAGAGACCCGTGTTTTGGCAAATACACACGGTATGGTTTGTAAATTCATTTTCTTAATATTTACTCGTTTACAGGATGGAAAACCGATCGATTTTGACTCAGAAATTGGTTGACTTTGGCTTTTTTTTTTTCAGGCGAAGACTGGAAAGTACTGAGAAAACATTGGGACATGTCCCTGTTGTTGGGTTTCTTGCAGGTGTGTTTGCGCAACAAAATTATCATCAATGAATAAGCTAAAGTTACCATTATACACCGTTTAATTAACATTCCGTTGATAGTTGTTCTTTTAACGTTTGTTGTTGGTTTTGCAGCAAAGCTGATCGAGCTTTTGGTTGGAGCACAAACGCGTTACACATACATGTCTGGGTCTTGAGAGAAAAAGAAACAAAATGGTGAGTTGTATGTTCTTATAGACATCATTAGAAGTTTGATATGTACGCAATTGCAATTTTCTCATGAAGTTGGAAGATAATGATGATTTTATGGAATAATGATGTTTCATTATCTTGTTTAAGGTAATCGTTGGATATTTGTAAATATTTACATTTCATCCATTGTCATTCCTATGTGATTGATATAAACACATACAGTACACATATATATACAATACCTTATATGGGTTTTTAAAATGATAGGTAAACTTGATCTTCTTTAACTCTATGTTCCCAAGTTTAATAAAAGAAAGAAAAGAAGGGGACAAAATTGAAGGAGAGAAAAGAAAGGAAAAGATATAATTTAATTTTGTGCTTTGGGTTCGAAGGAAATGAAATAAGTTAAACATTTTAGAAGGAAATGTTACTAAATATTAATTTATTTCTAAATCTGTCCACTTTGGGATAAGGCTGTTCATGAGCCGAGCTGAACTGAGCAAGCTTCTGCTTGAATTGAAACCGAGCGGCGTCAGTTCAAATTTAAGGAAACGAGCAGAAAATGTTGCTCAAACTCGTTTGGTTTACAACAGAGCATCTTGATTTTGTTCGTTTTCGCTCAGTTTCACCTTATAGTTAAATTTTAATACAAGATGGTGTTTGGGATTGCTTATTTTAGTGACTTATTAACTTATTGACTTTTAAAAAGTTAAAAAGCTGTTTGGCGTGAATTATTATGTGAGGGGAAAAGTCAATAAGTCACTCCATTGTGACTTATTAACTTTTCCAAAAAGTCGTAAGTTGTTTTGAAAAGCAATCCCAAACACCCCAAAGACTTAAAATGTAAATGTTATCGTTGTTTCATTAAAAAAGGTTTCACTCAAAATGTTGCTTGTTTTCGTTTAATTGTCATTCACTCAAGATACGTATAAATGCAACAAATATGATAGAGATCATATCCTAGTTTAGCTTTAAAGTGTCAATTGTCTATTCTAGGAGGGGGTTAAGTGCAAATAATATAGCATAAGTGTGAGTAAGTAATTCCTTGGGGAAGAGGATAAGAAAATACGTAAGTTTGTTAGGCTTTGTTTACAGAGAGAGGGCGTAGCCCAGGGAACACTTCGGTGTTAGTTATCGAGTCTCTAAGATTTAATCGGATCATCTTCTTCATATCAATTTCAATGTCAGTTTATATTACTTCTTTCAATATCAGTTGCATTGTTATGTTTCAATATCCGATCTTATCAAAATACAAACATACATTTGTTTCATTTTAAACAAAAAAATCCATCTTAAAGGTCCAAGTAGTCGTTAGCTTCTTCATCAACAAAATCAAGCAACCATAGGTGAAATCAAAAGCAAAAGAAACTAAGGTCTAATAACTTAGATTTTGTGTTGAGATCTTGATAATTTGAGCTAAATTCACTTACAATTCTAATATTCAATAGGGTGATAATTATAAAAATAATTATATATTTGTGTATATAATATATATATATATATATATATATAACACACACACACGTATATTTATATATAAAATAAGTTAAAAAACTTCAAGACGAGCGGACCTATACCTGTGCTTGGCTCGATTACAATATTGAGTACTAAAAAACCCAAAATGAGCCATACTAATATATTTGAGTCAGGATCCCCTACTTAGGATCTTACAATCTGAATAATAATCGAGTTGTATAACTTTATCCAAAAGAATTGTAAAATAATAATCAAGCCAAGTCATTTGCTTTTTTTAAGAAACTTAAAAAAGTTGCAATTTGCATGTTAAACAGATAACTAGTACGCAGTTACATTGTATACGTCAGCAGATCAGTCCAAACGTTACGTAATGCGTTAACCATATGAAAATGTGTGTTTCGACGTATCAAATTGAAGTAAATGTAAGTTATATAAGCATTGCGATTGGATCAAAACATAAAGTAAAATTGATATCGAAACATACGTAAAAAGTATGAATGAAAACATATTGTTTTCCACCCGCTCGTTTCTAAACCATATTTCGTCATAAGTAGACAAACTCGAATTTATATCAATACGTGCATAAAAATAAGGTGCAACAAGTTATATTTTTTTAAGTTAATGAACGAAGGTATTAAAGAAAAATAAGATTATATATACTCCCGAGTAGGTGAAAGTAAAAAAGTTTATAAAGAGTTAAGAGGTTGAAAATTACATTTCCTAAACTTAGATAGTAAGATGGGTTAAAAAGTGAGATTTAACAAAGTTAGAGGTAAAAAGGAAAATCTAAACTTAAAAGGGAGGCGTTAAAATGATATTTGACAAAGTTGGGGGGTAAAAAAGAAAATACCATCGACTTTGTTAAATAAGATTATACTAGCAACATGGCTCGCGCGCGTTGCGGTGCGAGTACATCGCAAACAACGAATAGATTAGTTCAAACACTATGTGATGCGTTAATCATATGATAACACACGTTTCGACATATCCGATTGAACTCAATGTAACTTAATACAAGCATTGTGATTGGATCAAAATGTAAAGTAAATTGAATTTATACCGTACAATTATATGTGACCCGATTCATACATAGAAATTATAACATGTATAAAGGAAAATCTGACACGTGTAATTAAAAGAGATTCATTAGATCTTTTAAAAAAGGGGAAAAAAGAAACCACAATTTGATTCCACTCGGTTCGAAACAAAATCTACGAAACATACATAAAATAATCACCAAAACATATATTGACATGACTTGTTTCCTAAAATGTTTACGTGGACATGTAGACTAACTCGAATTTATACGGACACAAACATAAAAATATACACATAAAAACAATTTTTTTAAACGAAAACGTAATATATTTGACCTGACTTATTTCTAGAAAAAATTTAGGTCGAAATATAGACCAACTCGAATTTATACTGACACGTACATTAAAATATGTGTACAAAGTTAGTTATTTTAAATTAAAGGAACGATAAGGGTAAACAAAGAATTTAGCAAACAAAAGTTATTGAAGGAATATCAAGTTAGTAAAAAAAACTCAATAGGTTAAAAACGTATATTATATACGGTCCAGTGGTAAAGTTGAACATTCAAAACTGGAGAGGCTAGTTAAACTTGTAAAATGAAGTAGGGGCTAAAAATGTCAACTACTAAAGGGTATAAGGGTAGTAAAAATAGAGAAGGGGCTAAAATTGACCAACTCCAAAAGTGAAGGGTGCAACCAAAGCCGGTGGAAAACCCCACCGACTTAGGTTTTTAAGAAGATTCTATATATACAACAACTAGACCCGCCAAATATCGAACGTCGAAGCGATAATAAAAAAGAGGGTTTCTTCATCTTCTTTCTTTGTTTCTTAGGGTTTGATCATCGCAACAAGATGAAGAAGAGCCAGCAGCAGCAGCAGAGGAGGTATTTCGTATTCTTGATTCATTCAGTTCATAATAATTAGCGAGCGATTGAACTGATTCTGATTTGCTAATTTCTTTTGTTCAGTAACAACAACAACAACAAGGCATCTTCTTCTTCTTCTTCTTCTGCAACATCTAAGAGGAAGAGGAAGAGCTCTCAGGATGTAAGAATACTACTTTATTTCGAATTATTGACGTGAAACAAAGCAATGCAATGAATGCTTATTAATAATTCTTGATTTGTATAGACCAGCTTGTTGTTGAAGGAGGAGGTGTTGAAGCTTAGTTGTCTTGAAGCACATGACGGAGCTTAGCTCTATCGATGATGCTTTTCATCTTTCAGAGAGTGAGATTATCGATATTATTTCCTTGTTTCGATCAGGGAGGTTTGCTGCTACTGAGGAATACATGAAGTGGAATTTGTATGCCAAAGCATTTTATCTTAAATTGCATTCCTCCTGTGGGAACAACATACCACCTTTGACCCGAATCATTCGAGGTACCTCCTATTATTCGGTTTTAGTAGTTAGTTAGGAAATTATATAAGTTTCATCGAATTTGTTTACCGAATTTATTATTATTTGTTTAGGTGGCAGATGATGGGATCTCATCAGACGAGGTATGCTATTATTGTTATCACAGAAACCTGTTGGTTGATTTGGTTTGGTTAAAAGGGATTGACTGGTATGAAACAAGGGTTAATACGCATTGCATAATGCGCACATCACATGAAGCAATGATGAGATCGTATCGTTTGTTGCGGTTCCATGATGCATGCATCGCATGATGTGGTCTAATACAGCGCCTTATGTAGTTGACCGGTATTTGAACAAATTAGATCTTTAATTGAACAAATCTGACTATAGATGATGAGAATATATTATATTTTAGTGTTTAAAGGTTCACAAGTTAAAATATTAGCTATATTTTTTAGTATTTTTGAATAAAGAACACCTCACATACGTGATGTGTGCGCTTCACGCATTGCGCATCACACATCGGATTTTGGGATCAAAACGCATCGGATCGCTACACGCATTTTAAAACCAAGTTAATGATAATAATTTATGTTTTTGCTAAACCTTTTGGTTCATCTCTTAGAGGCCGCCGGCCATTGGACTTTGTTTATCCATTTGCTTTGCCGTGATTGTTTAGGAAGAACCCCCTCCTCGCCAGATGGGATCTCGTCGGATGATGAGGTATTCTTATATTTATAATCACATAAACCTATCTATCTGGGTTCATTTTAGGAAATTATTATGTTTTTGCTAAATCTTTTGGTTTAAAGCTAAGGGAAGTTATTATTATTTGCTTTGCTCTGATTGTTTAGGTGATTGGTTTCATCAGCGGGGCCATTCAAATTCGGCGAATATACTCAACACACCCATCCTCGTTGTATTCCTTATCATCTCTATTTGCTGCTTAAGCAAGCAGTTGCTATCATGAAGTCGTTGCACACCAACACCACAAATTGAAAATGGTTGAGAAAAAAAATTCGGTTTTTTTGCAACTACTTCCACTCTCATCTGCCGCTTGGCTGGAAATAGTATGCCTTTTCTTTTTTCTAAAAAATCTTCCTTTTATCATTTTAAAGGTTTTTATTATGCACATTTTCTTTCCTTTTTGCAGCAAACGGGACCGAGCCAGCAAAGAAGTTGAAAGCTATGACCACACACGTAAGCCTAGATACGATATGTCTGGTTACACCCCTATCTCCTCTTTTACAGGCGCGCATGTGGAGCATGAGTATGATGAGCAGACCCTTCTCTCGCGAAAAAGCATGATTGCTACTATGTGGATTATTCACTCACGTCAGACGCCTATCCTTTGGAACTGTCCCCGACGCAGATGTCATTCTATTGTAAAATATGTTCCTGCTTTGGTATTGATTACCATCGTTTAGAGGCCGCTTCTGAGGATGATGTCTGTTTGATGAATGTCGGATTACACCCCTCCTAGTTTCTAAGTATGGTACTAATGAAAAACTAGATCTTAACTTAATATTATATTCGATGGTGCTGTTTCCTGTGACTCTTTTTGAATGGCATCATTGTGATCCTGGGTTCTGTTTTGGGTTCGAGTTAGTTGTATGTGTATGTTATTGATCTTACCACTTACAAAGAACTGTGGAGCAACCAATAAGAGTTGAGTAATTATAAAGAGGGGTAGCAAACTGAAGTACTGCAACACTTGGAGGAGTCTCGGACGACTGCAAGGACGAGGGTAATACATGCATTTCTAACCAATTACAACTTCTAACTCAAATTTATCCAATTACAACTAAACGGGTCAAAACTACTACCTTGTTCAATTAAAGATTTATGAATTTTATCATTTTTATTCTTCAACTTGTGTAGTACACATGTTTCTAACCTAAATTAACCATTTCTAGGTTAAATTGTGTGAGCTAAGTATCTGAGGTTGTCCCCAACATAGAAGATTGAGTTTCAAGTGTTTGGAAAGAAAAAGATATTGGGTTGTATATGCAGTGGAAGAGCATATGAAACATAAGTTTTGTTTGATATAGTTGTTTAAGAATACTGATTTAAAGTGAAATTATGATAATACAATAATTCGTTTGTGCTCCAATCAATTGTACATTCCCATTTGCAAATCGGTGAGTAAGTTAAATATAAGTATGTCGCAACGACATACTTGGAATCTTATAAAACATTGTATTTTAAGATTAATAAGTGAAAAACACAATAAATAATGCGTTTGTGGTTTAATCACTTTTACATTGATATTCGTAACTCGGTTTTGAGTAAAATTTATATCAATACGTAGATAAAAACAGACACGTGTCTCCGAAGTTATAAAATAAAAACAAAATAAACTTACAACTGATAGTTATAGTAATATAATAATAAACTAAAAAGGAGAAAAAATATCAAGGATATTGTTTATAAATCCATGCTTTTTAGTAGTATGTAATATTTTTTATACAATCAATATACATAACCTTAAAAGATTGTTCGTTAATTATTCTTTATGAGCACACATGTTATGTGTATTTTAGAAAGTGGATTGGCGTGTACGTATATATGTAGTTTTCTTTTTTAGCAAAAGCCTCGACATCCGGGATCATCTTTTGCCTGAAGAACGGAACATGGTGACCTAACCTAGCTGCTCAAGAGGAAACTCACAACTAAAAAAACCTCATGCTCGACTATAGCAAATTGCCCCTTGCGGCCTTGTGAGAATCGAACACATCACCTCACATATAGAAAGCAATGGGTTGATAATAATAAAAAATTACCAAAAATGGTAAAGAAAACTAAATGGCCGTAAGCATACAAATTTCAAAATACAAACAACCAAACAAAGGAAGAGAAGGAAAAGAACACCAAGAATCTCATCGTCCTCTGGTTGGTTTCTTATTACGGCTTTTTTCTTAATTAGGTTTCAATCGTCGCGTTTATTCTTAATCGAGGTGGCCTTGAAAAATCTAATTAACCGGATCGGATGTTTCAATTTCTAGTTTTGTTTAGCTTCGTAACATAGATTTTATGGTTTTATTGCGTAGATAGCTTTAATCTCGTTGATTTCAAAACAATGGTTTTGGTAGACCTTATTTCATTAAGTTATATGCTAATTAATTAATGTTAATTTTATGATGAAGAAATGAGTAACCCTCGCGTGTTCTTGGATCTATCCATTGGTGGAGGTCCCGCTGAAAGAATAGAAATAGAGGTATGTATGTATGTATGTATGTATGCTGTAACAACTAACTAAGATATGTTGCTTATATTCAGCATCAATATATTTGTATGATTTGCATGCATTGTGGCTTTGCAGCTCTATGCTGATGTGGTGCCTAAAACAGCTGAGAATTTTCGAGCACTTTGCACAGGTGATCTTTTGGCTTTAATTATAAAAACATCTGCATGCATGCATGCATGCATTGTAATTGCAATGTTATATGTGCAGGGGAAAGGGGTTTGGATGCAATACTCGAAAACGATTGCACTACAAAGGAACTGTATTCCATTACATCAATCAAGGTTCATACGCTAAAGTATGTATGCTTATCTCAATCAAATACTTACTGCTTGAATAAAGATTTATTTTTAACTGAACTAAACAATTATACCTTAAGATTGCTTTGGAAAGTAAAGTGCAATACTTCTTTTGGAAATATACATATATATGAGTCAGTTAACGTACAAAATGGCTTATCATACATTGCGTACGCGATCATCCCAGCCGTACGATCTAGTGCGAATTCAATCTTCAACATGCGATTTTGTCAGACAACACAACATGCGAATTTGAATTCCATACATGCGGTTTCATCAACCAAACCAACATGCGATTTCAACAAACTTTCCAACATTCGATTTCATCAACTTTTTTATAACATGTGATTTCACAATCGCGTACGCTCGTACGATAAGCCCGATTGTACGTTACACGTTTTCTATATATATATATACATATATACTTTGAGATTGGCATTTTCATAATCATAATTGTTAATCTTACACATGTTTATCTAATATACTTCTTCCACTGTTGCAGGGAGGCGATTTCGAGAATCAAGACGGTATGTATGTATTTATTTAAATCTCTTTTTGATATATTGACTTTTTTTCTGTGTTTTTATTGGGTTGAGTATGTGTCCTTTTGTAATAATCTCTATACATAGTAGCTATCAACACAATATAATACGCATCGATATGTGAAGTAGGCTTTTCTATCCGCCTTCCAGATTTGTAACGGGTGGTCTTTTGCAGGCACTGGTGGGGAAAGCATCTATGGAGGATGTTTTGAAGGTACAATTTGAAAAATGTTTGTTTTATGTTTAATATTTACGAGTCCGTGTTATTTTCTATGATTTTTGTAGATGAGAATTTTATACTGAGTCATGGTGAACCCGGTTTGCTAACTATGGAAAGTCTCGGCCAACATACAAATGGATCTCGGTTCTTTATACTCTTCCAACCTCAACATCATCTTGATAGGTAATTCGTATGTCTGGCTGATTAGAATTATGGACCTTAAATGGATGCACTTCAAGTCAATTTCCTTTTTAGGAAACACTAAAGGGCTTATTCTGTAAGTTTATAATTAAATAATTATTTGATTATAAATGTTGGTTTTGAAAGTAAAATAGAAATTGGCTAAAGGCAACAACTTTTTAAGTAGACAGTCTCCTTTGAGATGAAGTTAAATTTAAAGTGTCATTTTTGTAGCCCTTATTTAACTAGTTATTGTTACTAATCTTTGTTTTTATTGGTTTTATAGCAGGTTTCAGGTTGTTTTTGGAAAGTTAATACAAGGCATGGACACTCTTAAAAAGATTGCGCTGTTGGGAACGCCGGGAGGAAAACCTACTATGGAGGTAAAAATTACAAACTGTGATGAAATTAAAACCTCTGTGGATATAACGAACAATGTTAAAGGTATTGCATTTTTAATCCATAAGACTCCAAAGTAGATTCACACAAATAATTTGATAATTAAGTTTATTTGTATGGTGAAGAAATGAGTAAGAAAAACCCTTTGGGTGTTTCTTGGATCTCTCCATGAATGGAAGTCCAGCTGAAAGAATAGTAATAGAGGTCAGTGCATATGTTCTATCAAACGACTCATTATGTTGGCTGTATGTTTCTTCAATATGCATTATGGATTTGCAGCTTTTTGCTGATATTGTGCCTAAAACAGCGGAAAATTTTCGAGCACTCTGCACAGGTGTGTGCTGACGCTTGACTCTAGGGCTATAAGTTATTGAAAAGACATACATCTCCATTGTTATTACAATATTGTATGTGTAGGGGAAAAGGGGAAGAGCAGTACTGGAACATGATTGCACTACGAAGGAGTTAAGTTCCATCGTATAACTAAAGGCTTTGCCGCTCAAGTATGCTTATCTCACTCAAATAGCTACCACACTTGCAAGTTCTGTCCAACTTGTGGAACTAAAGATCTTTTTACTACAAAATCAATTTTTTTTTGCGTAAAGTGCACTAGTTCTTTTGGATACAAGGATTTATTTAAAGATTTAACAAGTATACTTTGAGGTTGGCATTTTCATGGGCTTGAAGTATTAGGGTTGTAGACAAGCTGAGCTTGAGCTAGACTCGTGAGTAATTCTACCAGCCCCACTCGGCTTTCAAGTAGCTCACGAGTGGCTCGGTTTGTTTACACCCCATATTATACATGTGTTTATGTAAAATTTGTAAAATAACATTTTTCATGATTTTAGGGAGGTGATATCTCAAAACAACATGGTATGCTTTTTTTTTTTATGTAGATCTTGTTTTTGATAAGAGTACTTTTTAAGCATCCAGATTTGTAAGGGGTGATATTTTGATGGGTTGCAGGTAGCCTGATGGGGAAAGCATCTATGGAGAAACGTTTGAAGGTACAATTTAAAAATGATGTTTTTTTTAAGTGTTAAGATTTAGTGGTTTTTATTATTACCTTCAATTCATGTTAGTATTAATATCTTCTGCGATTTTGTAGATGAGGATTTTAAACTAGATTTTAGTGAGTCGGGTATGCTATGTATGGCAACTCGCGGCCCAAATACAAATGGATCTCAGTTCTCTATAACCTTCAAATCGCTACCTCATCTTAATGGGTAATTCATCAGCCTAGGTTTATGGACACATCATTATAATTAGGCAATTTGCACGTTAGATTGTGTTTTAAGATCAACATTCTAAGGCCTGTTTCTATAAGTTTATAAGTAAATAGTTATTTGATTATAAACTTATGACATAGGCGTTTAGATGTTGATTCTGAAAGTACAATAGAAATGACTGAAAGCAAGTGACTGTTTAAGTACAATTTGCCCACATATGTAGATGAACTGAAATTAATTACAAGTGTGATATTATAAGCCCTTGTTTAACTAGTTATAGTTATTAAGTAACCCTTGTTTAATCGGTTATATGACAGGAGGAAAGTTGCTTTTGGAAGGGTAATAAAAGGAATGGAAAGTGTTCAAAAGATTGATCAGTTGGGAACACCTTGAAGGAAAACCTTTTGGCCTGTAAAAGTTACAGATTGTGGTCAATTGTCTGAAGTTGAAAAGAACAATGTGATGGAGTCTGATTAAGGTATTGCATTTTTAATCCATAAGACCTAGTGATTCAGATTTGTTTGTTTTTATGCTTGCAACTGCCGAGCTTGAAAGTGTTAATGTACCACTTATAATGAAGATGTGACCTCAGTTTAATAAGAAAAATGGATAGAAGCTTTGAATGAAGAAATGGATTCTTTGTATACAAATGACACTTGGGTATTGGTTGATAAGCCTAAAGATCATAAGGGTTAGTTAGTTGTAAATGGATTTACAAATTAAAGGAAGGAATAGAGGGTGTTGAGGCCTCTATATTTAAAGCCATGCTTGTGGCCAAAGGGTTTACTCAAAAGGTGGAATAGACTATAATGAAATGTATTCTCCGGTTGTCAAAGATTCATCAATAAGGGATTAGATTATTTTTCCTGAATACTCGTACCCATATACGTAACATATGCGTAGTCGTACATTGCCTATTGTGGATATGGATCACTACCATGTTATTGGTATTTCGGGTATTTGGTACTTATGAGTACATGTAATGGTACTTTTTGGGTAATTTATGTTATTAAATTTGTAATTAATTTAAGTTTGGAATTCCAGGAGTTATTATTGGTATTATGCTTTATTGATTACGAATAAATTTGAAATTCGAGTTACCGGACGTTTTGACGCCGCTAAGTCTTGGTGCAAAGGTAAAGGTTGTGGGTGGAACCCTCACTAAACGAATCACCTCGGGTTCGATTTCCTTTCTTTTGTAATCACACTGTTTATATAGGTTACAATGAGTCAGATCGGATACGTCAAAACACGTGTTTTCATATGGCTGACGTATCACATAACGTGTCGTCGGCTATAAACAACTAAGACATCTCTTGCGTTTTCAACTCATTATCTTGTCATCTTGATCATACTTAAATATTGGATTTAACCGATAAGCAGCAACATGAAGACTCCTACGCAACATCCTATCCCAACGATCAACAACGATATCAATGTATTGCGTTGCGTATAATTACAATACCTTCAAAAATGTAACCTGGTGAAGACGAGGTAATTTTGCTCGGCCACTTGCTTTGGCTTTTGTGAAGACTAACCCTCCTGGTAAGATTGTTTTAACTTTGAACACAACAAAAAATACTTAAAAAAAACACAATTTTTTTCAATATTCTATTAAAATAATCGCTACTTTATCGTCAACAAAATTTTTTTTAGTGACGATAAAGTAGCGTTTCTTTTATAAAAAACATTATTTTTTTTGTGCTTTTTAGATTTTTTTAGGTTTTTGGGGGGTTTAGTTTTTAGCATTTAGCTTGGGTTAGGCGGGGGGGGGGGGGGTAGGTTTTTGGGGGTGGGGGTAGGGGTTTTAGGTTTTTTTAATAGTTTTTTTTGGGTTTAGTTTTTAGCATTTAGCTTGGGTTTGGGGGGGAGAGGGAGGGGTTAGGTTTTTTTTAAGGTTTTTGAGGTTTTTTTTTGTGAGGTATAGTTTTTTTTTTTGTGGGGGGGGGGGGGGGGGTTAGGTTTTTGGGGTTTTGCATGTGCATGTTCTTTTTCTCTTATAGACAAGATTATGGACACTTGTCACTCTATTCTATGGTTCCTTCTTTCACTTCTTATTTTTGTATTCCTTTGTAGCATAACTCAACTCTTTATATTATAAACTAAGGATTTTATTTTATAATATTAGAAGAATGAGAGTTGCGATAGATGATTTTATAAAAACTACAAAATTGATCCTTGAAACTAAAATAGAATAAAGCCATAAATGGTGAGGTGAGGTCAAAGTCCCACTTAAAAATAATCCTAATTATACTAAATAGATAGTTGTAAATGAGTATTGAACATATGGAGTTTGTGGAAAATGTGTTCACTAACTAATTGCAATTTTCCTAAACAAGAAAGTAAACATGTAAAAATAAATCTTTGAATTGGGTATGTTGATTTTTAGAGCTAGAAACTAAATTTGCAAGTAAATTAGGGTTTGTAAACAATTAAGAAAAAGAGTGTTCTTCCCGGATTTCATGTTTTAGGCAAACAGCAAATGTTAATGTTCAACTGGAAACAACATAGAACCAGCACGCGAAACACAGAAAATAATAACTAAGTCGATCTGCCCGTTGTGACTGGCTTTTAAACAGAAAAAGCAGGCCTTAAAACATTGAACCGTACGCGCATTGTGCAACCGGTTAAGTCGCAGAATTTAGACCGTATGTAAAACAAAATATTTGTAAAAGATGATAATTATAGGAGACCAAAGTTGAAAATGAAAAAGTGAAGCGGCTTAAAGTGTAAAAGATGTAAAAGTATAGGGTTAAAAGTAAAAAAAAATTAAAGATTAGAAAAAAACCGAATGTGGGTACAACTCACCAAACATAAAAGTACTACCGCTCATACACATCAAACTTGACAAGCATGATATACAAAACCATTTTACACAAACAACTTGCATGTTTTACTACATCTAATGCATATTTTAGAAGTTCATTATTTTTCGTCTTTAATCTATTTCATCATTTAGTGTAAACCTTTTCATTTACAACTCATGTAGTTTAACTATTTTTTTACTTTAACCAAATTACTTTTCTACCCCTACATAGTTTTTTAACGAACACGTTAATATCTTTTTAGAATTTTTTTTTTAATTTTTCTTTTTCTTTGCTATAACAAGTGTGAAAGGTTTTTTTTAGTTTGATATTTTTTTAATGAACATGCCGATACTCTTTTAAACATATTTTAACTTTTTTTTCTTTGCTATAACGAGTGCGCCGAAACGACCAAGTTTGTATCGTTTTCTTTTTCGTTTACCTTGTTTTTTTTACCTTTGTTATTTACTATATCCTATTACATTTTGTTATTATTTTGATGTCCAGAGCCGAGTTACGACGCAAAGAGCCGTCTGATATACCTCTTTCAACAAAACAGGGGACAAAAAGATATTTGGGTCATAAAATCATTTAACAATTTTTTTAACATTTACTCTTGTAGTGTGTTGTAGTCTCTTTCATCACATCTACCCTTTTTCACCAAAATAAGTCTACTCTAATGTCTCCTTAAAACCCACAACCCACACCATTTGCAAACTAAAAAAAGATTGTGTAAGTAAACATTTATTTTCTAGCCAACCTTTCACACCAATCGGCAAAATTAACCCTCCAACGACTCCCAAACCCCATGGAATTAAATTTTGAACACACTATTCTAGGTAAATACAATCATAAGCCTTCCCACATTTACCTATAAACACCACCTCAAATCTCAAGTAAACACCTACACATATCTCATTTCCTTTCCCCTTCTCGGCCATTACTACACACACACACACAATTCATAATGTAACACCTCGTAAAATCATGACCAATAAAATGCCAACACGTGTCCCTATTCCTATTTAAGCCTATCTTTGGCTGGGAGGGACTAAAAGTGTCAACATGCTAAAATTAAGCCTCTGAGTGACCCTTTAATGAACCGAGAGCTTGACGATGTTCGATCATACTCCGGGTGTGCCAAATATTGTCACTGAGGGACTAATTATACTATTATGTTAAAATACGAGAGTTTACAAGTTTAGGGACTATTTCCGACAAAACTACAAAAGTCTGCCGATTCTCTTATTTTTTAATACGAACCCATATATAAATCCAAACATTTCGTATTCAATAAAATCTTTTACTTTATTGATGAGAATGCAAAAATGTCGATCGTTGCGAAATTTCGATCATTTTCGTGTTCGTTAAAGCGTTTTACGTATTTTTGCGAAACACGTAATCGTACAACCGAACAACCGACCTCCATGATATTTTCGGGACAAAATGCAAGTCACATATGCCTTAACACCTTTATAGAGCCTAAAAATAGGTTAAAGGGGTTAAAAGTGACAAAACGCGATGAAACAAGTCCAGTGGCCAAAAGTGACAACAAGTGAAAGTTGTGTATACTGAGCATGGTCCTTACAGACGGTATACAAAGACCCATACGGTCCGTATGAGGGTCTACAACTTCGAAATTTTGCTTGGTGGCCACTCCAAGCAACTTTAAACCATTGATTCAATTCTATGGGTTGTATACTGAATTAAGACATGAAGGGGCACTTGTTAGCATCTAGGAAGCCTCTAAACACCTGGCATGATCCTAAGAATCCTCCAAACACTGTAAATAGGTGTTCATGTTTCTTTGTAAACTTGCACCTTTCCTCAAAATCTCAATCTCTCATATCTGGAAGTTCCTGAGCAATCGGGAGCATTCCTTTGAGTTTTATTCAGTCCCTAGGATCACATGTAAGTGTTCCTTTTGTGGCTATTCTTTATTAGTCTTTAAAAAGCCAAAAGTCAAGCGTTTTTGAGAAACGCTTTGACTTTCGGTTTAGACCTTAATGGTACAGCCGTTGTTCGCTCCGAACATGGCTACGTGATCGTAATTAGGTAGGTGTTAATCCCTTAAAAGGTAACCTCCTAAGAATCAGTTTGCTTGGTCAATTGACGAGTCAACATATTAATGTTTTAAAAAGTGAACAGGGCAGATTTTGAAATAATTACGACCTGAGTTTAAAAGTGTTTTAAAATATGTTTTAACACATAAACAACTTGGTAATAATATGTTCGGCTCGTCAATTCCAGTTTTAGGGTCAGTTCGCAACTGAAAGTCGTGAAGTTTGACTTCAGCTTTGACTTTCGATTATGAACCAAATTAGACTAGTATGCTACTGATTTAAGGTTCGTTACGATCATAATATGATGTAGCATAACCCTCTGAGGTTATATTACACGATCGTAATAGTAATATGAGTTTTTGCAAGTTTCCTTTATCATGCCTACTTTGACTAGTTTGCCCTTTTATTAAAAATAGGTTTTAATCACCAATGAACTTGCAAATGATTTAGATATTGATATGTTAACATGTTTAACATATTTTTATGTTACAAGTCTGATCATAAACCGAGTTTTCTTATAATATCGTAAATTACGCTTTAAAGTGACCGAAGTGCCCTTTCGGCGCATAGAACGACTTTAAACGTAATTTCTTATACTAAACTCATTACCTACTGATGTAATACCATAAATTGGATATTTTGGGATATCAAGTCATTTTATAAACTGAGTTTACTTACAAATTCTTGTATTATGTCCTTAAATGACGATACCGCCCTTATGGCACTTAAAGTGGTTTTTAATCATAAATGTGATACAAAACCTTTTACCTACTGATATGTTGTACTAAATAACATATCCTAATCATATAAACCTGGTCCTAACTTTTGTTTTGACGCTAGATTGCAAATATCGTCATTTAACGACTTAAACGCCCTTATGGCGTGTAGTATGGTTTTAAACCATATTTACCAACCTAGACTTGTTACCTACTGATTTTATAACTCATTTAAAATTTTTTACAATAGGTACCTGTTATAAACTCAGAATCCCAAATAAGCTTTCAAAACTATGTGTGAAATGACCAAAATGCCCTACGGAACATAGTTTGGTCTTAAACTATAAAACACACATATGTTTGATATCCTACTGATATTAATAAAGTGTTTTTACAGAATGTTTATGGTCGTAACATCAGATTATACGCAAGTTCCTTTTATACGTCTCTAAATGACCAAAATGCCCTTATGAGGCATAGTTTGATTTTAAAACCTTAACGGGCATACAAGTTGATATCCTATTGATATTATAACTTGTTCAAAGTGTATTGGCATATGAAAAATGTTCATGACTTATGCTGTTACCCGATATCGCTTATGTGCACACAGTTAGGCTTATGTAGCCCATTTACATAAGATTATCGAAACGGGTTTAACCTTATCATTTTAATCTCAGATTCCTGAATATAATAGTTTACCCACATTATACAAGCCCTAGTACTTGTTGGGTCTAAACCACATTCTATTTACTATACACGCTTTATCTAGCGAATCTACTCTTAAGTAACGGGTCATATCTAAAGGGACTAACCTTTGACCCGTATACATTCTAACCAGATAATAAATCTGTTTATTCCAACTATAGTACCTCCCATATAATAGGAATTGGGTCAATAGTACTTAGACTTGCGGCTTTTTGCTAAATTATAATCTTATTGATTGGAAGCTAGCAAAAAGGTAAATACTCTTAACTTATTTTAGTATTAAACTTTGGAAGGCAAATATGCCACTTGGAGCGGGTATTGCATAAATAAGTCGCCTATGATTACGCATAAATGTAAGAATCCGGTTTATTCCGTTTTACTTGATAATGGAAATGATTGGGGGTTATTATTACCGTGTCCGGACATCCCAATGGATCAATGAAGTATGTAAATCTGGTAATAAGAATAAATCCCAAGAAATATTTAAAATTATCACCCACGAGTATTTCCTATGTATAAAACTCTTTTCAAAACAATGTTTTCTAAAGAGCCAGTTAATTTATTTACCAACGAAAGCTGACGTATTTTCAAAACATTGAACTGCAGGTACCGAACCTTATTATAGGCTAGGAATCCGGGTCGGCTAGAATGAAAGCTAAGGAATTTGCAACCCTTATGCTTAAGGCCTATGATTTCTAAAGCTCTGTTATTAGATCCCGCATGTGGGCATGTACTGAATGCTTTTAATACTTTAATATATATTCAAGCTTTAATGAATTTAATGTTTTTACTCCATTAATTCCGCTGCATATTATTATATTGTGATAACTGTTATCCAACCGTCACGATTATACCTATCCGGGACCACCGGGAATCGCAGTGTGACATTTTAATTCTCAAATCTTGCAAGAACTATTTAAGAGTTAAGTTTTAAGTTTAAATGTCTTAGAGAATTCACAATGAATTCTCTTACTCTATCTCTGTTATTACACTAAAAAACACTATATTTTCTCTATAGTTTTTAATAAAATAGTATTTTTTATACTTTTATCATTACCTTTTCTCTCACATCCACTCACAAACACTTTCAAAAAATATTAAAAAAATTATAGAGGCGAAGTACCCTCTTTCACCAAAACATGGTCATTTGAATTTTTTTCAACGTTTACCCTGTAGTCTCTTTCATCACATCTAAGTCTAATGTACCCACTTTCACCAAAATAAACCTACTCTAGTGTCTCCTTAAAACTCACAACCAACACCATTTGCGAACTAAAAAGGACTCTGTAAGTAAGCATTTATTTCCTAGCCAACTATTCACCCCAATCGGCCATGTTAACACTCCAACGACTCCCAAACCCCATGGAAATTAAATTGTGAACACCTAGGTAAATACCAATCACAAGCCTACTCACATTTACCTATAAACACCACCGAAATCTCAAGTAAACACCCACACATATTTCATTTCCTTTCCACTTCTCGGCCATTACTACACACTAGGGATGAGCTCGGTACCGACCAGTACCGAAAATCTCCAAAAGTGGGTACCAGTAACGGTACCGAATATACCCGGTTCGGTATGGGTCGGTACCGGTACGGTACGGTATTTTAGGGTAAAAACCGGTTAATACAGGTACCGAAATGGTACCGAAAATGTCACAAATCGGTACCGAAACGATACCGAAAATGTACCTGGTTCGGTAAATTCGGTATCGGTACTGGTTCGGTACCAGTTCCGAGTATGGTTTGCTCATCTCTACTACACACACACTTCATACTTTTAATTCTCAAATCTTGCAAAACTATTAAAGAGTTAAGTTTCAAGTTCAAGGTCTCAGAGCATTCACAATGAATTCTCTTACTCTATCTTTATTATTACACTAAAAAACAATACATTTTCTCTCTCCTTTTCAATTAAATATTATTTTTTATACTTTTATATTTACTTTTGCTCTCACCTCCACTAACAACCACTTTCAAAAAATATTAAAAAATTATAGAGATGAAGTACCATCGTTCACCAAAATAGGGTCATTTGAATTTTTTTCAACGTTTACCTTGTAGTCTCTTTCATCACATCTAGGTCTAATGTACACTCTTTCACCAAAATAAGCCTACTCTAGAGTCTCCTTAAAACTCACAACCAACACCATTTGCGAACTAAAAAGGACTGTGTAAGTAAGCATTTATTTCCTAGCCAACCATTCATGTCACACCCCGACCCGCAGCGGAATAAGAGTCGGGGCATAATTGGGTTATCACCAAAGCTCATGATGTTTACTACAATGTTTCATATTTATTAAATTCAAATTACAACTTAAATATCCAAATCAAAATTCATACAATTACAAGGAAATGAAACTATGTAAATAATCCAAAGCTTAAACTGATTTATTCTTCTAGGCCTTCCTATGTGTTTCTTGCCTCAGCTGGATCACCTGTATCATGTGTAAAACGGGGGATATTTTGGGTCAACAAAAGTTGGCGAGTGAACCTTGATAAAACATTGTTATTAATTTCTTGTTTTATTTAATATGGAGAATTTGTGCAAATATCACATGTGAGCAAACATATATAAGTAAACAAACACAAACCACTTTGAATGAGTATATGATATGAATGATGATGAATGTGAGATCAAGGCTCAATCAAACGGAGCCGATCTTATGAGGCACCTGATGCTCAACCCGTCTCCCACGGGGAACTGATGGGCCTAATGAAATGCGTGCACTGAAAATGATAAATCCAAACTACATATAATCCACACAACAATTGATACATATTTGATCACAAATATGATGGATGCACAAGTGTTTAAATATAGTAAAGAATTAAACGACACATGATACACCCCAAAACATGATTAAAACGGGAATTGGTAGAGATTCACTCACATTGGGTGCGTTCTTTGATGACGTTGGATGCGCACGAAATTTAGGATTTGATCGACGAGAGAAAAACTAACCTAAAATAATAACGAAATGATTCGGTAAATAAATGGATTTTATTTGGGATTAATATTTTTATTTATTACTCTTAATGGAATTTTTAGATTTATCTTTGTGAGTTTAAGGTAATTTTCTTACTTTAAAAATTTATTTTTTAAGTATTTTTAAATGATTTTTCAATTAAATAAATAAAAAGGAAAATAAAAAAAATGTTGACTTTTGACCGTTGACCGGTCGGACTGTGTTTAATTATGCGCTGAGTGAGGTTCGAACTCGGGACCTCTCGTACACGTGCACGCAGCTCTACCAACTGAGCTACGTGTCTAACCAGAAATATTCTCTGTTTTAATTATATATATATATACTAATTAACTTTAACCTTATTTATTTTTATTAAAAAGTTTCATAAATTGCCAACCCGGTTTAGGTATCAAGAGTCGAACTCGCGCTCTTCAGTTTACGTGCACACAGCCCAACCAGTTGGGCTGTGTGTCTAACCTGTTTATATACTGAATTATATTATATTTATATACATGTTGAAGGATGATCTGAATAGGTTTTAAAAAGGATTGGTTTTATTTCTGAAAGTCGGTAACATGTGCGATTCGAACTCAGGACGTGCGTGTTATGTTGCACACAGTCCACCGCTGGATGTGTGTCTAACCCGGTTAAATATCCAGTTTTAATTAAACTAATACACATTTCTCAACTTCGTCTTCTTCGCTTAACAATACAAACAGTGAAATCCGACTGTTCTGTTTAATTGATCTTAACTTATACTTGATTGAAATGAAAAAAGAAATTAAATGACATGGTTATACCAGAACGGCGAGTTTGCTTCAGGTTTTCCGGCAAGGTCTCGTCGGCTCCGATCCGCGGATTCCGGCTGAGGGAAACTGTTTGACAGTTTTGATTACTGTGTTGAGTAATTAGGTTACTAATCGAGAGATAGCAAGAAAAGTTTAGATGATTGTACCGTCTGAAGACAATCGCGGTTTTCGTTCAGCGATTCCGGCGAAATTGAAATTTCCGGCGACGTGCTCTGGAAGGATCAAAGCTTCGAAAGAGAGTGCGATTTTGAGCGAAAAGGTTACCAGAGGTTTGGGTGGGTATTTATAAGGAAGAACAGGGTGTATTTGGTTCGAATTTGAGTCTTGATTCGTGGTCAAAGTTTTCCGGCGGTTATGACTGAAATTGAGGGTTAGACATGTTCGATGAAATTAGTCACGCGTTTCAGTCAAAGGAAACGGTCATAATTCGCGATAATCTCGGCTTTTCGGCGACTGCGAATTTAGGGCCGCTGATTACTGGTTTGACTTTCAGTTTTATTATAAATGTTATTTGTTTTAATGTTTATCACAAAAGCTGTGCGCGGTGGAGCGGTGTGTTGTGTGTTTTGGCTTGTGGGTGACCCGGGTTCGAAACCCGGCGATCTACATTTATTTTTTATTCATTATTTATTAGTAATTTTAAATTATGATTTTTAAATTCTAATATATTTATTAATTATGTATCGTTTAAAATTAATATCAACTATAAATACGCAACGAAATTTATAACTGGATATTTGATTGATAAACGGAGCGGGTTTTGAAAACCCGTTTTTCGACGGATGTTACAATTCACCCCAATCGGCCAAATTAACCCTCCGACGATTCCCAAACCCCATGGAAATTAAATTGTGAACCCCACTATTTTAGGCAAATAAAAATCACAAGCCTACTCACATTTACCTATAAACACCACCCAAATCTCAAGTAAACACCCACACATATCTCATTTCCTTTCCACTTCTTGGCAATTACTACACACTAGGGATTAGCTCGGTACCGAAATGGTACCGGGTACCAGTATCAAAAGAACCGGTATCGAAAATCTCCAATAGTGGGTACCGGTACCAGTACCGAATTTACCCGGTTCGGTACGTTTAGTTCTGGTATTTGAGGGTAAATACCGGTACCGTACCGGACTAGTACCAAAAATGTCAAAATTCGTACCCGGTTTGGTAAATTCTGTATCGGTACCGGTTCCGGGTATGGTTTGCTCATCTTACTAACACACTTCATACTTTTAATTCTAAGATCTTGCAAAACTATTAAAGAGTTAAGTTTCAAGTTTAAGGTCTAAGAGCATTCACAATGAATTTATTACTCTATCTCTATTATTACACTAAAAAACATACATCTTTTCTCTCCTTTTCAATTAAATATTATTTTTTATACTTTTATCTATACCTTTTCTTTCTACTCCACTCACAAAAACAGGGTCATTTGAGGTGAAGTACCCTTTTCACCAAAACAGGGTCATTTGAATTTTTTTCAACGTTTACCCTATAGTCTCTTTCATCACATCTGGGTCTCATGTACCCTCTTTCACCAAAATAAGCCTACTCTAGTGTCTCCTTAAAACCCACAACCCACACCATTTGCGAACTAAAGAGGACTGTGTAAGTAAACATTTATTTCCTAGCCAACCTTTCACCTCAATCGGCCAAATTAACCCTCCAACAACTCCCAAACCCCATGGAAATTAAATTGTGAACCCCACTATTCTAGTTAAATACCAATCACAAGTCTACCCATACTTACCTATAGACACCACCCCAAATCTCAAGAAAACACCCAAACATATCTCATTTCCTTTCCCCTACTCGGCCATTACTACACACACACATTAAAGAGTTAAATTACAAGTTTAAGGACTCAGAGCATTTAAAATTAATTCTCTTACCCTATCTCTATTATTACACTAAAAAACACAAATTTTTTTATCTTCTTTACAATAAATAATATTTTTTATACTTTTATATTACATTTTCTCTCTTCTCCACCCACAACCCACACCATTTGCGAACTAAAAAGGATTGTATAAGTAAACATTTATTTCCTAGCCAACCTTTCACCTCAGTCGGCCAAATTAACCCTCCAACAACTCCAAAACCCCATGGAAATTAAATTGTGAACCCCATAGTCTAGTTAAATACCAATCACAAGCCTACCCACATTACCTATAAACACCACCCCAAATCTCAAGTAAACACCCACACATATCTCATTTCCCTTTTCTCTTCTCGGCCATTACTACACACAAACACTTCATAATTTTAATTCTCAAATCTTGCAAGAACTATTAAAGAGTTAAGTTTCAACTTCAAGTCTCGGAGCATTCACAATGAATTCTCTTACTCTATCTCTATTATTACACTAAAATATCATATTTTCTATCTCATTTTCAATTAAATAATATATTTTTTTTACCAAAACAAGGTTATTTGATTTTTTTCGTTTACCCTGTATTCTTTTTCATCAGATCTGGCTCTGATTACTTTCACAAACTAAGCCTACTCTAGTGTCTCCTTAAAACCCACAACCCACACAATTTGCAACCTTAAAAAGACTTGTAAGTAAACATTTATTTCCTTGTTAACGCTTCATCCGAATCTGACCAAACCCTCCAACGAATCCCAATTAAACACCCACACATATCTCATTTCCTTTCCCCTTCTCGGCCATTACTACACATACTTTAAGTTCAAGGTCTAAAGTGTTCCAAGTTTTCCTCACCATTCTTTCTCCTTGCTTGCTTAAAGTAAGAATCTAACCTGATTTGAATTATATTATATTATATTAAATTTTATATATTAATTAGTGTAAGTTAGCTTGGTTTTGTATTTTTAATTCACCCAAATAGTGTTGTTTTGTCTCAAATTTGTGGAACCATGAAACAAATCTTTACTACTTGTGAAGTTGATAATTTTTGAAAACTTTAAAAGTGTAGATCTTGTTATGTTTACAAGTAAAAATGTTATTTTAGTATGTTGGTTAAAGGTATGACATATAAAATTATTTTATCATATAAGTAAAAATGTCATTTTCAGATAATCCGATTATCCGATATCCGAAAAATATTATTTTTTTATAAATATATATAGTATATGAGCATTATATAATGGTTTGAAATATACTAAAAATAGTAAATATCGGATTCGGCTATAGATTTATGAATATTTTTTTGTTTTAATGTTAGAAATTTGGAAACTCGAATATAGGTGTAGCTTTAATCTATACACAAAACATTTTTTTTTACAAATTCGGATATCCATTTGGATATCCGAATCCGTGTCCGAAATTTCGGATACGGATTCGGATATTAATATTCATAATCCGAAATTTTCGGATATCCGAAAACCGGGTAATCCGATCTTGAACACCCTTACTAAAAAGGACTGTGTAAGTAACATTTATTTCATAGCCAACCTTTCACCCTAATCGGCCAAATTAACCCTCCAATGACTCCCAAACCCAATGGAAATTAAATTGTGAACCCCACTATTCTAGATAAATACCAATCACAAGCCGACTCACATTTACCTATAAAAGCCACCCCAAATCTCAAGAAAACTCCCAAACATATCTCATTTCTCTTCCCCTACTCGGCCATTACTACACACACATTAAAGAGTTAAGTTTCAAGTTTAACGTCTCAGAGCAATTACAATGAATTGTCTTACCTATCTCTATGATTACACTAAAAACCATTAGATTTTCTATCTCCTTTACAATTAAATAACATTTTTTTATACTTTTATCATTACATTTTCTCTCTCCAACACTTACAACCACTTTCAAAAAATATTAAAAAATTATAGAGGTGAAGTACCATCTTTCACCAAAATAAAAACAAGGTCATTTCAATTTTTTTAAGTTTACCCTGTAGTCTCTTTCATAACATCATATGGGTCTGATTTACCCTCTTTCACCAAAGTTAGCCTACTCTAATGTCTCCTTCAAACTCACAACCTACACCATTTGCGAACTAAAAAGGACCGTGTAAGTAAACATTAATTTCCTACCAACATTTCATCCCAATCGACCAAATTAACCCTCCAACGACTTCCAAACCCCATGGAAATTAAATTGTGAACCCTGCTATTCTAGCTAAATACCACTCACAAGCCTACCCACATTTACCTATAAACACCACCCCAAATCTCAAGTAAACACCCACACATATCTCATTTCCTTTCCCCTTCTTGGCCATTAATCACACACACGCACACTTCATAATTTTAAGTCTCAAATCTTGCAAGAACTATTAAAGAGTTAAGATTCAAATTCAAGGTCTCAGAGCATTCACAATGAATTCTCTTACTCTATCTCTATTATTACGCTAAAAAAACACTATATTTTTTCTCTTTCTTTTTCAATTAATGAATATTTTTTATACTTTTATCATTAACTTTTCTCTCTTCTCCACTCACAACCACTTTAAAAAAATATTAAAAAAATATAGAGGTGAAGTACCTACCCTCTTTCACCAAAACAGGGTTATTTGAATTTTTTTTCAACATTTACCCTATAGTCTCTTTTATCACATCTGGGTCTGATGTACCCTCTTTCACCAAAATAAGCCTACTTAGTGTCTCCTTAAAACCCACAACCCTCGCCATTTGCGAACTAAAAAGGATTGTGTAAGTAAACGTTTATTTCCTAGCCAACCTTCACCTCAATCGACCAAATTAACCCTCCAACAACTCCCAAACCCCATGGAAATTAAATTGTGAACCCCACTATTCTAGTTAAATACCAATCACAAGCCTACCCATATTTACCTATAAACACCACCCCAAATCTCAAGTAAACACCCACACATATCTCATTTCCCTTTTCTCTTCTCGGCCATTACTACACACAAACACTTCATAATTTTAATTCTCATATCTTGTAAGAACTATTAAAGAGTTAAGTTTCAAGTTCAAGGTCTCGATCATTCACAATGAATTCTCTTACTCTATATCTATTATTACACTAAAAACACTATATTTTCTCTCTTTTCAATTAAATAATAATTTTTTTTACCATAAACAGGGTTATTTGAATTTTTTTTCAACGTTTACCCTGTGTTCTCTTTCATAAGATCTGGGTCTGATTTACCTCTTTCACTAAAACAAGCCTACTCTAGTGTCTCCTTAAAATCCACAACCCACACAATTTATTAAAAGGACAGTGTAAGTAAACATTTATTTCCTTGTTAATGCTTCACCTCAATCTGCCAAACCCTCAAACGAATCCCAATTAAACACCCACACATATCTCATTTCCTTTCACCTTCTCAGCCAATACTACACACACGTCAAGTTCAAGGTCTAAAGTGTTCCAAGTTTTTCTCACCATTCTTTCTCCTTGCTTGCTTAAAGTAAGAATTACTTGAACTATATTTATATATATATATATATATATATATATATATATATAAAGTGTAAGTTAGCTTGGTTTGGTATGTTAATTCACCCAAATAGTGTTGTTTCGTCTTAAATTTGTGGAACCATGAAACAAATCTTTACCTACTTGTGAAGTTGATAATTTTTGAAAGCTTTAAAAGTGTAGATCTTGTTATCTTTATAAGTAAAAATGTTATTTTAGTATGTTGGTTAAAGGTATGACATATAAAATTATTATATCATATTAGTTTGTATAAAAGTATACATGTAAGACTTTAGTAAGATTTAGGGTAAAAAGCTAGTTTTTTAAATAAACATTATGGTATTTTTTTGAGACAATATAAGTTTACACGTATTTTGAAAAAATGATAGATTTTTTACATAAAAATGTATATTATTTTTTCTACAAATGTTGCCTTAAAAATACTACAAATAGTTATTGGAATAATTTACAAAATATAAATTCTCAACATTTTCTTGCTTTACATTGTTGTAACTTAAGTATGGGGTGTTTTTCAAAAAAGTTTTTGTATTTTTCAACTTTAACCTAAAGGTCCTTCAACTTTAACCTAAAGGTCCTTTAACATTTTCTTGCTTTACATCTTTTGTATTTAACCCTTTAACTTTTTTTTTACCCAAAGTTTTCCATCTTTTACAATTTAACCCTCACACTTTTTATTTTTAACTTTCGCACCCCACACTTTTCATGTTTCGCAAGTTTTTCGTTTTACGTTTCTTTCTAAATTTTGCGAGTCAACACATCGCAACGTGCATGTGAGGTTCACGTTTTTCGTCTGTTTTTTCCTGTTTGATAGACCAGTCACAACGCGTCTATTTTTCTTCGTTTAACAAGTTTGTCGTAACGTGCGGCTCCTATACCGACTTAGTTATTATTTTCAACATTTAACGTTTATGGCTAATTTCTTCGCATTAACACGTGCAACGAGCGTGCGTGGTTGAACGATTTTATGTCTGTTTTTCGTCCGGTGTTATTTTTTTTACTTTTTTTATTTTATTTGTACGAGCTCTTCTAATGTTGGTGGTCGTTGTCAGTGTTATGGCATTAGTGCTACTTGTCAGGATTTTAAGAACGTTTTTAACCAATTAAGTTATTACTAATAATTTGTTTTGAGTTTACTGCTAGGTATAATTAAGAAAAAAATAAATTTTTTTACGTGCATATTTTTGTGTACGTGTCAATAAATTCGATTTGCTCTACATTTCGATGTAAACTTTTCCTGGAAACGATTCAGGTTAGATATAATTCATTTTCATTTAAAAAACCATCTTTTCGTGCACATTTTTATGTACGTTTTTGTATAAATTCGAGTTGGTGTATGTTTCGACGTAAACTTTTTTGGAGAACGAGTCAGGTCAAATATAATATGTTTTCGTGATTATTTCATAAATGTTTTGTAAATTTTGTTTCGATCGGAGTGGTAGTCAAATTGTGGTTTCTTTTTTTTCCTTTTTTAAACGCTCTAATTAATCTTTTTTATTATACGTGTCAACTTTTCCGTCATACCCATTACATTTTCTATGTATGACTAGGGTCACATGTAATACGTTATGATTGTACGGTATAAATATTTTATACTTTATGTTTTGATCCAATCACATTTTTATATAGGTTACATTGACCTCAATCTATTACGTCGAAACATGTGTTTTTATATGGTTAACGCATTACATAACGCTTAGACTAATTTATTTTATGTTTGCGATGTACCCACGCCGCAACACGCGTGGGTATTATTGCTAGTTATTTACATAAGCTAACTCATATAATTTTGGATCCTCAAAGACAAGTATATAATTAGCTAAAGTATGTATTTAGCGAAAACCGGTGTGTTTAGACTTAAAAGGCAATTTTATGACCTTACATACAAATATTTGTAAATAAATGGTGGTTTTAGACTTAAAAGACAATTCTTACCTTACATACATATTTTTATATAAATACATGTAAAGTTATTTTTATAAATATATGAACAATATTAGAGTTGTATACTTTTAAAGGACTTTTATGGACAATGCATTATACAATAAAAAAACGATAAATATTGGGAGTGTAGTTTATTAGTATATTTAGCTTGGGTTGGGGGGGGGGGGGGGGGGTTAGGTTTTTTTTTGGGGGGGGGGGGGTAACTTTAAGGTTTAGTTTTTTAGCATTTAGCTTGGATGGGGAGAGGGGGGGGGAGGGTGTAGGTATTTTTAGGTTTTGGGTGATTATGTAGTGGGTTACTTTGTCTTCACAATTGTTCTCGCGGTTCTCACAATAAAGGTGGTTCTCGCATTAACCTTACTACATGTATTATTATATATATATTATATATATATATATATAAATTATAAAGATTCGTTCAAGAGAGAACCACTCCTAGTTGTGAGAACCGTAGGAACTACTCTAAACCAATAGTATATTGACACCACATATCAAACACAAATTAATTCAAAGGGCAATTTGGTCTTTTACTTTTCATGTCATATCATTTCTCTCTCTTTCTTTTTTAAACTAAATAAATCAATCATTTATTTCTCTTTCTCTCTCTTCCTTTTTAAACTAAATCATATTTTTCTCTCTCTTTTTTTATAACCTAAATCAATGATTGTTGCTAAAAAGTTTAAAATAAAAGTGTGACATGTATGTTGATATGTATAGTTCTATTTTTGAACGAAATGTATATTTATGTACATCTACATGCTATACCTAAGTTCAATATATGTATGTAGTCGTGTTGATTGTTTATCAAACTAGCTTTTAACATATTCACATGAAGACTAATTAGTATGTTTAGAAGCATTTTTTTTAAAATGCATATGATATGTTTAGTCGTTTTGTCATGAGGTAGTAGGTTTTTAGTGGACGAATGTTGAAGGCAGTTTCAAGCCCATGGGTTTTTTTTAAACTGGCGCGTAAAAAAAGTTTAAGACGCGTAAAGTTTGTACGGGATAAAAAAAGTTTCAACCGCGTAAGGATTTAACCGGCGCGTAAAAAAAGTTTAAAATCACACGTAAAAAAACTTTCATACCGGCGCGTAAATTTTTTTTATATACCGACGCGTAAAAAAAGTTCTAAACCGGCGCGTAAAAAAAGTTTGAAACGGCGCGTAAAATTTTTTTTAAACGTACGTAAAAAAATTTAAATCGCGCGTAAAAAAATTTATTAATTTTGTTTTTTAACATTTTGGTGATTTACTTAATGTAAATATTTAAGCTTGTTTAAAAAATTAAATTAACACATTTTTTGGTGATTTACTGTAATGTAAAATTAAATTTTTTTTTTGATGAATTAGTGTAAAATTTTTAATCAAATTATATTAAATTAATCACATTAAATAATCATATCACATTAAAAAATCATATTAATGATACCAATCATTAATATATATAGTAAAAGACTTAATTGCCTTATCTCACTAAAAACAAAATCTTATTAATTAAAGCACAATCATTAGTTTACTTTATTGTCTTTTTAATCTCATCCATCCAAACACCTTTGATCAATGGTTAGTATTGGTTTCCTATGTTCTTACAACTCAAGGTGGTTCTCATTTTACCCAATCCATATTATATATATATTTTATATATATATATATATATGGGAAGGTTCTACGCAGAACACTAAGTATTGCGAGAACACGCAAAACACATGGATCACCTATTTTTCAATCCTAAAAACCTAGAAGGAAATGAAATAAAATGTCACAAATGTAAGATTTGTTGTTTCTCATACAAGAATTCAAAACAAAATATGAAAATTTACAGTTTTTATATAACCTACACATATGTAGGTTATGTGTAGGTTAAATTACTTATATGTATGTGGCTTATGTGTAGGTAAAAATTTAGTGATTTAGAGTTGTTCTTTTTTGTTCTCGCAATAATTAGTGTTCTATAATGATCTTCATCCTATATATATATATATATATATATATATTATATATATAGGGTTAGGGTTCATTAGTGAACAATGTTATATTTGTAAACAAAATGAACTTATCTTGACCATTGATTTCGTAGATCTAGATTTTTTTAATGGCAAGATTGTAATTATTTTTTGTAACCTACATGTATTTTAATAAATACAAGTGTATAATTGTATTTTCTCTCTCCATTTAATTAATTGGTTTTTTTCTCTCTCTTGATTTCTCTTTCCACTTAAAAGATTATTTTATTATATTTTTTATACTTTTTTCTCTCACCAATTACTGAATTTTATAATTTTAAAAAATACAAACATTATCAAATATTGTTCCATCTAAAACACGATTAAAAATATTTAATTAAATTCTCTATACATATATGTATTATACGCATTCGCATTTTAGAAACGTATGTACATATATGTAAATTCATAATATACCTCTAGCTACAAGTTAATGATATTGTTGTTCAGCATTGTACATATGTGTATAACAAGGATCCGAGATGGTTACCCAGCATTGTACACATGTGTAAGTCTCGCTAACTATCAGTTTATACAAGATACATAGCTACTAGTTTATACACATGTGTACAGTCTCGCTAACTACCAGTTTATACAATAAACATTGTTGTTAGTTTATATACATGTGTACAGACTTTTATACATCTGTGTATTATATTCAGAACTGGTTACATATGTGTATATTAACAACGTATTTATAAAATACATTTCTAAACAATCTAATATAATTTCTTTTAAAAGCGTAATGCATTCAAATTAAAGTATTTTACCTATTATAAACAATACCAAGTGTCGGTATCATACGATACATTTTTTTTGAATATGTAATGAAGTTATTTATTTTTGCTATTACCAACATAATCAAACACTAAGTAAAAAAATAATTGATCATAAGTGCAAGGATTATAAGTACATAATATACATAATCGATATGTGAAATAATCAATTAAGAAAACTAGGTATCACTTTGATACATAAATGTATCTCGCTCTACACACATAGGTATATCGCTCTACACACATATGTATCTCGAGTATCACGCGAAGATACAAAATAAATAAATAATTTTAATATACTATGTGAATAATAACTGAATTATACAGGACTCTAAATTATAAACAACATGATAAATAATTCTTGCAAATATGAAAAAGAAAAGTTTACCAAACAAAATGACACTCTATTTAAATAAATAAATATGAAATTTAGTGTATTTTCAGAAGAAGCAACAGAAAGTTTAGACCTTATCCAAAATTCCAAAGTTTCAATCTCTTATGATTAAAATAATAGAGAAATAATTAAAAATGAGAGAGAGATGGAGTTAAGAGATGAGAAATTTAAGGATTTTAATTAAATATACTTGGCTAATGTCAATCTTACAATTTTAATCTAAAAAATGATCAAGGGCCAAGATTAGTTCACTTCAGAAGTTGTTCACCTTGATCTAATCTATTATATATATATATTAATATACTATTATCTATATATATATATATATATATATATATATATATAGGGAGGGATAAAAAAAACCAATATTTGTTAAGAAAACTAGGAACCCAAATGAATAGACTTCCTTTTGCCGTGTGTTACACCTTTTTGCTGATTGTGTTACGTGTAACAACCAGAGTCTGTCACGTGTTACGCGTAACAGCTTTTGCAGACTTTCAGTTTTTTTCGGAAAAAATAAAACTGTTATGTAACACGTGGCAGCCTCTGACACAGTCTGCAAAAAGGTGTAATTAACACGTAGCAAAAGGAGGTCCATTCATTTGGGTTTTATCGTTTTTCGTAACTAATATGAGATTTCTTCCTATAATTGCTCTATATATATGTACATACATACACACTCGTCCGAGAAGCAAAACTATGTTTTTTATATAAGTATGTTACTTTTGGAGGGTTATATATATAAACATGTAATAAGTGTTATTTTTATATAAATATAACATGTATTTCAAGATATTTTCTCTAAAATATGTATATAAATTGTGTATATATATTAACCGTCTAGCACGAGCTACGACTCGGCTTAAAATAAATATTGTTAATTATTTCACAAAACCTCAAGGTGGATTTCATACGAGAATACAACTATTTCAAATTAAATGTTGGACGTGCTTTATCTTTTAGATGCGGCGAGAAAGGTAATTAAGCATGTTCTTTAACCTTTTATTCTTTAATTTGCTATAAAACAACATTAACAATAATCAATTAACGTTTTCTTTTACAGAGAAATTCCATTCTTGTGAGAAACTTGGGTCACTTCACCCAAAATAAGAATATGTAAGATTACTGCTTTCTAACATATTGAAATTAGGGATGGCAACAAGTTAGGTTTGGATTGGGTATTGATAATCTCAAACCCGTATCTAATTATAAGATTGTGTCCCTATACCAGCCTAATACCCATCAGGTATTTATCAGGTAATTAATTACCGTCAGATATCGAACATACCCACGGGTATGGGATATACCCCTTAGGTGTGATACATTACATGCATATAAGTTTATTAAAAATTAGTGGTATCATTATATTTTTTATATAATTATATTATATTGTTACATGCATATAAACAACTAGGTTATCATCCGGGATTGCTTCCCGGACTCGAGAAAGTTACTTATATTACAAATTAATTATAATTAATACATAATTAAAATCATGCTAAAAGTATGAAGTATTGAAGCTTTAATACAATGATTTTTATTTTTTAACTTTTTTTTGTGTAGCCAACCTTTATCCCGCATCTAAACACAACACACCAACCTTTCATATAAAAACATCTTTTTCTCTAAATGTCTATGTGTATGCTACAGTTTTAAGACATTCAATTAAAGAATATTACCTACATATGCAGTGTTTCTAATTCTTTTGTCTATCCATTACATAATAAGAAATCTTATATCAAATTGTTTATTAAAATAGTTATATTCACTTAGACAAACACTTGAATGTTACAATACACATTAAAGAAATAAATAGCTATACTAGAAAATCACAAACCTACCATAAAAACAAAAGTTATCCCTAATTGTCTATGCCCATAGAGCTTTTTCTTTTAGAAAAGATGTACTTGTTTGTGGTCTCACCATTAATCCCAGAGTCTTTGCAAATCAATAACATCATTATATAACGTAAGAATGAGTGAAAGAATGTCTAATGAGCCGGTGATCTCCCATGCCTTGAGGAAACTGCCAAAAGTTGCAAATTATATATTAAGATTTAATAACACATGAAGAAAATAATATTATCATCAGATTAGGGTAACACAGTGGCTGCAAATTTCGCTCAATATAATGCCGGCATTATATTGAGCTAAATTTGCAACCTACAAAGAAAAACTTGACCTGATAAAAGACGTAACCAATCAGGAAAGTGATCCAAGTGTTGTATCTGGCGGGTCAGATCAATGACAATTATATAGTTTTCAAGTTGGACTGCAGCGAGGTAAGGCACACCAATTCGACTTTTTATAAGTTAAAAAAATCTCAAATAGTCCCAATTTCAACTTGTACAAATAATGTTTATTGAGTTAATAATCTAACCCTGTAGGAACTAATCTTTAAAAACAATTGTATAATGATATAGTAATCGTTTTCTTTTTTTTTAGGAAATACTACAATAATGATTTATATTTATAAGTGGACGGGACTTTATATTTATAATTGGGAAATCCTACTTAGGAAATACTACAATAATGATTTATATTTATAAGTGGATGGGACTTTATATATCCTACAAGAATAATACACAATAATTACCAAATTACATTATGTACACACATATTTATTTAACATTGTTATCTCAAGTGGAAACCTTAAGTTTTATAAGTAACTTAAGGCACACATATAAGATTTGAAAAAAGAGCTTCCATAAATAGGCTTACCTTAAGCTCTGCCCACCTTATAATCAAGTTGTTTACCGAATCCAAGTTTCGAAATATTGTATTTCTAGTCGACTTATTTGGAAGAGTAACAAAATGATAAAACAACAAAGACGAAAAAAGCGTATAATCAAGGATTGAAAGAGTGGTTTAGACATCTCAAAATGTAAATGTACCTTCTTCATCTTTGAAAGTATTTCTTTGTTGATGAGATGATAAGTTGTCTTGTCTAGTATTGAATGTAGACTTATCTATATGATATCATCGTAAAAATGCAAACATCAAACGGGTTAGGTCATTATAAGCCGCCCATTAACATATTTTTATGTAGCTATTCTATCAATATGATTAAGAAAAATATATTTATTGCAATAGTGAGATGGATTTTTTTTAGTTGAGAGTTAACACCTTCCAACTCTGAAGTTTGCTAATTGTTTTAGCTCATACGTTTCTAGAAGCTTGAAATTTAGTATTACACTTAGCCAAAGCTTTTTTCAACACCTTTGTTTCTTCTTCCGTTGCCACTAAGTCATTTTCTTTTTGATATTTTTCTACATTTTCAAGAGAGAAGTTGGGAACAGAAGAAAAGTGACTATGTGGAGTCGAGATTGGAGTTGGGGGTTTGACCGAAGATCTTTTGACTCATGTTTTTTTTTACTTAAAAGGACTTTTTGCTTTGATGAAATTACTTGGTTATATAGTGATATTTACATAGAGATAGATGGTAAACGGGTAACAACCTGCGTCGCTACCCTTTTTTAAATAGCAGAACTAAGTCTTTTAAAAACTACGTCCATAGGTCTCGGGGTCATAACATTACTATGCATGGCCCCTTGAACTCGACGGAGTAGGTCCACAGCCTTAGCGCCAGGTAATCGTGTTTCAACCTATTAAATTATAATTATTGAAACGTATAACTTCTTAAGGTAATCATGATTAAAATTAAGTAACTCACCGTGATCCATCGAAATTTGAACATAATTTGGCTTTTATAGCCATCTTGTTTCACCTGAAATTTAAACGCTCACAACCAAAAAAACAAAAATATATTATATTATACCCTTATACAATTAGCAACTTGGGTTATGTCCTATTTGTTTAAAAGTCATACCCTTTTGTTTATTTTACTCACACCCTTTCATTATGTTATATTATATAACTTGGGTTATGTCCTATTTGTTTAAAAGTCATACCCTTTAGTTCATTTTACTCACACCCTTTTATTATATTATATTATATTATATTATATAATACTACAACATGTAACTTAAGACATAATGATTAAGATCACACCCCTTTAAAAAGTCATAACCCTTCAAACATACACATACAATAATAAGTAACTTAAAGACACAATGGTTTGAATCACACCCCTTTAAACAACTTTTAAATACATCATACCCCTGTAAGTAAATGTCACAACTTTTAATATTTATGCTATACAAAAAACCAAAATTGCCTTACTAATGGACACACCGTACTCAATACACCCTTTAAAAATAAAACATGAAATCTTACTACAATCCACACCCTATTAAAGAATAAAAGGAACTAAATAAGTTGCACTGTGAACAAACCGCTTCACCGGATTATTTGATAAAGTAGAATTGGTTTTGAGATTATCGGATCATATCATATTATTATAAATTACCAATTCAACGTGTAAAAAAGACACTCAATTTATCACACCGGTTCATGTTTGACGGTTACCTCGGTTATTACCGCTTGATTTGTTAAAAGGATATTTTTTAAAAGTTTAATCACATATTATCACATCCTATCATCAATTATTCGTATTTGATCAAGTAAAGGTACACTTCCTTTGATTCTATTCATTCAATTCAACCATCTTAAATTCCATTTTCAATCGCTTAATTTGAATCAAAACAAATCCTCTTGAATGAAACTTAGGGTAATATTTATGTCTGTTACTGTTCTCATAGATATGGTTATAATTAATACGTATTCTCTTTCTACACGTTGTTTTACTGAATCAAAGATTTAGTGTTTATCATGTTCCCCTACATTGTATGTGACTTAGGGTAAATTGGTTCATTGCCTCTAGTCGAATCACAATTAGAGTAAAGTGCACATCTGATCCTTACATGTTTATTATTATATGTTTCTGTATTTGTTTTATTTGACAAACAACACATCGTTTTTTCCTATTTGTTGACTCCGTTAACAATAGGAAATCTTCATTTATTAATTACATTTATTATGTTCTTATTTTGGAATAGTCTATAGACCACATATGTTTATACTTAGGCAATTTTATGTTTTCCTTTCCTTTCTGTTCATGTAATGACAAAAAAAAAAAAAACAACTTTATAAAAACATAATTTATTCTTTTGTGGTTTATGACGTTAATTCAACGGATAACATGTTTATACTTGGGCATTAAACATACAATTGAAGTTTTTTATGATTTTTTTTTCAAAAATTATATAATTTGGTTGATAATAAAAAAAAATTATGTTCTCCTTTCATTGTGTTAAAACGATTTTTCTGAGTGTAATTGCGGAAGATGATATAGATGGACATGAACTATGATATCCTTTAAAGAACATATGTGTTCTTAGAGAAAATACGTGTTATTTATAATATAAAAAGGATAATTGAGTTCGAAACCTCTATTGAAAATAATTTGCACAATGAAAACATTGGTTTATAAATTTTGATTATCACCACTAAAACAACAAGTTGTCCTTTAATGAAACTCCAAGAAATCCGGATATTTTTTTAAAGGGTAACTTTGTAGAATAGTAACAAAGTTTTAAAAGTGTTCCAATTAGGTCACTCAAGTTTCAAAATTGTTCTAATCAGGTCACTCAACATCATTTTTTATTAAAATTAAGGGTTTTTTCATCAATTTCGTAAGTAACCATGGTGATGTGAATTTTTGTTTCTTTTTTCCGTTTCATTTGATGCTAACGTTCAGTGATGACATGGATTTTAACTTGTTTTTTTAATTTTTAATGTAATTAAAGTGTTTTTATTTTTAATAAATAAAATTTCATATATTAATATAATCCGTTCTTAGCATCTTATGCTTCATTTTTCTCTTGACACATGAAAAAAATGACATGACTCGATTTGAATGTTAAGTTATCTAATTTGGACAAAAACGATACGAGTGACCTAATTAGAACAATTTTGAAACTTGGTTATTATTCTGTGACATTTTCCCTTTTTTCAAAGAAACAAATAACGTTTATGTCATCCGAACCGTAACACAATTTGTGTCGAATCTATCTGTTTAGTATAAAATATTAATGGATATCGGAACCGGGATCATGGTATTGGTATACATCAAGTTTCTTTGAATATGCCTTTTGATATTGCAACCACTTTGACTATTGCAAAATCAAGTATGCTTTGTTTGGGTGTTGTTTCTTCTATCACCCAAAAACCTTCTGAAATGTGCGTCTTTATACAATTTGATGATACATAAATCTGAGTAAAAAAAATATCAAAGCGGCTTACATTTATGTGAGTGACTGGGATCGAAGATCCAGATTGCGCATTGATAATGGTTATTATTGTTTTTTTTATGACAGGTATTCGTATACATCCTGCCGCAACGCGCCGGATGTGTCAACTCGTACTAAACATTTTGTAAATAATTATAAAAAGGTGCATAAACAAACAATATTGGAAATACAATATTTCGAAACTTGGATTCGGTAAACAACTTGGATTCCCGTCTTTATTTTCCATTAAGCGTATCTCCGTATACCGTCCACAGTTAGTAAAGGCATTCTCAAGCTAAATTAGAAAGAAAGAGAAAAAGATTTTTAATTGTCTTACTCCTTATAAATCACATGAATTAACGGTGTAATTAACTTTTTTTTCTTGTATAAACTTTATTTTAATTTGAAAACGAGTTATGTTGGTACTCTTGAAAACATTTAAGATTATACATAAATATAATATACTTGTGCGAAACTTGTTCGCATATGATATAAACTAGTAAGATTACCCGCGCTACGCTGCGGGTTTCAGTCGATTTCTATTTTGGTTCCGTATAGTAGCCGAAAGAAATATGCTCAAAAAATTATCTACACATGTTTACATCCATCAAAAATCATAAAAAAATAGACAACGGTACATGCTGATTTTAAATTAAATGTAAATGGAAACTTAAACGCCATCTTTAACATAACTTTAATGAAAATTTACGTTTAAACGTAAACCAACTTAAATTTATATTGACAGATGCATAAAATATAAGCATGTATGAAAATATTTCTTTAAGTTAAATAATAGTACGGCACGCTGCAACGGTGTCGAAACGTAAAGTGGCTCAAATGTATACCGTTTAATGAAAACGTATTATATTTGACCCGAGTCGTTTTCGAACAAAATTTACATTGAAAACGTACATAAAAATAAGCAAAAAATGTAATATATTTGAACCGGCTCATTTATGGAAATAATAAAATAAAATTTACTTCAAAAAATAGACCAACGAAAAACGTACACAATAATAATCATAAGAAAATAATATATTTGACCCAACTCACTTTTGGGAAATATTTACGTTGAAGCGTAAATCAACATATTATATCAACCTTTTCAGGAAAAATACACCAACAAGCACATAAATATAAATACGTAAAACTCGATTATAAAGTTTTTAGACAGTTAAGGTGTTGTAATTGTCAATGCTGAAATATAAGGGCAAAAGTATATAAAACACAAAAAAGACAAAACAAACATAAAGACAAAAAAAGAAACCCTTCAAACACTTTTCACACAAGTTGCTAATTGTATTATAGCTAGTTGGCATATTTTTACTATTAACATATCACAACTAGGGATGAGTTTTTTTTTTTCTCTCGAATACTCATACCTTATATATGTACCGTAGTTGTAGCTATGCGTACACCCTCACTAATTTTGCTTATTCGGTATATGTATCGGTACCATGTTATTAGTATTTTGGTATTCGGTAATTACAGGTACGGGTAATGGTACTTTTTGGTAATATATGGTACTTGTACTGAATTTAACTACGAAATTCCAAGAGTTATTTTTGGTATTATGCTTTATTAATTAAGAATAAATTTGATATTATGCTTCATTTTCGTATTATGGTACCCATATCTATTTTATCTATTTGGTACTCGCTTTGTTACCTATTTGGACCTATTTGGAGTGTACTGGTACCTGTACCAATATTTACCTATTTGATACTCGTACTATGTTGGTACTTGTACCGACTTTACCAATTTGGTATCCGTACGACTGCTATAAAAAAACAACAAAGTGGCACCAAAGTAGGTATCGAACGAAAATACCGCTACTGATGCCCATACCCGTAATGGTATCGTACCAATATATTCCAGTACGGTATTCAGGTACCATTTTTGTACAAATTCGTTATAAGTAGTTTTGGTACTATTTACAAGCAGGCTAAATGCGTTTGTTGGCTACACAATTTTATTTACTGCTTTAGTAGACTCCAACCACAGCCAAAATATGTCTATTAATTTACATCATGTCGAAACAATTGTAAACGCACGTAAAGCAATTAATGCCACAAAGCATTCATGTATTAGTCATATGATATACACTTAGGATATTCCTAAATTAGTCTTGGCCCAAAGGAATTAAGCCTAACTTACAAAAGCCCATCAAAACCTTATCTTAAAAGTTCCCTATGGACACTTCACCCCCAAGATGGATTCCCTTCTTCTAACATGCTTAAGCTTATCAATGGCGAATCCAATACTGACTTAAGTGTCGGGGGTGGTCATTTCTTTCTCTCCAATCATCTTTTGCTACATTTATTTTTTCCTCTAAACCCAAAACATCTTCTTTCAAGTTAATTATATTTGCCTAATTTTGTCTTCTTCTTCTTCTTCTCTCTCTCTCTCTTTGATGTTGTTCATATGAATGTTTTTAGGATCGGACCGGACGCCGAACCGGTCTTCTTACCAGTCCACTGGTCAGGGCAGTCAGATCAGATGTAAGAAACTGATTATGACGTAACTAAAATAAAAATAAACAAGGTAAGATTGAAAAAATATAATCAAGATTCAGTTCAACCCACAAAAACTCTCGTTCGACCACCCAGTTTTAGTGTCCGACCACGGGTTCCTAGTCCACCTCCAGTTCGACTCAAAATTGGTCTGATATGGTGAACTGGACAGGTAAGACCCCTGTTCCCGGTCTAACTGGCCGATCCAGTTTTCAAAACATTAGTTCATATGTTCTTTTCTAACAAAAGAGAAAAAAAGGATTTTCTATTGTCTTATAGGTGTACAAACCGTTTTAGGTCACGACCACGAAGGTAAACACAACAAACAATAAAAGGCATGCACAAAAGCTATAGGTGTACAAACAAACCGTTTTAGGTCACGACCACGAAGGTAAACATAACAAACAATAAGTGGCCTACACAAAAGCCTAAGTATATACTATCAAAATCACTTTTACCTTTCTTGAATATATAGAATTTTCTTCCCACATCTCGAGTATACCAATGTTCCTTAAAAAATCAAGTGTTACCTAGGTATGTCCTGGGTTTTCTACTCCCATTTGCCCCATAACCTTTTCACCTACACAATCACTTGATTATCCTATGTGATGTATATGCCCGTTATAAGTATTGCATGACGACATGACAAACTCTTACATAGGGTTTCTGAGGGGTTGTTATAAGCGTTTTTTGTGAGATCAAACATGTAGCAGTTGGAAGTTACGAGGTATGCGGGTTCATTGTGAAAGTTTTGTTCACCAACTCTTCCTCAGTTCGCGTTGTGCCTTTACAGAAATTTATTCCTTAAAGGGCATATATTTATGTGTTTAACTGTTCAAGCTGTGCCTCGTGTAAGCGAAGGTATGGTTGTGTCATCATGTTGTACATACCATTCAGTCTAGTTAGATGCGGTGCAAGATCGATTACTCTACGAACGCCTTTATTGATTATCTGTTGTGAAGAGACAATCAAATTCTTATATTCTTCAGGCTTCCACATTCGATAAAGAATGGTCACAAAATGGGCTGAAGCAAATGCCACACAATAACCGGTATATTCCTAGTCCCAGATATTGGAAAACCTACTTTGGAGGTAAAAATTGCAGAATGTGGTGAACTTAAAGATTTTGTGGATATAAAGAACAACGTTAAATGTATTGCATTTTAAATCCATAAGACTTCAAAGTAGATCCATACAAATGATTAGATAATTAAGTTTAATTGTATCATGAAGAAATGAGAAAGAAAAACCCTTAGGGTGTTCTTTGATCTATCCATGAATGGAAGTCCTGTTGAAAGAATAATGATGTGTATACCCGTTATAAGTATTGCATGATGACATGGTTCCTTGTTTCACTTTAGATGACGAACCTTACATTAAGTTTGCTTATCATGCTGATAAGTGTGTGTTAATTGGGTATTCTAATGTAAAAAAAGGATAAAAACTATGGAGTTTGGATACAAAGCAGGTTTTTTATTCCAAGAGATGTTAAGTTTTATGAAAGTGTGTATCCTTTTAAAACTCAAATTGATAAATCAGCATGTTTTTATGATAAAATTTTAAATCATGTTAACTTTTTGATTCTTATGAAACACTTACAACTGAGGTTCCAGTAGATCTCGATGATGAAGAGGGTGAACATGGTTCTCATGATCATTCCAGTGATGATCAACAGCCTTTGTTACCCTCTACGTCTACCACTGCTCCTAGTATAGACAATAGGCAGCATGTTTTTGGTGAGCAGTTGAGTAGTAGTAATCAGCAGGGTAAACTAGGGCAGAGGACACTAGGGGTCAAATGTTGAGACCAACCCATCTGAGGGTAATATACTAAACCTTAGGAAGTCTTCGACAAGTTCCTTAGTTCCTAATTTGGTGAATATGTGTTAGATGGGAAAGTTAAATATGGAATAGAAAAGGTGGTGAACTATTCGTGTTTGTGTGTGGATAATATGTGTTTTATTAGTAGCTTAAATAAAAGTGTAGAACCTAACACATATGATGAAGCAGCTAAAAATCCTTTATGGTTTGAAGCGATGAACTTAGAAATGGAGGCTTTGTTCAAAAATAATACATGGGTACTTGCTGATCTACCACCAGGTAGAAAACCAATAGGATGTAGGTGGATATATAAGATTAAGTAAAAGTCGAATGGTGAGATAAAACGATATAAATCTAGGTTGGTAGCCAAAGGATATAGTCAAAGGGAAGGCGTGGACTTTGGTGAGACATTTTCACCAGTGGTGAAAATGGTAACTGTGAGAAGTGTTATCAGTCTAGTAGTTGAATAAATTTGGTCATTGTTTCAACTTGATGTGAACAATGCTTTTTTTGTATGGGTCTATACTGAGGCTGTGTATATGAGTTTGCCTTAGGGTTCCTATTCTAGAAATGAAACCAAAGTTTGAAAATTAGTTAAGTCCTTATACGGTCTTAAACAAGCACCTAGAAAGTGGAATGAAAAACTTATAAAGGTCTTGTCTGAAATTGGGTTTGTACAAAGTTTATGTGATCACTCCTTGTTTGTGTTAAGAAAATCTAATAAAATCATTATACTTTTAGTGTATGTTGATGATATTGTAGTTACTGGAAACAGTCTTGATGAAATAAATAGAATTAAAACTCTTGAGTGATAATTTTAAAATTAAAGATCTCGGCATTCTTCAATATTTTCTCGGAATAGAAGTGTTGTACAAAGATTAAATAGTATTTTTCATACTTTTATCATTACCTTTTTTCTCTCCTCCCCTAACAATCACTTTCAAAAAATATTAAAAAATTATAGAGGTGTCATACCCCGATTTCCACGTGTATTCCGGTGGGCCCGGTGGGGAGTATCATGATGTACAGTTGATATCATCATAACCAAATACAACACAGAGCAACACAGCAGAAGACTTGGAGTAAAATATAAACTATTACAAACCATAGAGTGTCCAGAGTTCGAAACACAAATCTACAAACATATACATGGCTTGTAATAAGATCCACAGGCGGATCGAAAATATACATACACAAAATGATAACAGACTCTACAGGCACTTCTACAAGGTCGCAACTCCTTAGTATAATTGCCCCGTAGCTCCTGGCCTATTACGTACTTGTACCTGTAACTCGATCTTTGAAAATACGTCAGTTCACACTGGTAAATACAATCAACCGACTCATTTTGAAATTCTTTTCGAAATGGTTTTAGGTGCACTAGGCACGTTTTATAAATAACTTGGGACAATACAATTGACCTTGTATACATATTTACATGTTTGTCTTTTACATATGGGGCCCAGTACAGAAACCGAGACATGATCGACAGACACACCACTTCTGAACTTCCACACAGAAAGCAGATAATAATAATAATAGCAGTTACCGATGTATGCCTACACCAATGCTTAAGTTGTGGCCACTAACACTTTAGTGAGCCAAGGATATCCCGACACGGTCAAGCCCACCCACAATGTTTGAGTTTCAGACAAAACAAATTAAACCGGTTTATGTATTTTAGTTAATTATCACAACTGGATAAAACATGATTTCTATACCTGACCAAGCGGTAATAGTTTACCGTATCCCAAGCCCCTATAGGGAAAATAAGTTAAATGTATTTACCTGAGCTAAGTCTTCAGTAAGTCGCAACTCAGCCGCAAATCAAGATAATAAGTACAGGCACAATCTATCGCGGAGGTGTTTAGTCTGGAGTGATGGTATTATGAACCAAATTAGAATGCTAACTGGTCCTTAAATTAAGTCTTAGACTTGAACCGGTTAGTCTTGCGTTAAAATAAAACGGTACGATACGCTAGATTAATCGGTGACCGGAATAGAAGGTTAATTGGACCCAACAAGTATCATGACTTGTATAATATGGGTATACCAATAACATTCTGGATTTCGATAAATAAAAGACAAGGTTAAACCCGTTTCGGCTAAATTACGTAAATTAGTCACGTATGCTTAACCGAAAGCGTGGAAGCGAGACCGGGTAGCCGAGAGAGTCTTATACAAGTTTCACATGCCAGTATGTTTAAAATATGTTATGATATCAGTAGGATATCAATAAGTTTGTCCGAAAGGATTTCAATCCGAATTTCGCCACATAAGGGCATTTTGGTCATTTTAAGTCTTATAAAGGGTTTTTAAAAACATTACTGATGTCAAGATCATAACTATTCAGTAAAAACATATATTTTGTGATGTTATATCAGTAGGATATCAAGTCTATGTGTTTTTATTTGTTTCAAACCAAACTATGTCCCGTAGGGGTATTTTGGTAATTTCACACATAGCTTTGAAGTCATAATTGGGATTTTGAGTTTGGGACTTGTTCTTACTGTAAACTTATTGAAAATGAGTTTATAAATCAGTAGGTATCAAGTCTTAGCTCATAGTTATGGTTTTAAACCATACTATGTGCCGAAAGTGCGATAAAGTCGATAAATGCCGTTTAATTCGATGTTTAATGTAAACTGAGATTATGATCAGTTTTAAATTACCAAAATATGTTATTTAACATGTTACAACAGTAGGTATAAGATTTTGTGCCCAAAAAGTCTAGTTAAAACCAAATTGTCGTAAAAAGGTTAGTTTAGTCATTTAACGGCATTTTACGAATCTATAGCATCAACTTAGGTCATAAACTGTTTTAACATCCCAATATAACCTAATTATGATATTACATCAGTATATAAAAGGTTTCGTGGAAGAAATTATGTTTAAACTTTCTAAAATGCCGAAAAGGGCATTTTAGTCGTTTTAACGCTTTATAAATCATATTCAATAAAAATGCAGTTTATGGTCAAAATCTTGACATCAAGATAATTTAATAAATTTGACAAATCAGTCCATAACTCATTTGTATGTGTTTAGTGTTTAAAACCTTGATTTGTACCGAAAAGGACCTTTTTTGCAAAGTTTAGGCAATTAAGCGGAAACTTGTATAATAGCTCGGATTGTTAAGGAATCAAGTAGTATAACTTTAGGAAGTTATACTATACTTAATCAGATCTTAAAATGATCTAAAATCAGTAGCTTAACTAGCTAAATTAGGTCAGAACTGAAAGTCAAAGCAGAAGTCAAGCTTTGCGACTTTCGGTTGCGAATCGACTCTAGACCGAGACTTGACGAGTCAAATCAGTTTATATAAGTTCTAATACTTATTTTCAGGTTTTTTATTCATCAAAACATATTTTATAACATTCATATAACTAGTTATGCATTTATATGAAATCTAGCCAGTTTGACTTTTGTTGACTTTTACTTTCACTCGTCAATTGGTCAAGAATTCGTGGTAATCAGGAGATGCCCTCTTTAGGGATCAACACCGACCTTATTACGATCACGTAGCCACTTCCGTTATGATCAATGGCTGAACCATCAAGGTCTTAGCTCAAAGTCAAGGCGTTTTTACGTCAAGACTTTGACCTTAGCATAAATCCTAATGAACAAGACTTAGCACGAATTTGGAACACTTACACAAGGTCCAGATGATGCTAAGAGCAGTAAGAAATGCTTGGAAATGGCCAGGAACTTCTCCTTGATGATCTTGGTGAGTTTAAGGCATGAATGATGTTGCACTCACAAGAATGTCATCATAGAGTTAGGAGGCCAGGAGGGGTTGACAGGTTTATTGTCAACCCGACCGCAGCGAATAAAAGTTCGGGCATAATGGTTTCACAAAGTTCATGATATTTACTAAGAGTTTCATATTTATTAAATTTAAATTACAAATTATAATATCCAATAAACAAAATTCATTACAATTACAAAAGGAAACAAATTAAATGTTTATTCAACGCAATAACTGTTTATTCTCTAGGCATCTAAGTGTTTTTCCTCAACTGATCACCTTATCATGTTAAACAGGGGAAGTTTGGGTCAACAAGTTGGCGAGTGAATCCTTGTAACATTTTAATAATGCTTGTTTTGTTTTTAAGAAAATTCGTGATAAATCACATGTATCAATATAATATATGTAACAATCACAAACACATGAATGAATATATGCATGATATGTGTATCTGAGATCAAGGGCTCAATTCAAACGGAGCGATCTAATGAGGCACCTGATGCTCAACCGTAATCCCACGGGAACGATGGGCCTAATGAAATGATTGATTGAAATGATAATTTATTCCACATTATAAACACACAAAACCAATTACACATTTGATCACAAAATGATATTAGCACAAATGTTTAAAAAATAGGATGGTGACATATGTACCCCAAACGTGATAAACGAGAATTTTTAGAGATTCACTACTTGGTGTATTCTTGAATGGAAGGAAGCGCACGAGTTGGGAATTTAATCAACGGATTACTACCTGATAATAACGCGATAACTGTAAATAAATTAAATTAATGTTTAGGTTAAATTCTTTGTTTAGGTTTTTAGGTAAATTTTATGATTTCTATAATTGAGCCCTTGATATTATGTATTTTTAAGTATTTTAAACATATTTTCTTTTCATATTTAACCATAGAATAAATTAATTAAAAAATATATATAAAAAAAAAATTCTTGTCAGACTGACAAGTCTGACAACCGGTTCGACTATGATTTGGTAGCGTGTGGTGAGCTCGAACTCGTGACCTCTCGGTTGCGTGCACGCAGCTCTTCCAACTGAGCTACGTGTCTAATCCATTAGAGTTCTGTTTTTAATTACTCTTATACATTTATTGAGTTCATTCATAAATCACTAATTGTAAAAAGATTTTAAATGGTCAGACCGGTTGGGAAGGGTCGGACTCGAACCCTAGACCTTGATGTTATTTTGCAGTTGGGCTGGGTGTCTAACCCGTATATTACATAACTTTTATTATTCTTAACAACATTGAGCACAACATCTCTATAACATTTTTATTTTCTGAAAAAAAAACCCGGTCACGTATGGAACTCGAACCCGCGATGTGTAATGTATATTTGCACACAGTCCACCACTGGACTTTGTGTCTAACCCGGTTTAAAACCTGGTTTTTATAATACTTAATCATTTGGTACAAATCATCTTCTTCATATAACATCACTGAACATTAGCCGTTTTGAACTCTGTTTAATGGAAATATGATTATCACTATTCTGATTCGATTAGGAAAATGCAAACACAACTTACAGCAAGAAGTGAAGGACTGTTACCAAACAACGACAATGCTTCAGTTTTTCGATGGGTTAAATCCGGCGACAAGAGACTGACTTCTGGCGAACAGAGGATCCGAGAGAGCTTGATAGAACGTTTTCGCAGAAAACAATGAACGAGTTTTAAGTAATGGTCTTGCGTTATTTAAAGGTGATTTGACACACCAAGATTTCGGTTTCATGACTATAATTTCGGAAATCATTGGCAGCGCGTTTTGACTGGAATTTACCCTAAATAGATATCGTAACCGCTGTCGACAATCAAGGGAAACCGCGTTGATGATTGGGGAACACTCTGCTTCAGAGATAGTTGCAGGTTTTCTTAACGATTATATATATATTTTGATTCTTAGAAAATATTACATGTTGTAAGTGTAACGCAGTGGTGTTTGGTGTGTGTGAGTGCTCGGGCGACCCGGGTTCGATTCCCGGTTCACCTATTGTTCTTAATATATATTTTTTGTTGCTTTTTAATTATCTAAATATTTATTATTTAATTGGTTATTTATTAAGATTATTTTTTTAAACACTAATTATCATTATTTAAGAAATATAAAAATAACCGAACGACAGGAATAAATACACTTTGATTGATAATTTGGGGCGGGCTTTCGAAACCCGATTTATGCAAATGTTACAGTATCCCCTACTTTTAGAAATTTCGTCCGAAATTTAAGTAGTAGTTGTAACCGGAAAAAGATGCGGGTATTTCTCTCACATTGAGTCTTCAGTTCACAAGTAAACTCAGGTCCTCGTTTTGACTCCCAACGTACCCTGACGATTGGAATACGGCTTCGCCTTAAGCGCTTCTCACCGAAATCCATGATTTCTACTGGTCTTTCGACGAAGTGCATTGATTCATCGATTTGAATGTCTTCTAGAGGAATATGGAGGTTTTCGTCGGCGAGGCACTTTTTCAGGTTTGATACGTGGAACGTGGGATGAATTCTCTGAGCTCTTCTGGTAGGTCAAGCTTGTATGCTACAGGACCTACTCTTTCGAGTATCTTGAAAGGTCCTACATAGCGTGGTGCTAGCTTGCCCTTTTGGCCAAAACGAACCACTCCCTTCCACGGTGATACTTTCAAAAGTACTTGATCACCAACGCCAAATTCCAAAGGCTTTCGTCGTTTGTCAGCATAACTCTTTTGACGACTTTGAGCCGCTAGAAGATTATTTCGTATTTGAATGATTTTGTCGGTTGTTTCTTGAATCAATTTAGGTCCGGTGATTTGCGCTTCACCAATTTCGTGCCAACATACTGGAGATCGGCATTTACGACCATATAAAGCTTCGAAAGGAGCCATGCTGATACTTGAATGATAGCTATTGTTGTACGAAAACTCGACTAACGGTAGATGAGCGTCCCAGTTCCCTTTGAAGTCTATGACACATGCTCGAAGCATGTCTTCAAGGGTTTGGATGGTGCATTCAGATTACCATCAGTTTGAGGGTGAAAGGTGGTACTGAGGTCTAACCGTGTACCCAAAGCGGTTTGTACGGCTCGCCATGTTCGTGAAGTGAAACGACCATCGCGGTCTGAAATGATGCTTAATGGTACACCATGACGGCTTACGATCTCGCTGATGTAGATACGAGCTAACTTCTCGTTCTTGAAGTCCTCGCGAATTGGAATGAAATGAGATGATTTTGTAAGACGATCGATTATGATACCCACTGGAGGTGCGAGGTAACCGGTAATGAAGTCCATGGTTATGTTTTCCCACTTCCATACAGGTATTTCGGGTTGGACTAGAAGTCCCGAAGGTCTTTGGTGTTCAACTTTCACTTTGGAACATGTAAGGCACTTGGAAACAAAAACAGTGATATCCTTTTTCATGCCAGGCCTCCAATAGGTGTATCGTAGGTCTTGATACATCTTATCGGCTCCTGGGTGTACAGAGTATCGTGTTTTGTGTGCCTCATTCATGAGGAAATCGCGAAAGTTGTCGCGATCAGGAATCCATATGCGGTTTCAATAATATAGAATACCGTCGGATTTGGTTTCAATTTTGAGTTCAGCTCCACATGACAGCTCATCGCTACGTCATTTTCCGTCACAGAAATATGTTGAGCTGCCCGGATTCGATCTTTGATGTCGGTTGTGATTTGCGAACATAGAAGACGAATAGAGTTTGCATATCCCTTTCGACTGAGCGCATCGGCCACCACGTTTGCCTTGCCATGATGGTACCGAATTTCACAATCGTAGTCGTTGAGAAGTTCGACCCATCTTCGTTGCCTCATATTCAACTCTTTCTGGTTGAAGATATGCTGGAGACTCTTGTGGTCAGTGTATATTTCACACTTCGGTACCGTAGAGGTAATGTCTTCATATCTTGAGAGCGAACACAACGGCTCCAAGTTCCAGGTCGTGGGTGGTGTAATTCTTTTCATGAACTTTGAGTTGCCTAGAGGCATAGGCTATCACTTTTCCTCTTTGCATCAATACACAGCCTAGTCCTTGCCCTGATGCGTCGCAATAAACCACAAAGTCATCGCAACCTTCAGGGAGTGTAAGGATAGGTGCGTCACAAAGCCTTTGCTTTAAAGTTTGGAAGGCCTCCTCTTGCTTAGGTCCCCAAATGAAGGGTTTTCCTTTGTGAGTCAAGGCCGTGAGCGGTACGGCGATACGGGAAAAATTGGCAATGAAGCGTCGGTAATAACCAGCCAAACCAAGAAATGACCTAACATCGGTAGGGGTACGTGGCGCTGGCCATTCCTGTACTGCCTTGATTTTTGAAGGATCAAAATGAATCCCTTTGTCATTGACGACGTGACCAAGGAATTGTACTTCTCCTAACCAGAATTCGCATTTTGAGAACTTAGCGTAAAGCTTTTCAGTCCTTAAGAGTGTAAGAATGAGTCGAAGGTGTCGCTCATGGTCGGATTTTGACTTGGAGTAGATAAGAATGTCGTCGATGAAGACTATGACAAAACGGTCGAGGTAGCGTTTTCATACCCTATTCATTAAATCCATGAAGACAGCGGGGGCGTTGGTTAAACCGAAGGGCATAACCATGAACTCGTAAGGACCATAGCGAGTTCGGAAGGCGGTTTTTGGGATATCTTCTTCGCGCACTCTAAGCTGATGATAACCAGAACGAAGGTCGATTTTGGAAAAACAGGTGGCGCCTTGAAGTTGGTCCAGGAGGTCATCGATGCGAGGCAGTGGATAGCGATTCTTAACCGTCAACTTGTTGAGTTCTCTATAATCAATGCACATGCGAAACGTTCCATCTTTCTTCTTCACAAAAAGAACAGGCGCACCCCAAGGCGATGAGCTAGGACGTATGAATCCTTTGTCAGTCAACTCTTGCAGTTGACTGGCCAACTTTTGCATCTCGGATGGGGCTAACCTATAAGGAGATTTTGCGACCGGTGTAGCGCCAGGCACAAGATCGATGCGAATTCGACTTCTCTCACAGGAGGAAGTCTTGAAACGTCGTCGGGAAAAACTTGTGGGAAATCTTTCACAATTGGGATATCTTCGAGCTTCATTTCCTTGCCTCCCTTCTTGACGACGTGAGCTAGAAATGTGACGTAGTTCTTGCGAAGATAACTTCGGGCTTGAAGGCAGGACATCAATTTGAGTCCTTTCGAAGGGGTTTCCCCAAAGATACGTAGTGTCTGACCGTCGGCGAGAGGAATACGAATGAATTTTTCGTGGCACACCACTTCAGTGTGATGCTGGCTGAGCCAGTCCATACCGATTATAACATCGAAACTTCCCAACTTCATAGGAATGAGGTCAATTGGGAAATCGTGATCGTTTAGGGTGAGAGTACAATCGCGTATAATAGAATTTAATGAAGTGGGTTTTCCGTCAGCAACTTCCACCGTTAGAGATTCAACGAGTTTAACACGAGGTTGGTTGAGGATAGATTCGAATTCTAAGGACACAAAGCTCTTATCCGCACCAGTATCGAATAATATGGATGCATAACTACCATTTATGAGAAACGTACCGTTGACCACATTGTTGCCAGCCCTGGCTTGGTTGGCGTTGATATTGAAAGCTCTTCCTCTAGCAGGTGGAGGGGCTTGGTTAGCTTGGTTTACCGGGTTTGCTTGAGCTTGGGCATGGATGATGTTCACCAGGCGGGGGCAATTGTTCCTGAGTGGTTTGGGTCTCCAAATTGAAACAGGCTCGCATGGGTTACATCATGGGGTAGTTGGGTTGGTAGTAAGGTTGGGCTGCGAGTTGAGCAGGCGGTAGAAGTAAGGGTTGTTGGGCTTGGCCCAATATTTGATTTTGGGTTTGGGTTGGAGGTTGACTGCGGTTTAATCGCTGAAGGGTACGGCAGGTTTGGATGGTGTGACCCGCACGACCACAACTAGTGCAATGTTGGCAGGGTTTTCAGGAGGGTGATGGTATTGACAACGGTTACACTTCGGTTGTGGGCCAGTGTATGGCCTTTTGAATGGTGCGGCTGGAGGGGCAACTTGGGTGATCGGGGCAGCAGTGATGGGAGGGTTGGTTTGGGTGACAGCAAAATTCTTGCCATTTCGCTTCCTCTTACCAGCAAACTTCGAGGATGAACCTGGGTGGTTTGGAATTGGGGGCTCAATGGGTGTTTTCTTCTTCTCACCCTTTAATTTGCCTTTGAATGCGATTTTCAGTGAGTTCCGTAGCTAACTCCATTGCGGCTTCAAGTGTTGCAGGCGAAGTGCTTAAAACTGAATCTTGGATTTTCAGGGGAGGCCTCGAATGTAGTGTTCGACTAAGCGGTATAAGGGGGTGAACAGATTGGGGATCATCTGGTTCAACTTGATAAATCTCTTATTGTATGAAGTGTGGTCTCCTTCCTTTTGTTTCAATGCGTGAAACTCGTCTTCTAGCTTTTTGATTTCGCTTCTTGGACAGAATTTAACCCTTAAATTTAGATATCGTAACCGCTTCGACAAATCAAGGGAAACCGCGTTGATGATTGGGGAACACTCGTCTTCAGAGAGATTAGTTTGAGGTTTTCTTAAACGATTATATATATATTTTTTGATTCTTAGAAAATATTACTTGTTGTAAGTGTAACGCAGTGGTGTTTGGTGTGTGTGAGTGCTCGGGCGACCCGGGTTCGATTCCCGGTTCACCTATTGTCCTTAATATATTTTTTATTGCTTTTTAATTATCTAAATATTTATTATTTAATTGGTTATTTATTAAGATTATTTTTTTAAACACTAATTATCATTATTTAAGAAATATAAAAATAACCGAACGACAGGAATAAATACACTTTGATTGATAATTTGGGGCGGGCTTTCGAAACCCGATTTATGCAAATGTTACATTAATGGGAGTAAACAAGTGTCCTAAGGTGTGGCATCATGCAAAGAAGGGTGGCAATGGCGAAAATGTGGAGCACATGAGGCTGCCACATTTTTGGTTGCTAGCGGTCCCTTGCGGACCGTATGGGTTTTGCCTTACAGTCGCAAGGACCTTAGGCGCCCATGGTTTTGAATTTGGTTACGACACGTATCTAATATGGCTTGCGGTCCGCAACCACCTCCCAGAGGTGACAATTTTGGCATTTTACAATATTAGCCCCTTAACTTTATTCACTATCACATAGTGATTATAATTTAGTGAATTGGCGACTTTGGTCCCTCCTGTTTATATAAACAACATACGAGGGTTACGGGACGCGTGTCGGAAATTTATTGAACGTAAAAACACGTAGTGTTACAAGAGGTGAAGTACCCTCTTTCACCAAAACAGGGTCGTTCGAATTCTTTTCAACCCTGTAGTCTATTTCATCGCATTTGGATCTGATGCACCTTCTTTCACCAAAATAAGACTACTGTAGTGTCTCCATAAAACCCACAACCCACACCATTTGCGAACTAAAAAGGACTGTGTAAGTAAATATTTATTTCCTACCAAGCTTTCACCCCAATCGGCCAAATTAACCCTCCAACGACTCCTAAACCCCATAGATATTAAATTGTGAACCCCACTATTCTAACTAAATACCAATGACAAGCCAACCCGCATTTACTGTACACCTGAGACATTTTACTCATTTTACAGATTCAAAACGAGTTTATTTCAAAAACAAATTCACATATTCAGTCCTTGATCAATTTCAAATTCCTATACAGCTTCTATAAGCGAAACCGCAAACCAATACGCCAATGGAGGCCGTTTAACAGGACGTATACTCTGAGACAATGAAACAAGCTTAACACACCCTAAATAACCTTTTCATAACTTAGAAATAAGTTTTGGAGGGTTTGATGTGTCAAAAACAAGCTTATTTGATCACATGGACTAATTACGACAAACTGCGAAAGTCTGCTGATTCTCGCAGCGACGCACACTCCGGAACAAGAACACAAGCCTAACATACCTTAAATATCCATCACATGACTTAGAAATAAGTTTTGAGGGCTTTGGTATGGCAAAATCACACTTTTGTAACTTCAGGGGCTATTTTGCAAATTTTGCGAAACTATGCCTTTATGCGTAAATCGCTATCTGAAACATGTATGGACATCCAAAAATTTTGTAATCATTGATATATTTGAATGCAAAAATGCCATTCGTTACGCATTTACGGTCATACACACGTTCGTTACGCTTTTCGTCGTAATAACTGAAAACCGCGACCGTACGATCAAACAAACTGACCTCTGGAAGATTTTTGGACATATTTCAAGTTCCCTATACTTTATTATCCTTATAAAGATTAAAAATTGGGTTGACAGGTGTTAATAGTGCCAAAACGCGTCGAAAAACAAGTTTAGAGGCTGCAGGGACCATTTCTGCCAATTCTGAAATTCTGACCTTCTGGCGGGACGCGAGTCCCTAAGCCTAAGCTACTGGAGGCCCGCGAGAAGCTATCAGACACAGAAAATTTAAAATAGCAAATAGCTGGCGACAACTGTTCAATTGAGGACACTAGGCACACGAATTTTGCCACTTCTCTTCTGCTTTGGACACAGGACACTAATCCATGCCTAAACACCTTGCCCAACCCTTGTCATGATTTGGTGATCTTTGGATCATTATAAATACCAAACTCATGTCCATTCTTGAATCCTTTAATCACCTTCATACTCAAATAAGCTATAGATCCGAATTGTAACCACCTTGGAGCTTTCTCTGGTGATCTTTGATCAATCCTTTGTGTTTGTAAGTGTTCCTTCATGTCTTGTTCAATTATTATAGCTTACATGAACTAAAAATCAAACAGTTTGACTTTCTGTTTGACTTTTAGTTTTGATCATGAATTGATCAAGATATAGCTCAATTGAAACTTGCAATATGATGTGCGGAATGTTTAAGGTACTAATTAGTAGTCCTTGATTGGATTCTCCGTACTTTAATGCGTATATGTGATACAAGTTGACAAGACAAGTGACAAGTGAGGATTATGTGTTTATGTGGTTAGTTGTGATTAGGATAACGAAACAAGTGTAATACCATAAGAACATGGTGGATACACCGCTGGTACTTTCTATATATAAGTGTTCTTATTGCATTACTCTTGTAGCGTTATTCGAGTCACTTTAGGATTTTGTGTACGACTGATTTCAATGTTCGATATCCAAATACTTAAAGAATCCTTTCATATTTGTATGATAGATTCTTAGAAGGATATTTAGTATTATATTAAATCATTGATTGATTTCAATTAATACTCACACGAGTTATGACTAATTACAGTATAGTTATCGAAATCCTTGACGGATTTTAATAACATACTTACAAGTTTATGGACGATTTCAATATGGTCACAAAGAACAAAGTACAAATTTTCAAAGTCATGAAAATTATTTAGTAATGATCATAATGCCATATACAAAACTCTTTTGTCACAAGTTTCATAATCAAGTTAATGTATTGCAAAGCTAACTTTTCGCAATTCCTTGGCTAAAAAGAGTCGATTTACAATTGGCAATTCTCGTAATTGTCAAAGAATTGCAATGCAAAACCTTTTGCCACTTATTTGCCAACAAAACTATGTGCTCGCCAACATTGTTTGTAGACGTCTCTTTTTCACATATGTTTCAGGTTGACGATTATTCAAGCATGCTACACATGGGAATGCGTCCGGGCTTTAGACTTCTTTAAACAGAAGACAATTACATTTATTCTTTTTATTGTAAAACAATGTAATAATAATGAAACAATTTAGTACCAGTTGTGGCTGAGCAATTTGTAACGTGACTCCCTGATATTTCCGCCGCGTCTTGTTGTATTACGCGATTGGGGTGTTACAGATTGGTATCAGAGCACTGGTTATACGGAATAGGTTATTAGATTGCCTTTAACCTAGTCTATAACCCTTCTAGGGACCCGAACATGAGTAGACTTAGGATTTCTATCCTAATCTTCATCCTTACTCGTGCCACAACTGCTCTATGATTCACAAATCATCTATCCTTAGATGGTTTATCTTAAATCCTTAGGCATTACGCCTTAAGGAATTTCCCAAAATGTTTTTCTTTCAAAACATTTTCAACGGAGTATTTCTCAAATATTTTCACAAACTTTTTCGTCAAAAATATTTCTTGACGTATTCCTCTCAAGTGTTTTATCAAAAAGTTTCTAAAAAATGTTTCCTCAAACGCACTCAACAAAATGTTTCTCAATCTAATTATCTTAAACAATTTATCAAAAGGTTTATCGAAACACTTTCTCAACAAGTTTTTGTCAAGAATATTTTTCGACTCATTTATCTCAAACAAGTTATCAAAAAAAGGATTTCTCAAAACGTTTTACTCTCAAACATTTTCGTCGAAATATTGGGTTTATTAATGTGAACTCATGCAATCTGGAAGGGTGAACGCCTGTACCCCGAGTTTTCTGTCTAAGGCTAGAGTGTTCGTACAAATCCGCATTATCGGACCAGTCACTCTTACCTGGGAATTCTTAGGGTGAGTGTTCACTGATAGGCTAAAGCATGACTTCTCGAAACATTATGAAAACCATCTACCTTGATCAGTCGAACGATTTACTACTAACTGTATGACAATACTCCGACATGTTACCTTCGGTAATATGTTACGACAATATTCAACACACACGAAACAAAATTTCATTTTCATCTCACGACACTTTACAATCCTACTCTATTTTCCAATACAAGTTTTTGACCTTCAAAATTTTCAAAATTTTTATCATTTGGATAAGATTTTTCAAATAAAATCCACAAAAGTTTCTTTATTTTAAAAATACTCAACTAAAATACATTGAAAGTTTTTATCTTAAAAATAATAAAATTTTAAATGGTAAAGAATTTATAACACAAACCATTAATTTGGTTTGTATTTTCTTATCCGAAAATATAACAAAAGTTTATTTTCAAACAATTTTCAAGACAAAATTTACAACACTAATTTTCCCAAGGACAAGAACACGATCTTTTAAACAAATGCCAAATCCAAATTTTCAATTTACTATGGTGTTTTAAACTTATAACAATCTTACGAAATCTCACCTAATTTGTTTTTACTGTAGCTATTTCTGCAAGATGTCTCGTCACCGTGGCGCTACTTGGTACGCTGAAATGGCAGCAATGATCGCCAGAATTTGGCTGTTGTACTCCCAGACATTGTGACCCAAGTTAATCAAAACAACAACAACAACAAAAACAACAATTTTCCTATGCCATGTAACTACAAACAATTTAACTCGGCTGAACCACTCAAGTTTAATGGGTCTAAAGGAGCAATTGGGCTCCTACAATGGTTCGAGAGTATAGAAAGCACATTTCGCCATGTTCAGTGTACTAGTGAGCGCAAAGTAGAGTTTGCCTCGAGTGTTTTCCAAAAGAGAGCACTCACTTGGTGGAAAGGAATCATGAGGGACAGAGGTGCAGAAGTAGCTATGGCACAAACATGGGAAGAATTCAGGAATCTTATGATGAAAGAATTCTGCCCATGACACGAAATAAGGGCACTCGAAAATGAATTTTACTATCTCAAACAGGATAGTGGGGAAAACCGTGCCTACACTGACCGGTTTGAACAATTGAGCTTACTCTGCCCCACTATGGTCACACCTTTGGGGATCGGGCCATTGAAAAATACATTGATGGCCTACCTGACCCAATCGAAGATATTGTCACTGGCAGAAGACCTGTGACACTTAGGGAGGCTAAAGAATTAGCTGCCACCCTAACCAACTCCCAGGTCAGGGAAGGGAAACTTTTTCGAAACGGAGACAAGAAACGAGCTACGCAAGAAACAACGGGTGAATCTTCCAGAAATTCTAAGAAGCACAGGACTTCAAGGAATTATGCAATCCCTGCGACAATCCCACTCAACTCCATACCCGTTAGGGGGTTTTATCGTGGGAAACATCCTCGGTGCAATCGTTGCAACTATCACCACCCAGCAAATTCTCCATGCGCCAGTGTACAATCTGTGGTCCTTTTGGGCATCTATATGTGACCTGTCGCATCCGAAATCAAGCTACCCCTACTCAGACACGACCTCGATATCCAGCTGGAGCATGTTTCAATTGCGGTTATTTAAATCATATAATGTGAAACTGCCCGAGGCTTGCAAATGCTAACGGACAAATGTACAATGTCAATGAGGTTCAAGCTGACGATCAAGCACTCATGATCATTTGAACCTTTACGTTTTCCTTATGTTATCTAGAAACTATGAACGATATTTCAACTGTGTTTGTAATGACAATATGAATATCAAGAAGTTTCCTTCATTTATTCGCGTTCCAGTTACAAATTTCAATATGATTACACTATGTGAAATTTACAACTACATACCCACTTCGAGGATTCTGTTCTTATTATTAGGAACTAAATCTAACAAGAATAGCATATTATGATTTGCACACTAGTGCATTCGTACAATCGCTGCAAAACAAACACTACGAATACTATGTGCCTATTACTTCTACTTTTGTTTTCATGACGGTACATATATGGTTTGGTTACCTATTATGTATAGTACATGAATACGATGTTGCTTCGCATGTTGACTTAGCATACGATTTACAAATACATATTCGTTTAGTATATGATACATATTACCAGTTCGGTTAGTGTGAAACATATATTAATATTTATACTAGAATGAAATACCTGCTACTAATTTTGTGGTATGCATAACAAGTAGTGTCATCATTTCTAGTATGAAACACGCCCAAATTCAATAATTACTATGTTGTGATGATGTATGTTTGATGTCAATATTGTGTTATGACGATGACTATCTGGTTTAGTTATTGTTTCGACCTTATTATCTGTTTCCCTTACTTAACAAGAGGAGCTATGTGGACCATGTGACAAAAAGCGTAATTATGGGTGCACACTTAATTACGAGGATCGACACATGAGAATCATAGTAAGCTTTGTTAAGATGGTGGCATAAAATCTAGAGTGATTAGGTAACGGGAAGGGTATGACGCAATAAGACCACGGTGGATACGACGATGGTACTTCCTACATATAAGTGTTCTTATTGTGTTATTCTTTGGAACGTTACCAGGATCACTTGAAGATTTTATGTTATCTTGGTCCATTATGTGATTATGTGACTGTATGTTATTTGGTTATTGAATGCAATGGATGATTGACGAGTACATTCATTAACTCTTTTCGAGCCGACCGGGAGTATATTATGGTGTTAAAGGTGACGATCTTGATGCCATATGTATGTTGACCCATCTCCAATGCATGAGATGCTCATGGTACATGGGATGTACCTCGTGGGACGTTACAAACCGTGTACGTATGGCCAGGCTTGAATGTACACCCCTTTTTTTCTAGGTGATGTGCTAAAAGTAATTCAATAAAACAACAAAATTAACCTAAATCTAGACACGAAGTAATACTCTAGACTCACTAAAACGAACTAAACTACTAACCGGTAAGTGTACCGGTCGACTCTAGTATAGCTAAAGTAAGTCCGGATATCGAACCCACGAGACTCTACTGATTAGATTAACTACTTTATTTAGACTCTGACAGACACGAACTAAAATGTTGTTGTTTGAGGGGGGGGGGGGGTTTCTAACAAATTCCTAAGGAAACAATTTAAAGACTAACTAAGATTAACTAAGTTAATTAAATGAATTACTTAAGATTTAACTCTGATGGTAGGAAACACTACCTAGACTGGAATCCTGTTTGCTTCAAGTAATAATTTTTAATTAGAAATTGTCAACCATGGAACCGGGATCATAAAGTTCTCGCCTTTCGGAATATCTAAAGGACCCCTGACCCTTCTCAAGAGCACACAGTGATACCCTAAAGGTTGTTAAATTACAGGTTATTAGACTCCCTCACAGGACCTCTAATGGGTTTATGGAAGTACCTTGCAAGACCCACTCCCTCACAGGATCTCAGTCAAAGGTAAACTTTGACTTCTAGTTAGACTCGCTAGACAATAGCAACAGGTTTACTTTCTAAGAATGCTCCTACTTTGCAGCTTAATGACTTAGACCTAGCGATAACCTCGCACCTCACAGCTAGTGATGATTAGTAGAACACTTGATTTTATACGTTTACCGATTATAACTTCTAAGGTTTATTACGTAGTTCAACCCTAAAGACTCTAGCTTTATTATGTGATATAGACACTCACCAAAAACTAGACCCTAGCAAGACTCTCTTATGTGATAAAGACCGTCACCAAGAATCAAGCGAAGCATAAACAATGAACAAATACCCTCAAGCATGCATACACATCTAACTATAAGAACAAATCGCTTACGAACTCATAAACAATCCATGATATCCACAAATCACATAAAAATCAAAACTTTAATGCAAACATCATCCAATCAGGTAGTTCAATAAAATTAGCCAAACAAAGTCATTGAAAGTATCAAACACAAGTATGAATCAAGAGTATTGAACATCATATGAGAAAAAGCAAGAATAAAGAACACCCGAATGGTAAATCACCAAGCCGAATGCTTCCTCAGCTTCCAATCCTCAACGTGCAGCTCCGAATACTCGAAAATACCCAAAAAGTTGATAACTTTGCGTCTCAAGCTCTCCCAATTTGTCCAACTAGGGTTATGGACAAGATAATGATGTTTAAATAGGTCTGGAAGAATCATACATCAACTAAAATTGGGATTCTCCGGAAAAGACCCCGGTCGTGCCGCGCGACGGGTAGTGATCAAATGCGTCGCGCTGCGCGGCGCTAGTATTCTTGCCTTTGATTTCTTCACTAGCTAGGTGTTATGCGTAGGTGTTTGTCAATGTCTTTCGCGCTACACCTAGGTCCATTCTCAACAGAAAGTTTCGTTTTTCTTCCCTGTTTCAGCTCCAGCTCTTCCACCTCTCACTCTTAGCTTCTCCTAAGCAAGATTCCAACACTTTCAAGCACTTTTCTGCAACAAAACCCTGTATACAACAAAGTATCAAACTTCCTACAAAATTACCACTAAAACCAAACCAAACGAAATGAAAACTACACAAACTCTACACGATAAATAGATGTATTTCGCAATACATCAAATATTCCCACACTTAGTCTTTTTCGTCCTCGAAAAAAATCTATGCAAAACGAAATCAGAGACAAAAAATCACTCGGGACAAAAGTTATTCATACTTATTAAACTCAAAACTTGTGTTAGCCACGATTGCAAATATGTTTGTCCTCTTAAACCCGGACCCGGTTCCAAACCCTTATCATGCAATTTAAGTTCAAGTGCAATCAGTTTACCTAGGGTCTCACACTAGAAGCCACAGTTCAACGAATCCCGCCTCAAGCTTACAGAATAAAAGGAACGATCACTGGACCAATTCCTAACCGTTTTATATCAAAATCAAAAGAATTTAAAACCATTTTTTTCTCTCTTCTTTTTTTTTTGTTTTTTCATTGCTTAGATAATGCTTTACCTAACCCTGAGGCATTCCGGCTGTAGAGTCGCTATCCCCAACTCGGATTACAATAGGCTTTGGTAAGAATTTTTCCGCACTTCGATTTCACACATCCCAGAGGCAATCTAAGTCAGAGTCACCATCCCCAACGAAGATTACGTAGGCCTGCGCTACTTTCCTTAATTCCAAGCTCAATTTTTTTCATATTCTTTATTTTTTCCATGATTAAAAATTCTGACAATTTTAATTTATAACGACATTCCTTATACTATTATTGGCGGTTTCGACTTCCCACTTTTCCTAGATGAGCACCCACTAGCAAACCGACAATTAGGTACATTAAGATCAAAGGAACCTAGAACCAAACCCGGGCCTATTCACATATCCCAAATTAAGCACAAGCTCGACTATTTTTAACTCGTATTATATTATTTGAACCCGAGTAACCACCTATCTTTTCTATCATTTTCCGCTTTATTTTTGCAAACTTCTTATTTCAAAAGACATTTTCTCAATTTTATTTTATTTTTTTTATTTTTTGTTTTTTTATCCTCTACAATTGCCACCCCTATGTACACCATGTATCCCATCCCCACACTTAAAGATTGCATTGTCCCTAATGCAAAAACGAGACACGACTCAAATTACCTAGAAAAATAAAAATACTAAATTAAGAAATAATTATGTACAAAGTATACAAGTGAAACGACTTAGCTGTAAATATGCGAGACTGTCAATGTGCCAGTCAATTCCACATATGCCCTCCATTCCGAATACGCTCAGCAAACAACTCCTAAGTCTCGGACATGCAAACGGACGCGGCATAAAACACATCAAACCTATCACAAAACACACCAACTAGCATAGCATAATAGATTAAAGTGTCCAAACATCCAACAACCATCAAACAACTGATCATACTACCCCAACCCAACCAAACCAAGTATCCAAAATTAGGAGTACAAACCAGATTAGATATAAAACAGCATAAAAGAAAAAAATAAAAGATACTAGATAATACTCCTGCTGCTGCCACCATCTCTGATAACCTGTCATCGTCTGACTCCTCCTCTTCCATCTCTTCATCACTGTCCTCATCTTCATCACTATCCTCATAAACTTGATACTCCGGCGTCGGATCTGCATTACCGCTTGGCCCAGCATCCAAACCACGCTGCTGAGCCGAGCTCATGGAGCACTAGGATCCACTCCATCGGGCATCGGAAACTGACCTGGGTCGACAAACGGCTGAAAGAAATCCGGAACACGCATACTCATTCGCTCCATCATATACCGGATGGCTCCATCCTACCTATCCTGCCTATAATCAATTCTACCAAGACCCTGATCCATCCGATCATAAAGAGATGCTAACGTAAGAGGCTCTGGTGGTGGCTGTCGACGAGGAAACTGAGGAGCGGGCATCTCCTGCCTCTGTCGCGGAATCTGGCGAGCTGTCAGATAAATTGCCTGCATAACATCATCAGCCGGATGACCTACCGGTGGCAAGCCTTGAGGCCCCTGCCTCTCATCAATCTAAGTCACCGGCTCACCCATACTCACAATCCCTGCCTTCTGCAAATCCCTCACATTCACATGCCTCGACGCAGGTCCCGCCTTCAATGTGTTCAAATTATATTTCCCAAAAACACCCAAATTCTCAGCTATCTTCGTATTGTACGGACCCATGTCTAATGCAGCCCTGCCTCCTCCTCTACGTGCCCTGCTAAATGACCATGCCAACACGCTCGCCAAATTCATATCTCTACCCTCAACCCGACACATCAACAAGAAAATATCAATCCAATTTGCTTTGTTCTTACCCGATTTCCTACCAACCAGAGGGTAGAGAAAACCTTCAACACAAACTTATAAATCGAATCTCGAACCGAAGTAATCAAATTTGTTTTCCCAAAAGGACGGTCGGCTATAGTACCCCAAAACCTTGCTAGATCACCACTTGCCAAACATCGCTCCCTCTGTTTCACATACACCCCCTAAGGCCATTCATGAACTCATCAGAAGAAACATCCTCAAAAGCATAGAAACCACTTACAACAGCAAATGAGGTATAGAAAATTCATGCAACATCCTTCCTAAACTGAACGAAACTGTATCCTCCTCAAGGAACGATCCCTCCTTGTGTTGAAAAGTAGAATGAAACTCCACGACTAGTTCATCATACTGTGGCCAATCATAGTTTACCATATCCAACAATACTGGACCCAACAACTCCTCCACTCTCTCGCGACACCCATTTGGGTTAACCAATCCCAATCGATAGTCTAATGTTCAAAGAGCTCCGTGCGAATGATCTTTTGCAACTTCACCCATTCTTTCGTATTAACCTCAAACTGAAGTAACGGATGATCTTTTCTTAGAGGAACCCTGGCATAAATCTTTCACTCATGACCTTCATATCGAATGCGTCTTTTCAGTGGACCCGTAACATATCGCACCTCTTGACTTGGCGAACCTCTTCGCCTGTCTATTGGACCTCTTCTTCCGGCCCTAGGTTCACCTGAGCTTCCTTCACCTGACATATCTGCATAAACATGTTTAAACACGGCAAAACACAGCAGGAAATTAGCAATAACAAACTATTTTTTGTATTTTAATTTTTTTATTATAAAATACCAAGCGTATAGCATTGGAGTCGCGGTTGAAACCTAAAACAGGATTATCGTTTACAAAAGGCAAAAGTTTTAAACAACCTCGCCCGAATGGAAATTGAGTACGGGCGAAGCGTTTTATACTTGTACGTGCCTAAAAAACTAAACCCGAGCTAGAACTAATAAATGAATAAAATTAAAAGACTCGAAAAGCACAAACTCAATGTACACTACCCCTACCAGCACTAAAATTTGTCCTCAATTTTACGCCAAGTGCCAAATGCAAACAACATTGAGTGTTAAACCACGCAACTCTCTAATCTTTATAATGTAAAAAGTGAAACGGGTGAAAACCATGATTAGAAATCACAACCCGAATCCCCACACTCAACATTGCTATACCCCAAAACTACGCTATCCGCAAAGCACAAGATTCTCTACCCAAACAACCCATCCGCAGCCTGTAACACGCTAAGCTATCCAACCCAAACCATCCACAACCTGATACTAGCATAGCATATGCTCAAAACACAACCCTAGACATAGCCCCGACACAAAAAATAGCAAAAACAAACTCAAAAGTAACTAATAAACGAATAAAGTACAGAAAATTACAAGGAAACATACCGGATTCGTGAAGAACAAGTGAAAAATTTTCAACTTTTTAAGTGAAGAAAGAAGGTCCCGTGTTTGGTGAGTTTTTGTAGTAAATCAGGTGTTTTGGATGGTGAAAAGGAATGTGGAAGTGAAATGGTTGATATGGGTGAAAGATTGGTGAAAAATGGTGAAGTTTGGTGGTGGTTATGGTGAAAATGGGTGGTTTGCGGCTGGAAACTCGTGTGTATGGTTTGAAGTGGTTTGGAGAAGAAAGGTGAACAAACAGCCAATATATGCAGGTCTCAAAGTCAGTCGCGCTACGCGACCGGGATTCAAGGTAGTGGGTCGTGCTACGCGGCGCTAACAAATTTTTTTTGGTTTCTACTTTAGACCTACTCGCTGCGCGTAGGTACAAACCAGTCCCCGTCACGCTACACCTAGGTTGTTTTTTCACAGAAAGTTTCAAATTTTTATGCCAGATCTGTGCCTTAGAAAATTTTTGCAATTCACCCAAACCTTCCAACACCAAACTCAAAATTTTTCTAACACTTATACTTACCTGGGACCTCGTTTATCTCACCCAATTTCGTAAATCCTTGGCTATGAAACCCTGCAATTAACTCAAAAACACGAAACAACGACCGACAAACTACCAAAGAACACTGTTAGTTACGAAAAATAAACAAAAAATAGATAAAAATACAACCAGTACAAACTCTACACTTGAGCTTATGCTCAAGACACTAAGTGGCAGTGTTAGGCATGTCTTCGAGAGGACTTACCTCCTTCTCAGTGTTATCGCCTAAATAGTGCTTCAACCTATGGACATTGACCTTCCAAATACGTCCATCGACTTCGTTTAGCAACTCTACCGCTCCATGTGGAAATACTTCTCTAACGATAAATGGTCCCGTCCACTTCGACTTCAACTTTTCGGGGAACAATTTCAACCTCGAATTATAAAGAAGTACCTTGTCGCCAACCTTAAATTCCTTCAACTCCTTCAACCTTCGATCATGCAAGGCTTTTGACTTCTCCTTAATACTCCAAGATCATTCATAAGCCCCATCTCGAAGCGCTTCCAACTCATGGATTTGAAAATACCTAAGCCTAGCCGCTTCGGTCAAATCTAAGTTCACGGTTTTAAGGGCCCAAAGTGCCCGATGCTCCAACTCGACGGGAAGATGACATGCTTTGCCATACACGATCATAAACGGAGTGGTCCCTAAAGGTGTCTTGTAGGCGGTACGAAATGCCCAATGAGCATCATCGAGCTTGTCGGACCAATCCTCTCTAGACTTCCCCACCGTCCTTTCCAAAATTCTCTTCACTCCCCTATTCGCGTTCTCAACTTGCCCATTCGTTTGCGGATGTTATGCGGTTGCAAAACGGTGGATAACTCCATAACGCTCCAATGCCTTCTCCATCACGGCTTTGCAAAAATGCGAACCACGGTCACTAATGAGAGCTCTAGGTGTACCGAATCTAGTGAACAACTTCTTAAGAAACTTCACCACCACTCGGGCGTCGTTTGTAGGCAAAGCTTGAGCTTCAACCCACTTCGAGACGTAATCGATTGCCACGAGGATGTACCTATTCCCATTAGAGGGGGGGAAGGTCCTATGAAGTCAATTCCCAAACGTCAAATATCTCTAGGACTTGGATTGGATGTTGGGGCATTTCATTCCTGGATGAAATATTGCCGGTACGTTGGCAAGCATCGCAATTCTTAACAAACTCTACTGTGTCATCTACTACCATGGGCCAATAGAACCCGCAATCAAAAACCTTTTGTGCCGTAGCGTGTGCGCCATGATGACCACCGATTAATCCTTCATGAACATGCCTAAGGATCTCTCTACCCTCCTCTCTCGTGACACATCGCCTAAGAACTCGGTCACCTCCTATCCTAAAGAGGAATGGATCATCCCATATGTACTTTCGTGCATCCCTAAACAACTTCTTCTTTTTGGGCATTCATATCCCCCATGACATACCCATCGGCCAAGTAATTTGCTATGTCACTAAACCAAGGTAACCCCTCTCTCTCCGCCTCTACAAAATCTATGGTCTCGTGAGGGAATCTATCTCCTATCGCCTCCTCACGGATTTCCTCTCTATTCGGATCCTCTAACCGCGACAAGTGATCGGCGGCTAAATTCTCGGCCCCCTTTTTGTCCCTAATCTCAATGTCAAACTCGGAAAGCAATAGAATCCACCTAATAAGTTGGGGTTTAGCGTCTTTCTTTTGGAAGAGAAAACGCAAGGCGGAATGGTCGGTGAAAACAACGGTTTTGGAAAGCACGAGATAAGATCGGAATTTATCAAAAGCAAATACTACGGCTAAGAGCTCTTTCTCCATGGTGGTGTAATTCTCTTGAGCATCATTTAGCGTTTTGCTCGCGTAGGAAATTGGATGGAATTGCTTGTCCCTTCTTTGTCCTAAAACCGCACCTACGGCATATTCACTCGCATCGCACATGAGCTCGAACGGTAAGCTCCAGTGGGGCGAGATAAGAATGGTGGCACTAACAAGCTTATCCTTCAAAAAGGTAAAAGCTTTAAGACACTCCTTGTCAAAGACGAAGGGAACATCTTTCTCCAAAAGACGGGTCATGGGGCGTGTGATCTTAGAGAAGTCCTTAATGAAACGCCTATAGAAACCTGCATGACCAAGAAAACTTCTAATCGATTTAACATTGGTGGGTGGGGGTAAACGGCTAATGGTATCTATCTTGGCTCTATCAACCTCTATCCGTAACCTCGAGATTTTGTGTGCCAACACAATCCCTTCCGTCACTATGAAGTGACACTTCTCCCAATTCAACATCAACTTTGTCTCTATACACCTCTTCATCATACGCTCTAAGTTACCTAAGCAATGGTCGAAAGAATCACCATAGACTGAGAAATCATCCATAAAGACCTCCATAGTACTCTCAACCATGTCTTGAAAGATCGCGACCATGCACCGCTGAAACGTAGCCGGTGCATTACATAATCCGAAGGGCATGCGCCGGTACGCATAGGTGCCATAAGGACATGTGAAAGTGGTTTTCTCTTGGTCCTCCGGGGCGATTGGGATTTGGAAGTAACCGGAAAAACCATCAAGAAAACAATAGAATTGACGACCCGCGAGACGCTTGAGCATTTGATCGATGAACGGTAGAGGAAAGTGGTCCTTACGGGTGGCGTCATTGAGCTTGCGGTAGTCAATACACACACGCCAACCGGTGACCGTACGGGAAGGAATAAGCTCGTTTTTCTCGTTCATGACAACAGTCATCCCACCCTTTTTAGGGACGACTTGAGTGGGACTAACCCACGAAGAATCAGATATTGGATATATTAGCCCGACTTCCATCAATTTAATTACCTCCTTCCTAACCACCTCCTTCATGTTAGGAAGACGCCTTTGAGGTTGCACTATCGGTTTAAATTCGTCTTCCATTAGGATCCGGTGTGTGCAAAATGTGGGGCTAATCCCCTTGATATCGGACAATCTCCAAGCTATAGCATCTTTGTGTTCCGAAGCACCTCAACTAACCTACCCTTCTCCTCCTCCGTCAACTTAGAAGAGATGATGATGGGCAAACTCGACTCCTCTCCTAAGAAGGCATACTCTAAATGGGATGGTAAAACCTTAAGCTCTAAAGGTGCCAACTCCAAGGGTTTATCCTCTACTTCTTCCCTAACCTCACACAACTCTAAAGTTTCCGGAATCCACTCCAGATCATTCCCAACTTCCTCTTCCTCACTTCCAAACTCAATCTCATCTCCGCCCACTAGATCACTCCCACTAATGTAACTAACACACTGATCGACATATGACATGACGGAGTCTAAAAAATAGACGGAATGACACGGACCACTATGATCATCACTACCACTAGGGTGTTTCATGGCTCTATCTATCTCGAATGTGACAATCTCGTCACCCGCACGAAGTGAGATCTTACCGTCATAGGACATCAATGATTGCCTTGGCGGTTCGAAGGAAGGGACGACCTAGAATGATTGGAACCTTTTCGTCGGCTTCCATGTCAAGGACGACAAAATCAACTGGAAAGACAAACTTATCGACCTTGACTAAAAGATTCTCGATGATACCCCTATGATACTTGACCGAACGATCGGCCAAAGATAACGACATACGTGTGGGTGTAAGCTCTCCTAGACCTAAACGCTCGTAAAGTGAGAATGGCATCAAGTTGATGCTCAAGATCGGCTAGGGCATGAGCGGGAGCAACGGCGCCCCCGAAAAAACATGGAATGGTGAAGGTGCCTGGATTGGTTAATTTTTCCGGTAGCTTGTTCAAAACTACCGCCGAACAACCGTCGGTCAATGGAATGTTCGACAACTCACCTAGCCTATCTTTCCGCTTGAGAAGATCTTTGAGGAATTTCGCATACTTAGGCGTAGATTGCAAGGCCTCGATGAACAGAAGATTTATCTTTAATTGCTTAAACATCTCGAAGAAATGCCCGTACTCCCTAGCATATTTCTAATGCTTGAGACGAGCAGGGTACGGAGCACGCGAATGATCAACCAAAGGGGACGGCTTGACTCTTACTGGTTGTTTTTCTACTCTCTTTTCTACCTGAAACTCCTCGGTTTGTGCGGTACTTGCTGGGACTAGCCATCATGCACCTTACCGGGAGCTTCCATCTCAATCTCCTCGTCTACCTCTTCCTCACTCTCTACTTCCACACTCTCCCTAACTACCTCTCCTAAACTCCTACCGCTCCTAGTAGTGATGGCCTTGGCCGAATGATTGGCCAAGTTTTGGTAAGTGTTACCTGAGAATTGACCAGAAGGGTATTCTTGCAATTGTTTGGAAATACTACCTAACTGTCTTTGAAGATCTAAAAGAGCCGCCTGTTGGTTTTTATTGTGAAGTTCTTGATTCTTATTTAAGTTTTCCTGATTTTTCACGAAACCATTAAAATCATTTAAAGCTTTCTGAGTGGCTTGATCCTTAACCATGATTTGACCGAACATCTCCTCGATCCTACTAATATCGGAGGACTTCTCACTACCCTGACCCTCCTGATTCGACCCTGAATGACTAAACTGCCCCTGTTGATTAGGACCTGAACTAGTGAACAAACCTTGCCCCCTGTTTTGATACTGACCCGAAGGAGAAACCAAGAGGATTACCGGAAGAGCGGAAGTTATTATTATTGTTGTTTCGCCAGTTAGGGTTATAATTTGAATTATTGTTAAACTGACCCCTATTCTGACCGGCTATGAACTCTACATGCTCTAACGTAATGCTGGGACAATCTACGGTATGATTACCCCCTCGACAAAGCTCACACCTATCGACTTTTTTCTTAATCTCATAAAGCTCCTTTGTGATAGTTTTCTCCATCCGATCTAGCACAGCAGCCACCGTTGAGTCCAAGCCAACTTGGTTCACCCCCCGAGTGGTCGAAGAGGTGCTAGTAACAGGAATGGAATTCCTGCCGGTGGTGCTATAGTCGATTTCGGAATGGGTGAAACTCTCAAACAGATCATTACACTCAGCTGTTGACTTCTTTCCCATAAGTTGCCCTCCAGCCGACATGTCAAACCGGGCCCGGATCTCTGGGGTGAGACCGTTGTAGAACTTCTCTACAAGTGCCCAATCAGACAAGCCATGTTGTGAACAACGAGCAAGTAGGGTTTGGAACCTTTCCCAGGTGAGGTGGTACGGCTCATCAGGGTCCATTCGGAACGAATGAATCTGATCGCGTATACGGGATGCCTTGGCGGGTGGGTAATATTTAGCTAGGAAGGCATCTCGTAACCCGGCCCAAGTAGTGAAAGAACCGGATGGCTGCGAATCAAACCAGACGGTTGTGCGGCCAGCAAGTGAGAATGGGAAAACCTGTAAGTAACGCGCATCAGCGCTGACTCCTTCAATAGAGAAGGTGCCGCAGAGACGAGTGATGCGGTTGATGTGAGCTGGCGCGTCCTCATCATCGCGACCATGAAATTGACAAGAGTTGGTAATAGCGGTCATGATATAGGATGGGATCTGCCAAGACTTTTCGTTGGTGATTTCGGGTAGGCGGATGGGTGAGCTAGCACCGGTGAAACCAGTGTTTTCTTGTTGGTAAACGGTTTGGTTGGCCATTTGGACAACGGTTTTTGGGCTTTGGGGACGGGAGGGTGGTGGGGAGTTTTGTGGGGATGACTTCGGAGTGAAGTCAAAGTTCGGTAGTTTAGATTGTGGTGTAGAGTCAGAATGGGTGGAAGATGATGGTAAGGGAGTACTAACCATAAACGAAAAGGAAGAGAAGGATGACTTGTCTGTAGGTGGCTTCGGCGGAGGACCTTGCGAGAGTGTATGGGGCATCCACTGAAAAACCAAAAACAAACAAGTAAGAAGACTCTATAAACGACTTGACACAACCAAAAAGGAAAAACTAAATTATATTAGACTCCTACGACCTCAAACACGACAAATAGCACGTATGATATCACGAAAGTCAAAACAAAGTAATTAACGCAATCGCCAAGAGTCCCCGGCAACAGCGCCAAAAACTTGATGTGCTAAAAGTAGTTCAATAAAAACAATTGAAATTAACCTAAATCTAGACACGAAGTAATACTCTAGACTCACTAAAACGAACTAAACTACTAACCGGCAAGTGTACCGGTCGACTCTAGTATAGCTAAAGTAAGTCCGGATATCGAACCCACGAGACTCTACTGATTAGATTAACTACTTTATTTAGACTCTGACAGACACAAACTAAAATGTTGTTGTTTGATGGGGGGGGGTTTCTAACAAATTCCTAAGGAAACAATTTAAAGACTAACTAAGATTAACTAAGTTAATTAAATGAATTACTTAAGATTTAACTCTGATGGTAGGAAACACTACCTAGACTGGAATCCTGTTTGCTTCAAGTAATGATTTTTAGTTAGAAATTGTCAACCATGGAACCGGGATCATAAAGTTCTCGCCTTTCGGAATATCTAAAGGACCCCTGACCCTTCTCAAGAGCACACAGTGATACCCTAAAGGTTGTTAAATTACAGGTAATTAGACTCCCTCACAGGACCTCTAATGGGTTTATGGAAGTACCTTGCAAGACCCACTCCCTCACAGGATCTCAGTCAAAGGTAAACTTGGACTTCTAGTTAGACTCGCTAGACAATAGCAACAGGTTTACTTTCTAAGAATGCTCCTACTTTGCAGCTTAATGACTTAGACCTAGCGATAACCTCGCACCTCACAGCTAGTGATGATTAGTAGAACACTTGATTTTATACGTTTACCAATTATAACTTCTAAGGTTTATTACGTAGTTCAACCCTAAAGACTCTAGCTTTATTATGTGATATAGACACTCACCAAAAACTAGACCCTAGCAAGACTCTCTTATGTGATAAAGACCGTCACCAAAAATCAAGCGAAGCATAAACAATGAACAAATACCTCAAGCATGCATACACATCTAACTATAAGAACAAATCGCTTACGAACTCATAAAACAATCCATGATATCCACAAATCACATAAAAATCAAAACTTTAATGCAAACATCATCCAATCTAGGTAGTTCAATAAAATTAGCCAAACAAAGTCATTGAAAGTATCAAACACAAGTATGAATCAAGAGTATTGAACATCATATGAGAAAAAGCAAGAATAAAGAACACCCGAATGGTAAATCACCAAGCCGAATGCTTCCTGAGCTTCCAATCCTCAACGTGCAGCTCCGGATACTCGAAAATACCCAAAAAGTTGATAACTTTGCGTCTCAAGCTCTCCCAATTCGTCCAACTAGGGTTATGGACAAGATAATGATGTTTAAATAGGTCTGGAAGAATCATACATCAACTAAAATTGGGATTCTCCGGAAAAGACCCCGGTCGTGCCGCGCGACGGGTAGTGATCAAATGCGTCGCGCTTCGCGGCGCTAGTATTCTCTGCCTTTGATTTCTTCACTAGCTAGGTGTTACGCGTAGGTGTTTGTCAATGTCTGTCGTGCTACACCTAGGTCCATTCTCAACAGAAAGTTTCGTTTTCTTCCCTGTTTCAGCTCCAGCTCTTCACCTCTCACTCTTAGCTTCTCCTAAGCAAGATTCCAACACTTTCAAGCACTTTTCTGCAACAAAACCCTGTATACAACAAAGTATCAAACTTCCTACGAAATTACCACTAAAACCAAACCAAACCAAACGAAAACTACACAAACTCTACCGATAAATAGATGTATTTCGCAATACATCACTAGGATTTACACTAAAGACTTAGTATAACATAATGTCGTTTTTACACAATCGATGACGCCTTAAAGATTCAAAAATTTCTAAAGGTTCCGAATACCTTGAGATATTTTGAATAAATACGATTACACTTTGGATCCCCCAAACATTCCCAAAACCAAAGATGCTCACATCTTTGGAATCTCGGGCCATGTTATCAGCCAATTGTTTCAATCACACTCCGCGGTCTCCTTCGAATAAATTTCGGGACGAAATGTCCTAAAGTAGGGGAGATGTGACACCTGAGACATTTTAATCATTTTACAGATTCAAAACGAGTTTATTTCAAAAACAAATTCACATATTCAGTCCTTGATCAATTTCAAATTCCTATACAGCTTCTATAAGCAAAACCGTAAACCGGTATGCCAACGAAGGCCGTTTAACACGACGTATACTCCAAGACAATGACACAAGCTTAACACACCCTAAATAACCTTTTCATAACTTAGAAATAAGTTTTAGAGGGTTTGATGTGTCAAAAACAAGCTTATCTGATCATAGGGACTAATTACGACAAACTGCGAAAGTCTGCCAATTTTCACAGCAACGCACACTCCGGAACAAGAACACAAGCCTAACATACCTTAAATATCCTTCACATAACTTAGAAATAAGTTTTGAGGGCATCGGTATGGCAAAATCACACTTTTGTAACTTCAGAGCTATTTTGCAAATTTTGCGAAACTATGCCTTTATGCGTAAATCGCCATCCGAAACATGTACGGACATCCAAAATTTTTTTAATCATTGAAATATCATATTTTAGTGATTTGAATGCAAAAATGCCATTCGTTACGCATTTACGGTCATACACACGTTTGTTACGCTTTTCGTCGTAATTAACCGAAAACCGCGACCGTATGATCAAACGAACAGACCTCTGGAACATTTTTGGACATATTTCAAGTTTCCTATACTTTATTGTCCTTAAAGATTAAAAATTGGGTTGACAGGTGTTAATAGTGCCAAAACGCGTCGAAAAACAAGTTTAGAGGCTGCAGGGACCATTTATGCCAATTCTGAAATTCTGACCTTCTGGCGGGGCACGAGTCCCTAAGCCTAAACTACTGGCTGCCCGCGAGAAGCTATCAGACATAGAAATTTTAAAATAGCAAATAGCTGGCAACATCTGTTCAATTGAGGACACTAAGCACACGAATTTTGCCACTTCTTTCTGCTTTGGACACATAATGGGACGCTAATCCATGCCTAAACACTTTGCCCAACACTTGTCATGATTTGGTGATCTTTGGATCATTATAAATACCAAACTCATGTCCATTCTTGAACTCTTTAATCACCTTCATACTCAAATCAGCTATAGATCCGAATTGCAACCACCTTGGAGCTTTCTCTGGTGATCTTTGATCAATTCTTTGTGTTTGTAAGTGTTCCTTCATGTCTTGTTCAATTATTATAGCTTACATGAACTAAAAATCAAACAGTTTGACTTTCTGTTTGACTTTTAGTTTTGATCATGAATTGATCAAGATATAGCTCAATTGAAACTTGCAATATGATGGTAATCAAGGTGGTTATGATCCCTAAAAATCATGCCTACTGATTCCCACCATTTCTTGGTATTTTGACAAGTCAAAGTTTCGGTCAAAATGCAATTTTTGCGCATTTTGCCGCGGATCTGTTTTCGGGTATCAAAACAGGTTGTTTTGATGCCAAGTTGTTTTGATGCCAAAATACTTTTATAAACTTATTTAGACATGTCGCAACATGTCAAATTATTCGCCTTTGTTAAAATGCCTATTTAGAGTAAAAAGCCTAGCGGTTTGACCACCGCTTTGACTTTCAAATCTGACCCATTTGGTCAACTTTAGGATCCGACCAAAACCATTATTATGACCATAATATCATAGGGAATAACTCTCTGAGGTTGTACCTTATGGTCATACCATTTGGATAGTCAAATGACAAGTCGACTATGTATTCTTTAAAATGCCGAAAATGCCCTTTTTACACATAAATTAGTTTTAAACATATACGAACATTATTTTGACATCAAAACTGATTTCACAACTTAAATAAACTGGTTTTGACATATTAGACTTGTTATAGGACATATTTTACCATCCGAACCCTAGTTACGTTTATGACCCGTTAAAGTAGCGTAAACCACTATAGCGAGCCGTATCAAGCCAAAACCTTTTGAAATGCTTCCAAATCAGAATGTTAGGTAATATGAACCATATTATACAAGATTCAACTCTTGTTTAGTTATATCCTTCATTCTATCCGACTCGTTTTCAAGTTTTGACACTAACATTATATTTATCTGATACACTAGGAACCACTTCAACACTTGAACTCTTGATCCTTTGAGCTTTGTTATATCATTTGAACAAGATCTATACGTTATCCCAGGTGAGTACATTGCTACCCTCTTTTATGTTTTCCAAATGCTTTTGGGGTGATTCATATGTGTAATCAATTTTTCTTAAATGTATGGCATGTATATGTTTACTAAGTGTTTTTTGTGTGTTATTTCCGATTATGCAACATGACGATTGATGGTACGATATTTAAAGAGGTCTTTTAGGGCCTATATCCTTGTAAAATCTTTCTATCTTCATAGTTAGATTCTCAAAGGATGTTTGAAGTATGCTCTTAAATCTTTCTATCTTTATAGTAAGATTTCTAAGAAGTACTTTACGAGGAACAATGAACGATGAACGATGAACAATGAACAATGAACGATGAACAATGATCGATGAACAATGAACAATGAACAATGACAATGAACGATGAACGATGAACGATGAACAATGAACAATGAACGATGAACAATTGGTTTATGTGTAGAATTGTTGGTGATTTAGATAAAGAAACTAGAGTAATATAATAAGAACATGGTGGATATGCCGCTGGTACTTCCTATATATAAGTGTGCTTATTGCATTACCCTTCGTAGCCTTATCCAAATCACCATTAGGATTATGATTTTATGATACAAGTTGACAAGACAATGTGACAAGGCTTATTTCCTATTACATCTACCTATCTTTATAGTTAGATATGTGTGGAATGTTTAAGGTGCTAATTGGTAGTTCTTGATTGGATTCTCCGTACTTTAATGCGTATATGTGATACAAGTTGACAAGACAAGTGACAAGTGACGATTATGTGTTTATGTGGTTAGTTGTGATTAGGATAACGAAACAAGTGTAATACCATAAGAACATGGTGGATACGCCGCTGGTACTTCCTATATATAAGTGTTCTTATTACATTACTCTTGTAGCGTTATTCGAGTCACTTTAGGATTTTGTGTACGACTGATTTCAATGTTCGATATCCAAATCCTTAAAGAATCCTTTCATGATTTGTATGATAGATTCTTAGAAGGATATTATGTATTATATTAAATCATTGATTGATTTCAATTAATACTCACACGAGTTATGACTAATTACGGTATAGTTATCGAAATCCTTGACTGGATTTTAATAACATACTTACAATTTTATGAACGATTTCAATATGCTCACAAAGAACAAAGTACAATTTTTCAAAGGCATGAAAATTATTTAGTAATGATCATAATGCCATTTACAAAACTCTTTTGTCACAAGTTTCATAATCAAGTTAATGTATTTCAAAGCTAACTTTTCGCCATTCCTTGGCTAAAACGAGTCGATTTACAATTGGCAATTCTCGTAGTTGTCAAAGAACTGCAATACAAAACCTTTTGCCATTTATTTGGCCAACAAAACTATGTGCTCGCCAACATTGTTTGTTGACGTCTCTTTTTCACATATGTTTCAGGTTGACGAGTATTCAAGCATGCTACATATAGGAATGCATCCGGGCTTTAGACTTCTTTAAACAGAAGACAATTACATTTATTCTTTGTATTGTAAAACAATGTAATAATAATGAAACAATTTAGTACCTGTTGTGGCTGAGCAATTTGTAACGTGACTCCCTGATATTTTCACCGCGTCTTGTTGTATTACACGATTGGGGTGTTACATTTAACTATAAACACCACCCCAAATCTCAAGTAAACACCAACACATATCTCATATCCATTTCCCTTCTCGGCCATACAACACACACACACACATTTCATAATTTTAATTCTCAAATCTTGAAGAACTATTAAGGAGTTAAGTTTCAAGTTCAAGGTCTCAGAGCATTCACAATGAATTCTCTTACTCTATCTCTATTATTACACTAAAAAACATTACATTTTCTCTCTCCTATTTAATTAAATAATATTTTTATACTTTTATCGTTACCTTTTCTCTCTTCTCAACTCACAAGCACTTTCAAAAAATATTTAAAATTTTAGAGGTGAAGTACCCACTTTCACCAAAATAGGGTCACTTGAATTTTTTTCAACCTTTACACTGTAGTCTCTTTCATCACATCTCACATCTGGGTCTGATGTAACCTCAATCACCAAAATAAGCCTACCCTAGTGTCTCCTTACAACCCACACCATTTGCGAACTAAAAGGATTGTGTAAGTAAACATTTATTTCCTACCAACCTTTCACCCCAATCGGCCAAATTAACCCTCCAACGACTCCTAAACCCAATGGAAATTAAATTGTGAACCCCACATTCTAACTAAATTCCAATCACAAGTCAACCCGCATTTACCTATAAACACCACCCCAAATCTCAAGTAAACACCCACACATATCTAATTTCCTTTCCTCTTCTCGGCCATTACTACACACACACACTTCATGATTTTAATTCTACAATCTTGCAAAAACTATTAAAGAGTTAAGTTTCAAGTTCAAGGTCTCAGAGCATTCACAATGAATTCTCTTACTCTATCTCTATTATTACGCTAAAAACACTACATTTTCTTTTTCCTTTTCAATTAAATAATATTTTTTATACTTTTATCATTACATTTTCTCTATCCTACACTCACAACCACTTTCAAAAAAAATATTAAGAAATTATAGAGGTGAAGTACCCTCTTTCACCTAAACAGGGTCATTCAATTTTTTTTCAACGTTTACCATGTAGTCTCTTTCATCACATCTGGGTCTAATGTACCCTATTTCACCAAAATAAGCCTACCCTAGTGTCTCCTTAAAACCCACAACCCGCACCATTTGCGAACTAAAAAGGAGTGTGTAAGTAAACAATTATTTTCTAGCCAACCTTTCACCTCAATCGGCCAAATTAACCCTCCAACGACTCCTAAACCCCATCGAAATTAAATGGTGAACCCCACTATTCTAGTTAAATACCAATCACAAACCTACCCGCATGTACCTATAAACACCACCCCAAATCTCAAGTAAACACCCACACATTTCTTATTTCCTTTCCCCTTCTAGGCCATTACTACACACACACTTCATAATTTTGATTCTCAAATATTGCAAGAACTATTAAATAGTTAAGTTTCAAGTTAAAGGTATCAGAGCATTCACAATGAATTCTCTTACTCTATCTTTATTATTATACTAAAAAACACTACATTTTCACTTTCCTTTTCAATTAAATATTTTTTTTTATTTTTATCATTACCTTTTCTCTCTTCTCCTCTCACAACCACTTTTAAAAAAATATTAAAAACTTTATAGAGGTGAAGTACCCTCTTTTACCAAAATAGGGTCATTTGAAGTTTTTTCAACGTTTACCATGTTGTCTCTTTCATTAAATATGGGTCTGATGTTCCATCTTTCACCAACATAAGCCTACTCTAGTGTCTCCTTAAAACTCATAAGCCACACTTTTGCGAACTAAAAAGGACTGTGTAAGTAAACATTTATTTCCACGCCAACCTTTCACCCCAATCGGCCAAATTAACCCTCCAACGACTCCCAGACCCCATGGAAATTAAGTTGTGAACCTCACTATTCTAGTTAAATACCAATCACAAGCCTACCCCCATTTACCTATAAACACCATCCCATTTCTCAAGTAAACACCCACACATCTTTTTTTCCTTTCCCTTTCTCGGCCATTACTACACACACACATTTCATAATTTTAATTATCAAATCTTACAAGAACTTTTAAAGAGTTAAGTTTCAAGTTGAAGGTCGCATAGCATTCACAATGAAAATCTCTTAATTTATCTCTATTATTACACTAAAAAACATTACATTTTCTCTCTTGTTTTTAATTATATATATATTTTTATACTTTTATCATTATATTTTTTCTCTCCTCCACTCACAACGACCTTCAAAAAATATTAAAAAATTATAGAGGTGAAGTACCCTCTTTCACCTAAACAGGGTCATTCAATTTTTTTTCAACGTTTACCATGTAGTCTCTTTCATCACATTTGGGTCTAATGTACCCTATTTCACCAAAATAAGCCTACCCTAGTGTCTCCTTAAAACCCACAACCCGCACCATTTGCGAACTAAAAAGGAGTGTGTAAGTAAACAATTATTTTCTAGCCAACCTTTCACCTCAATCGGCCAAATTAACCCTCCAACGACTCATAAACCCCATCGAAATTAAATGGTGAACCCCACTATTCTAGTTAAATACCAATCACAAACCTACCCACATGTACCTATAAACACCACCCCAAATCTCAAGTAAACACCCACACATTTCTTATATCCTTTCCCCTTCTCGGCCATTACTACACACACATATTTCATAATTTTAATTCTCAAATATTGCAAGAACTATTAAATAGTTAAGTTTCAAGTTAAAGGTATCAGAGCATTCACAATGAATTCTCTTACTCTATTTTTATTATTATACTAAAAAACACTATATTTTCACTTTCCTTTTCAATTAAATAATTTTTTTATATTTTTATCATTACATTTTTCTCTCTTCTCCTCTCACAACCACTTTTAAAAAATATTAAAAAATTATAGAGGTGAAGTACCCTATTTTACCAAAATAGGGTCATTTGAATTTTTTTCAACGTTTACCCTGTAGTCTCTTTCATTAAATATGGGTCTGATGTTCCATCTTTCACCAACATAAGCCTACTCTAGTGTCTCCTTAAAACTCACAAGCCACACCTTTTGCGAACTAAAAAGGACTGTGTAAGTAAACATTTATTTCGACGTCAACCTTTCACCCCAATCGGCTAAATTAACCCTCCAACGACTCCCAGACCTCATGGAAATTAAGTTGTGAACCTCACTATTCTAGTTAAATACCAATCATAAGCCTACCCCCATTTACCTATAAACACCATCCAATTTCTCAAGTAAACACCCACACATATCTTTTTTTCCTTTCCCTTTCTCGGCCATTACTACACACACACTTCATAATTTTAATTATCAAATCTTACAAGAACTTTTAAAGAGTTAAGTTTCAAGTTGAAGGTCGCATAGCATTCACAATGAAAATCTCTTAATTTATCTCTATTATTACACTAAAAAACATTACATTTTCTCTCTTGTTTTTAATTATATAATATTTTTATACTTTTATCATTATATTTTTCTCTCCTCCACTCACAACGACCTTCAAAAAATATTAAAAAATTATAGAGGTGAAGTACCCTCTTTCACCTAAACAGGGTCATTCAATTTTTTTTCAACGTTTACCATGTAGTCTCTTTCATCACATTTGGGTCTAATGTACCCTATTTCACCAAAATAAGCCTACCCTAGTGTCTCCTTAAAACCCACAACCCGCACCATTTGCGAACTAAAAAGGAGTGTGTAAGTAAACAATTATTTTCTAGCCAACCTTTCACCTCAATCGGCCAAATTAACCCTCCAACGACTCATAAACCCCATCGAAATTAAAATGGTGAACCCCACTATTCTAGTTAAATACCAATCACAAACCTACCCACATGTACCTATAAACACCACCCCAAATCTCAAGTAAACACCCACACATTTCTTATATCCTTTCCCCTTCTCGGCCATTACTACACACACATATTTCATATTTAATTCTCAAATATTGCAAGAACTATTAAATAGTTAAGTTTCAAGTTAAAGGTATCAGAGCATTCACAATGAATTCTCTTACTCTATTTTTATTATTATACTAAAAAACACTATATTTTCACTTTCCTTTTCAATTAAATAATTTTTTTATATTTTTATCATTACATTTTCTCTCTTCTCCTCTCACAACCACTTTTAAAAAATATTAAAAAATTATAGAGGTGAAGTACCTATTTTACCAAAATAGGGTCATTTGAATTTTTTTCAACGTTTACCCTGTAGTCTCTTTCATTAAATATGGGTCTGATGTTCCATCTTTCACCAACATAAGCCTACTCTAGTGTCTCCTTAAAACTCACAAGCCACACCTTTTGCGAACTAAAAAGGACTGTGTAAGTAAACATTTATTTCGACGTCAACCTTTCACCCCAATCGGCTAAATTAACCCTCCAACGACTCCCAGACCTCATGGAAATTAAGTTGTGAACCTCACTATTCTAGTTAAATACCAATCATAAGCCTACCCCCATTTACCTATAAACACCATCCAATTTCTCAAGTAAACACCCACACATATCTTTTTTTCCTTTCCCTTTCTCGGCCATTACTACACACACACTTCATAATTTTAATTATCAAATCTTACAAGAACTTTTAAAGAGTTTAGTTTCAAGTTGAAGGTCGCATAGCATTCACAATGAAAATCTCTTAATTTATCTCTATTATTACACTAAAAAACATTACATTTTCTCTCTTGTTTTTAATTATATAATATTTTTATACTTTTATCATTATATTTTTCTCTCCTCCACTCACGACCTTCAAAAAATATTAAAAAATTATAGAGGTGAAGTACCCTCTTTCACCTAAACAGGGTCATTCAATTTTTTTTCAACGTTTACCATGTAGTCTCTTTCATCACATTTGGGTCTAATGTACCCTATTTCACCAAAATAAGCCTACCCTAGTGTCTCCTTAAAACCCACAACCCGCACCATTTGCGAACTAAAAAGGAGTGTGTAAGTAAACAATTATTTTCTAGCCAACCTTTCACCTCAATCGGCCAAATTAACCCTCCAACGACTCATAAACCCCATCGAAATTAAACGGTGAACCCCACTATTCTAGTTAAATACCAATCACAAACCTACCCACATTGACCTATAAACACCACCCCAAATCTCAAGTAAACACCCACACATTTCTTATATCCTTTCCCCTTCTCGGCCATTACTACACACACATATTTCATAATTTTAATTCTCAAATATTGCAAGAACTATTAAATAGTTAAGTTTCAAGTTAAAGGTATCAGAGCATTCATAATGAATTCTCTTACTCTATTTTTATTATTATACTAAAAAACACTATATTTTCACTTTCCTTTTCAATTAAATAATTTTTTTATATTTTTATCATTACATTTTCTCTCTTCTCCTCTCACAACCACTTTTAAAAAATATTAAAAAATTATAGAGGTGAAGTACCCTATTTTACCAAAATAGGGTCATTTGAATTTTTTTCAACGTTTACCCTGTAGTCTCTTTCATTAAATATGGGTCTGATGTTCCATCTTTCACCAACATAAGCCTACTCTAGTGTCTCCTTAAAACTCACAAGCCACACCTTTTGCGAACTAAAAAGGACTGTGTAAGTAAACATTTATTTCGACGTCAACCTTTCACCCCAATCGGCTAAATTAACCCTCTAACGACTCCCAGACCTCATGGAAATTAAGTTGTGAACCTCACTATTCTAGTTAAATACCAATCATAAGCCTACCCCCATTTACCTATAAACACCATCCAATTTCTCAAGTAAACACCCACACATATCTTTTTTTCCTTTCCCTTTCTCGGCCATTACTACACACACTTCATAATTTTAATTATCAAATCTTACAAGAACTTTTAAAGAGTTTAGTTTCAAGTTGAAGGTCGCATAGCATTCACAATGAAAATCTCTTAATTTATCTCTATTATTACACTAAAAAACATTACATTTTCTCTCTTGTTTTTAATTATATAATATTTTTATACTTTTATCATTATATTTTTCTCTCCTCCACTCACAACGACCTTCAAAAAATATTAAAAAATTATAGAGGTGAAGTACCCTCTTTCACCTAAACAGGGTCATTCAATTTTTTTTCAACGTTTACCATGTAGTCTCTTTCATCACATTTGGGTCTAATGTACCCTATTTCACCAAAATAAGCCTACCCTAGTGTCTCCTTAAAACCCACAACCCGCACCATTTGCGAACTAAAAGGAGTGTGTAAGTAAACAATTATTTTCTAGCCAACCTTTCACCTCAATCGGCCAAATTAACCCTCCAACGACTCATAAACCCCATCGAAATTAAACGGTGAACCCCACTATTCTAGTTAAATACCAATCACAAACCTACCCACATGTACCTATAAACACCACCCCAAATCTCAAGTAAACACCCACACATTTCTTATATCCTTTCCCCTTCTCGGCCATTACTACACACACATATTTCATAATTTTAATTCTCAAATATTGCAAGAACTATTAAATAGTTAAGTTTCAAGTTAAAGGTATCAGAGCATTCACAATGAATTCTCTTACTCTATTTTTATTATTATACTAAAAAACACTATATTTTCACTTTCCTTTTCAATTAAATAATTTTTTTATATTTTTATCATTACATTTTCTCTCTTCTCCTCTCACAACCACTTTTAAAAAATATTAAAAAATTATAGAGGTGAAGTACCCTATTTTACCAAAATAGGGTCATTTGAATTTTTTTCAACGTTTACCCTGTAGTCTCTTTCATTAAATATGGGTCTGATGTTCCATCTTTCACCAACATAAGCCTACTCTAGTGTCTCCTTAAAACTCACAAGCCACACCTTTTGCGAACTAAAAAGGACTGTGTAAGTAAACATTTATTCCAAGCCAACCTTCCCAATCGGCCAAATTAGCCTTCCAACGACTCCTGGACCCCATGGAAATTAAGTAGTGAACCTCACTATTCTAGTTAAATACCAATTACAAGCCTACCCCCATTTACCTATAAACACCATCCTATATCTCAAGTAAACACCCACACATCTTTTTTCCTTTCCCTTTCTCGGCCATTACTACACACACTTCATAATTTTAATTACCAAGTCTTACAAGAACTTTTAAAGAGTTAAGTTTCAAGTTGAAGGTCGCAGAGCATTCACAATGAAAATCTCTTAATTTATCTCTATTTTTACACTAAAAAACATTAGATTTTCTCTCTCCTTTTCAATTATATAATATTTTTTATACTTTTATCATTATATTTTTCTTTCTCCTCCACTTACAACCACTTTCAAATACCCTCTTTCACTAAAACAGGGTCATTCAATTTTTTTTCAACGTTTACCATGTAGTCTCTTTCATCACATATGGGTCTGATGTACCCTATTTCACCAAAGTAAGCCTACCCTAGTGTCTCCTTAAAACCCACAACCCGCACCATTTGCGAACTAAAAAGGAGTGTGTAAGTAAACAATTATTTTCTAGCCAACCTTTCACCTCAATCGGCCAAATTAACCCTCCAACGACTCCTAAACCCCATCGAAATTAAATGGTGAACCCCACTATTCTAGTTAAATACCAATCACAAACCTACCCACATGTACCTATAAACACCACCCCAAATCTCAAGTAAACACCCACACATTTCTTATATCCTTTCCCCTTCTCGGCCATTACTACACACACTTATTTCATAATTTTAATTCTCAAATATTGCAAGAACTATTAAATAGTTAAGTTTCAAGTTAAAGGTATCAGAGCATTCACAATGAATTCTCTTACTCTATTTTTATTATTATACTAAAAAACACTATATTTTCACTTTCCTTTTCAATTAAATAATTTTTTTATATTTTTATCATTACATTTTCTCTCTTCTCCTCTCACAACCACTTTTAAAAAATATTAAAAATTATAGAGGTGAAGTACCCTATTTTACCAAAATAGGGTCATTTGAATTTTTTTCAACGTTTACCCTGTAGTCTCTTTCATTAAATATGGGTCTGATGTTCCATCTTTCACCAACATAAGCCTACTCTAGTGTCTCCTTAAAACTCACAAGCCACACCTTTTGCGAACTAAAAAGGACTGTGTAAGTAAACATTTATTCCAAGCCAACCTTCCCAATCGGCCAAATTAGCCTTCCAACGACTCCTGGACCCCATGGAAATTAAGTAGTGAACCTCACTATTCTAGTTAAATACCAATTACAAGCCTACCCCCATTTACCTATAAACACCATCCTATATCTCAAGTAAACACCCACACATCTTTTTTCCTTTCCCTTTCTCGGCCATTACTACACACACACTTCATAATTTTAATTACCAAGTCTTACAAGAACTTTTAAAGAGTTAAGTTTCAAGTTGAAGGTCGTAGAGCATTCACAATGAAAATCTCTTAATTTATCTCTATTTTTACACTAAAAAACATTAGATTTTCTCTCTCCTTTTCAATTATATAATATTTTTTATACTTTTATCATTATATTTTTCTTTCTCCTCCACTTACAACCACTTTCAAATCCCTCTTTCACTAAAACAGGGTCATTCAATTTTTTTTCAACGTTTACCATGTAGTCTCTTTCATCACATATGGGTCTGATGTACCCTATTTTACCAAAATAAGCCTACCCTAGTGTCTCCTTAAAACCAACAATCTGCACCATTTGCAAACTAAAAAGGAGTGTGTAAGTAAACATTTATTTCCTACTAACCTTGCATCCCAATCGGCCAAATTAACCCTCCAACGACTCCAAACCCCATGTAAATTAAATGTGAGACACACTATTCTAGCTAAATACCAATCACAAGCCTACCCGCATTTACCTATAAACACCACCCTAAATCTCAAGTAAGCACCCACACATATCTCATTTCCTTTCCCCTTCTCGGCCATTAATACACACACACACTCATACTTTTAATTCTCAAATCTTGCAAGAACTATTCAAGAGTTAAGTTTCAAGTTGAAGGTCTTAGTTCACAATGAAAATCTCTTAATCTATCTTTATTATTACACTTAAAAACACTAAATTGCCTTTCTCCTTTTCAATTATTTAATTTTTTGTTATACTTTTATCATTATATTTTCCTCTCCGCCATTCACAACCATTTCAAAAAATATTAAAAAATTATAGAGGTGAAGTACCCTCTTTCACCAAAACAGGGTCATCTAAATTTTTTTCAACCTTTACCATGTAGTCTCTTTCATCACATCACATCTGGGTCTGATGTACCCTCTTTCACCAAAATAAGCCTACTCTAGTGTCTCCTTAAAACCCACAACCCACACCATTTGCGGCTAAAAAGGACTATGTAAGTAAACATTTATTTCCTACCAACCTTGCATCCCAATCAGCCAAATTAACCCTCCAACGACTCCACACCCCATAGAAATTAAATTAACAAAACTCCTAAAGTGTGTATGCACACACATTGTTTTTCATGGTGGAAAGAAGTACGTTAATGATTGTAAATGCCTGAGGCATTGATTCAAAACATTAGGAATGTATCTTTAGAAAGTTAAAAAATAATATAGACTAAAATAGTCGGGTCGAGTGTTGCAACTCATTAGATATTCTGATAAAGAGCAATATAAGTTTGATAATATTAATCATCTTTATCAAACGTCCTCTCCTAAAAGTTTACTATAATCACAGTTTACAGTGATGATGTTAGGCATCATCAAGAGAAACTATCAAGCTTTTAGAGGGAGAATTTTTTAATGGCCCTGGCACAGTCTAGTTATTACTCGATCTGCGGTTCGAGTATATTTGTGATTATATTTTTATCCCTTGATCAAACCACATCCAAAAGATGATGGGGCATTTTAGTATGGACAAAGTTCAACCTTAAAGTATGTTAAAGGTTGTTCATACACTTTTTATAAGAAATGATTATCATCATCTCCTCAAAGTAGGGATTCTCATTCCAATATTACAGTGCAATTGTGCATTAATATTTCTTTCTAGCTATGCATGATTATATATATATATATATATATATATATAGTATTATATATATATATTTATATATTGTGTGTGTGCGTATATATATTATTTGAATTTATCAACATGACATAGCAAATGTCCAATGAGGAACCATTCGAATGGTAAAGCAGATATGTCGATACCATAAAGGTAACAATGATATGTGTCTATAGTTAGTAACCCATGAAACTAGTTTCGTTAGTCTTGTAGATGTAAAGAATGTAACACAACATAGTAGTGGATTTTATGGTATTTGTTCACAAGAGGAAGCACTAGTAGTCTCATAAGAATAAGAAGATTTTACAACATTACTCAACACAAAGGATTGCACTTCAAGGCATCAAGCGAGAAGTCATTCTACAAAAGTTTTGAGCAACGTTTCAAGGAAGATGGACAAACGTCACTTAAAAGGATACTTATTATAATGAGGGGGAGATGTATTCAAGTTGCACTCTTTTTTCCTTAACTAAGTTTTATCCTCTTGGGTTTTCTTAGTAAGGTTTTTAATGAGACGACATATCAGGGGGAGAAAATCGCATTACAGGCTGCACTCTTTTTCCCTTAGCTATGGTTTTGTCCCACTGGGTCTTCTAGCAAGGTTTTTAACGAGACAGTATCTCCAAGCATATAAAGTTGATAACCAAGGGGGAGTGTTATAAATACTATATATTATATGGTTATCAACTCCTATATAGGTTAACTTGTTTTCAAGACTTACTTTTCTATATATTATATATTCATTGTATCTTACTATAAAGAACACAGCTATTAATGAAATTTCAATCTCTTTCTCCCTCCATCTCTACTGTATTGTTTTGCTATTAGGCTAGTTTTACAACACATTATAATTATAAGACTATATATTCAAAACCTCATATTTACAATTTTTATTGATGATTATGAAAAACACGGCTGCAACCATTTTGATACCGGTGAAAAGGCAAGAGGTTGTCTACGTCTCTCCCTCCAATGCATCATAAATTTTCAACTGGATTGTCACCACAATGAAGTAATTCTAATTTTAGTTTTTCACTTTTATTATATTGTGTTAGATTTTCGTTTTTTTTGTTAAATTATGTATTAATTTATCAAATTAATTTTTTTACGTATTTCTTTTTTCGTAGTGGCTCTGTTCCCTCATGCAATGCCACAAAACGTACCTTGCTGTTGTACCTTTTGTCATTTTCTCCTAACCTTCTTCATATACTCATTTACCCACCTCCATTATCATAAATCACCGTCTCCACCACCGGTCAACACCGCCGCCGCCAGACAACCGTGTTCTCAGCTTCCGCCTCCTCTCCATAATCATTGAATTATTGATGAACAATCAGTGTAGCTAATACAAATCTTGTTATAAATGATACAAATCTTGTCACAATAATCGTTGTTTATTTTTCTATCTTCCAACTGCCTTACTTCAAGCTTATTTGTTTGAATATACAGAATTGACATGGCGGATCAATGTCCCAAAACAAAGCGACGTGTAAGTTCCACTAATATTTGTTTGTTTTTGAGAAAACCTTTTTAATGTTGATCTTAATCCATATTCAACTATTATGTTTTTAATATATAGGCTAACATTTAATTGTTTTTCCAGGCCACATTCTAACAAAAAGGGATTTCTATACTCGGTAAAAAAACAATTTTCAACAAGTCTGGAAACAAGAGCAAAAAACGTATGTGTATCGCGGAACTAGCTCATTAATTTAAGAGTATCCCAAATTTTTTTTACCGTGCAATCATACAATAAAAAAAAGTAAAATAAATACCATATAGATTTGTTCTTTTTTTATAGCTTGAAATCGTTGCATCAAATCGTCGTCTTTTACTTTATCAAAAGTTTGTTTTTCGACCGCACAAACCATAGCATTGTTCAAATATTCCAGGCTCATTCGATTGCGTAAATCGTCTTGACAAACTTCAATTTAGAAAAATATCTCTTAACGGTTGCGTTGCAACCAGTAAAAACCAAAGCTAGTTTCACTACCCGATAAACCAAACGACAAGAACTATGTGTTCCGGTTTCCACCATAAGACAAGCAAGATCACTTATTCGATTGTGATATTGTTTTGGGTATTGGGTTAACTTTATCAATTATATTTAGGACCTCCTTTCAATTATATTATTGTTAATAATTTAGGCTTATTTAATCATTCGGGTCTTAATTATTCTACAAGTTTTCGGGTTGTATAAGGTTTGAGCTTATAAAAAATGGGATTTTAGTAATATCAAGTATCATACATTTTGCTTAGGGGTATCCTCGTTTTTTTAGAGGTATTCTATGTATAAAACTAGGAAAAAAACACTACGAATACGGGGTTAAGCCGTAGCCCATGCTACGGCTCCTAATATAGTGGTTCCGCCCCTGCATGTGTGGCATTCTCCATGGCTCATATGCTTACTATCATCAATCTGATGAATGGCAAAAAGGACTTACGATTGTCACCTAATGCCATACTGCATCATACTATGGAGCACGCATTTATCTTGATGACGCAGAAAGGATTATCACAAGTGGCCTTGAAGAATGCACTAACAATAAACCTCCCATTTGTGATGATCAAAAAGATTTTGAATATAGAAGTAATACAAGGTACACTGTCAAAAAATTGGATTCGTATGCCTAACTTGATATTGTAAAGGCATTGGTGGAGAACTTTGGGCAAAATGGAAAATGTTATCCAACATATGGAGGGTTACACCCCATGGGTCGTTTCAATGAATATGGCGTCGCCGAAGACACGCGTAAGGATTGGCCATTTAATTGGAGTTTATATAACAACCTTAGTGATTACAACACCGATGTTAAGCACATTGAGCCACCACTAATCAAAGGCGAGTTACACTCGGTCTTAATTACAGGAATTTACACATTGGTTGCGATCCCGAACATTTTGAGCACGTAAGCATCGAGATAAAGAATTCACGTGGTGAAGAATGGGGTAGCGGGGGTTATGCGTGGGTCACCGGGATAGTTTCTGATTTATCACGATACCGGTGATGGATGATTGATGTGGATACGAGAGATTAGTTTGAATGGGCAGTACGCATCACCTTTTAGAAAGTTATTTCCTTTGTTTTGAAATGGTATATGTTTTCGAATTAGAGAGTTAGACCAAGTTCGTAATAGCATGTTAATGTCTCTTTATTTAAGTTTTTTATATCCGTAGTTACTCTTTGTAAGGCTATGTGCCGATTGAAGTTCAAGAATGGTATCACAAACTTTGCTTAAGGGTCGTATTATTGGCACACCTAAATCCTTAAATCGACACCTTCAATACGGGTCGTATAGGCCCAGACGGGTCGTATTGCTTTTTCAATTTCCAATAAAGACTGATGTGTCATATTTTGTCTATTTGACTGACCTATACGGGTCGTATTGGTTGAGGTTTTTTTACAATTTTTTTATAAATTTGTTTATGGTTTAAACAAAGTTTTCTAAAAAAATTTTAGTTTTTTAAATAAAAACTTCCTTAATTTTTTTTAAGAATACCATATACAATGTAGTATAGTATAGGTGTAGTAAAGATCCCGTATTGTATAGGTTAATTTGTAATTTTAAGGTATTTTTTTGTATAATGTATTTAAAGTGTTTTTTGTTTGTTTAATGGATACAACACGTAAAGTAACCGAAAATATACGTCAAAATACGACACCGTATAGACATAATACGCCATAATATGACAAGTAGAGACATACTACGCCATAATACGCGATAACACGACACGTATATACAATCTACATCCTAATACGACATTTACAAACAATAAACGTGACAATACCGAGCGTCACCGACACGACTCGTACGGACAATATATGCGATAATACCAAACATATTGACAATATACGTCATAATACGGCATTTAACGACAAATACGTCAATTAATTATACCGTACAACATGACACGTTAGAGTAGAAGTGGATTCTAAACAAAATTACACGTAATCACAGAATACGATATCACATGGAACCAAACGTCACCGGAACGACATGTATAGAAGGTATTCTTCATAAAATGACACGTAATGAAAAAATACATCAAAATACGACACGTATACGCATCGAAAAAGGAAAACCTAAAATTATGACTTTACCCCTATACACATCGTATAGGTTAAAACTGGGTCGTATAGTAGGCTCATACGAATCGTATAGACGTATACGATCCGTATACACCCCCTGAATTCTCAAATAAAACAAGGGGTTAATTGATAAATCAGGGGGTCTATACGACCCGTATAGACCTATATGACCCATATAGACCCTCTGATTTATCTATTAACCCCTTGTTTTTTTTTTTTTGAGAATTCAGGGGGTGTAAACAGATCGTATAGGTCTATACGACCCGTATTAGTCCAGTCAACCACCAGACAAGAACTGACACATGCAGATTTGACTTTTGACTTTTAAATCTGTATGACCCGTATTGAAAAAGCAAAGTGTGTGAATAGATAAGCCTTTAGTGCAATAGAATCACCCTTGCTTAAATAAAATTAATCGAAATATATCATAGAGAAGCTTTGTTGAAGTTTGACCATCTAAAGCGTGTATATCAAAGTTCAAGTTTTAAAGTGTTCAGAGTAGAGGAAAAATAGTATCTCCGGAGTTTTTTTCGTGAGACTAAGGTTTTAGAAAATGCGGAAAAGAAGATATTAATATGCGAGCCGATAAAACTTAAAAGAATGATGTGACTTTTGTGTTAAAGAACCTAAAAAAAGTGGCTAAAGCTGACTACTGGACTTTTTAACACCTAATATTTTATCTTTTATTACTATTTTAAAACACTTTTTTACAAAGTATAAATTAGCAACAACTAGATGCATTAAGGTGTTGTACCTCATGTTTTGGAGGTTTTTCAAAAAAAAATGCATTTTTATTTTTAACACAAAGGTTTTTATCTTTTGCATTTTAACCACTTTAACTTTTTTTACTTTTAACCTAAAGCTTTTCATCTTTTACAATTTAACCCAAACACTTTTTTATTTTCAACTTTCGTCCCCCATAGTTTTCATCTTTCTCAAGTTTTTCATTTTACGTTTCATTCTAAATTTTACGAGTCAACAAGCCACAACGCGCGTGTGTGGTTCAACCATTTTTCGTCTGGTTTTTCCCGTTTGACTAGCCAGTTCCAACGCGTCTATTTTTTTTGTTTGACAAGTTCGTCGCAACGAGCGTGTCCTAGATTAACTTGGTTATCATCTTCTACGTTTAACGTTTATGTCTAAATTTCTTCACATTAACACGCCGCAACAGACGTGTGTGGTTCAACGATTTTACGTCTGTTTTTCATTCGGTATTCTTTTTTACTTTTTTATTCTCTTCTAATGTGGTGGTCGCATTAAGGTGTTGTACCCCATGCTTTGGGAGTTTGTCAAAAAAATGCAATTTTCACTTTTAACACAAAGGTTTTTATCTTTTGTATTTTAACCCCTTTATTTTTTTACTTTTAACCCAAAGCTTTTCATCTTTTACAATTTAATCCCAACACTTTTTTCATTTTCATCTTTCGTCCCCATAATTTTCATCTTTCGCAAGTTTTTCGTTTTACGTTCATTCTAAATTTTGTGAGTCAACACGCCACAACGTGCATGTGAGGTTCGACCATTTTCGTCTGGTTTTTCCCGTTTGACAAACCAATTGCAACGCATCTATTTTTCTTCGTTTGATAAGTTCGTCGCAATGCGCGGGTCTTAGATTAACTTAGTTATTATTTTCTATGTTTAACTCTTTTGTCTAATTTCTTCGCATTAACACACCGTAACGGGCTTGTGTGGTTCAACGATTTTACATCTGTTTTTCATTCGGTATTATTTTTTTACTTATTTATTTATTTTATTTTTTGGAGCTCTTCTGATGTGGTGGTCACTGACAATGATCTGGCATTAGTGCTACTTGACACGATTTTATGAACGCATTTAACCTACTAAGTTTTAATAATAATTGTTTCGAGTTTACCACTATACCTCCTTTACTAAAGAAAAACTATTTTTTTACGTGCACACTTTTATGTACGTGTCGGTATAAATTCGATTTGCTCTACATTTCGACGTAAACTTTTCCTGGAAACGATTCAGGTTAAATATTATACGTTTTCATTTAAAAAAATCTTTTTTTTGCATATTTTTATGTACGTTTCGGTATAAATCCGAGTTGGTGTATGTTTAGACGTAAACTTTTTTGGGAAACGAGTAAGGTCAAATATAATATATTTTTGTGATTATTTTATGAACGTTTTGTAAATTTTGTTTCGATCCGAGTGGAGTCGAAATGTGGTTTCTTTTTTTCCATTTTTAAAAGCTTTGATTCATTAATCTCTTTTGAATATACGTGTCAGCTTTTCAGTAATATTCGTTACAATTTCTATGTATGACTTGGGTCACATGTAATAGTTTATGATTGTATGGTATAAATTTGATTTACTTTATGTTTTGATCCAATCACAATACTTATATAAGTTACACTGAGTTCAATCAGATACGTCAAAACACGTGTTTTCACATGGTTAACGCATCACATAATGTTTGGACGAATTCATTTTATGTTTACGATGTACCCGTGCCGCAACGCGCGGGTTTTATTGCTAGTTCAAATTAATTAATAAAGCACGAAACTAATATTCATGATTCATCAATCGAGTCATTATTTATTTTTTAAATATTAGTTTAAGTTCATAATTGTGCCAATAAAAAGTTTAATTTATAATTGTACTAGGTTATAATCCCGTGTAATGTGTATTACATGGGTTTAGGAAATAAAAAATCAAATAGTTAATTACGAAGATTTTATAATTACAAAACGATATTTTAAGACGCCTTTCTGATATTCAAACATAATTTTGTGTTATGTATGATCAATATTTGTGATGTTTGTCAAGTTTATAAATATGATTGTATTTGAATTATCGACTAAAAGACAAATTGTATCATCGACTTTCTCACGAGTTTTAATAGTCATGTGGACTTACATTTAATAACTCAAGTTTTATCTAGATAATAGTGGTCTTAATTTATTAGTTCTAAAAAAATTGTTGAAATATCCATATTAGGCATATAGCAATTAGCCAATTAGATAAACTTATAACTACAAAATAATATTTAAATTAATTAGATAAGTATAAATTATCGGTAACTATTAAATTATATAACTTTAAAATCTAAATATCTGGACGTGAGTTGTAATCTTAAAAGAATGGTTGTTTTTGGATAAATTTATTAGTATGATAAATGTAGTTATTATTCTTCTTGCATTTTAAATATACTAAGTACATAAATAATTTGTTAAGCAAGAAAATTGTTCCCTCCACCCTCATTATGAAAATGCTCGATACATATTTCAATTATTAAGATATAATTTCTAACCTATTAAATAAATAATAAGATATTTCATGGAACTTTATCCGTAATTTCTTAATTGTTTGAAACATATATCAGACTTAATAATTTAAATTAAATAATAATTATCAACAATTAAGTAAGAGAGAAGCGAGAAAACAAAGAGTAGATGGTCCGGAATAATGACAAGTGTGAAGTGTCCCTTCATTGGTTTATTTTATTATATAGTATAGATAGATATAGATATGAATTTAATTATTTATTGTAATCATTTACTGTTTCAGATAAAATTAAGTATTTAAGTTAGTCTTTGCCTTTAAAAAAAGTATTTATGTTAGTCTTTGCCTTAAAAAAAGTACTTAAGTTAGTCTTAGCCATCAAACAAAGCATTTAAGATAGTATATATTACTTGTTTTATTTTCATTTATATATATATATATATACATACATACATACATATATATTACTTGTTTTATTTTTCATTTATATACATACATACATACATACATACATACATACATACATACATACATACATACACACTTTATTATTTACTAGTTATAGTCTTGTTTATAATACGGCTTGAAAAATAAAACATGTATTTTTGCAGAGCGTATAGACAAGTTGTGACAACCCGTACTTCCCAAGGTTAACACCGTTTACTTTCGCGATTAATTATTTATCTTCGTATACATTTTTCTTTATATTTCACGTCGTACGGTTTAACCAAGCATACTTAAGTGTGTGTATATTATATATGTATACATATACTAGGTTATCACCCGTGACTGTTTTCCGGGCTCGAGAAAGTTTTTAATATCTTAATTTATTGCTTATGATTCATTTGTCTAAACTACTTTGTATAAAAAATAAGTTTTTTTAAAACAAATGAATCGTAAAGAGTTATAAACGTTTGGCAAACTTACATATGGCACATCGAAATTGATTGAAAAATAGTGGAAAAGATCCAACGGAACATATGAACTAATCCGCATCTTAAGAAGTTGCACCCTATGATTTTTTCTGTTTAAGAGGGCATGGAGGTCTTCATGATGAATGTGGAATGATCCGACATATACCATATGATTTTGTTTCATTGTGTATGCTTCCTATGTAGTTAAAAGTATCCTCAAACTCCTGAACCAAAGTCAAAATCATTTATTAATGTATCTGGAAAAGTGTAAATTCTTATGAATTGGATGATTTAGGTTGTGGTTTACGGGTCAAATAAAAAAAATCTAGCTAAAAGGGGAACTCACATTATTCTTTTGACGAATACAACCTCTTAGTTCGTTTATATTCAAATTAACCAACCTGCTTGACCCAAGCCTGTTTTGACCCATTACCTGACAGGCAGTTGCCACATGACGAAGACTGGCTTCTACTTGACATGTTCATTATGCGCTAGTATTTTATTTATTTTACCATTTGACCAAAAAACTATCTTGATACATATCGATTGTTGGGACCTAGAAGTTCCATGTCTGACTTGAGATATAAAACAATAGAGTTTGTTAGAAGCACCGCAAAAAGAAGTTTAAAGGAGAACCAAAAGAAAGCATTGCTCACACTTACCTTTCGGCCAAAGAATAAAGTAGCTCGTGAGAACCTTTAGCCTCAATAAGATCTCATTTGATTGGCAAAAAGCATAACCATGCATGAATAACCTGCTAAAAAACATAACACCATTTTATTAAGTGAAAAAACAAAACCAACTTATAAGTTTCCCGCTTTTAACGTGTAATTCAACCTCAGAAAGAAAGAAACTGTATAGTAAAAAGGTAGAATTGGCTAAACGGGTCAGATCAAGTGGGTTGGCACACAAATTTTGTCGAGTTTCTAAATTAATGAGCATGTTATCTAACAGTTTAACTATGTTCAAATAAATAATTTAAGAATAAAAGGTTAGGTAATATTGTAATAAAAAAAATATTCTAATATCTCATCACACAAGCATGTACTGGTGGCCAGCATGGAGTAAAGTGTATGTTTTTAAACTTTCTATATGTAAGTAGATACCAATTTTAAAGAGCCCAACACATAGACACCCTCCATACCTCACGTTTGAGAACATTCTCAACAAAGTTAAAACAAATTCTTATTGAAACTCAACATATAAACCAAAACAACAATTTTTTTAAACTTTCTATATGTAAGTAGATACCAATTTTAAAGAGCCCAACACATAGACACCCTCCTTACCTCACGTTTGAGAACATTCTCAACAAAGTTAAACAAATTCTTATTGAAACTTAACATATAACCAAAACAACAATTTTTTTATTAAACTGATAAGGCTCAGACACTTACAGATGATAGAGCCAAAGCACAAATATAATGTTTACACACTAACCACTTGCCATGTGATCGCAAATTCTATCGCATGACCATCACGGACATGACACCAGGACATGATAAAACCTTGTCCTTTTAAATTGCATCATCATAGCCCTTAGAAATCGCAATTGCATCTATCACTGTTAACTGGTAGAAAGTAAAAGCTTACGAAAAAGGCAGCAGTGTATTTTTTACTATAAATGTCAAAATGCAATTCTCCTCTTTAAAGGGAGCTTTAAAAACATAGTTCTATCTTCATGAAAACAGTTAGAATTCACGATTTTTTGTCATCACACATCTAATATAGAGGGTGACAATGCATTAACCTGAATATCATATTAAAGTATTATAAACACAGACCTTAGCAAAGCTCTTCTAACAACAGTCTCAGCATGAGAATCGTTCAAAACATCACCACGACCACTTAAACGCGAACGCATAATGCACTTAGTTCCTGTCCTCATAGTTCTGCAAATACACCATGTCAACTTCATTATATCATCCAAATTCAAGTGAAATCAATTGTGATTGATAATAAATTGGAAATGAATTAGATAAATGAGGATCTTGAGAAGGGGAAGAAGTCGGAAATGCGGCGAGAACGTGACATCAGGACCTTAAATATGAAGATGTTGTGCTAACAAACAAAACACTTTGAAAGCATATACCTCGTTTCTTTCTAATTTGACATGTAAAAATGACTAAGGGTACCCAGTAAGTTATAATAATATATAACAAATTGAATACATAAGCTAATCACGTAGCAAAAACTCATCTAAACATGACATATCAGCACTTTATTAAAATCTATTTTTACAAAATTTATAATATATTCAACCACCCTACAATTTTATGCATACGATCAAACAAAAACCTTATTTAGGCACTGAAGCTATGGCCATAAAAAACGTAGATATGGATCTTGCGATTGAAGCATTTAATCGAGCCCTTGATGTGCATTTTCAAACAGGGATGCACAAAGGGCAATCAAACCTGCAAATTGAGATTTTGAAGACCGCCACATAAACACCACTCAATTATCCTACCTAAATCATTATTCAATCACATCACATAAACACCTTAGTAATTATACTTATAGATTTCATATGAAACATACATCATCATACAAAACCTAACGGATAACAATGCGACACATTCAAGATTCAAATAGTCAAAAGACTAATCAAAGCTTTAATTGAAAAGGCATGAGGGTAGAAATCAAACCTGATTGTTAATGGAAGAACACAACAGATTTAACGATTCCAAAAACATCAAGAGTTTAATGAATTAAGTCCAAGAAGAAACCCTATATCAACATTTGTCGCCGTCATCGTTTCAGTTCAAGCAACATCACTGTCACCGTCTTCCTTTAGTGGTGAAGATGATTGATCTAGAAGAGGGAGGAAGGGAAGCTAGGGTTTAGAATAAGGATTCCAAAGCAGCATGTTTGGAAGGTATTTATAACCGGGTCAAAAAATGGTATACGGGGCTTCTTTGAAAAAAAAAAAGTGGACTCGGAATTTTGAAGCCAAAATCAAAATTGAGAATTGTGACACGTCACCACATATTATTTTTCATTTATTATATATATATATACATATACATATATATATATATAAGATAAATGTCTAAACTTGAAATATTTATATACGATATATAAAATTAGAAACCTAACTCGTTACACGACCCAACCAAATCTCGTAATCGGAACTCGGAAGCTTGATGCTCGAACCCACCTAACCTACACTAATTTCGGCCCAACCCAACCCCACATTCTTCCTTGCGCTCCTTGTGGCCCAAGTTGATTTCGGCCCAAACAAACCCAATCCACCCCCAAAATCCCATTCCTTTATATTGCATCTTCAAAACCCCTAACCCTAATCAATCTAAACTTGCTCTCTTTGCTCCTTTTTTATTACCAAGGCACAAGATCTCCAAGTTCATTTGGTTCAAGCCTCTAGTGATCCACATCTCTTCTTTAATTCGGTAATCTGTATAGTTTAGTTATGTTCTTGATTAATGTTTAAAGCTTGGCTGTGTTTTATGTCTTTCTTGAGTTCTTGATCTTCTATGATGATTTCACGTAGTCTAGGGTTGTTAGAGTTCATACTTGATTGGTGATTGATTGCTTATGTGTTCGGTTAGTCATTAGGGTTTTGATTATTACATGATCTTGGTTTAAATCTGGTTAGTTCTTGATGAATTAGTTGAGGTATAACTTGATTTATAATGATTTTCTGATGTAGATGATGCATATAGGTCGTTTTGTTTGCTAAGTAATCGTTTTAGGTAGTCGGGTATCGAAACTATTTCTGTCCAAAAGTGGGTCAAAAGTTAACAAAAATTGGTGTTTGTTGAGTCTATAACGTAGTTCCAGGAAATACCATTCAAACCCCACTGGAATTGTATTTTTAGACGCGATTTGATATTTTAAACAATTTTTTTGTAACAAAGGTTCAGGCTGCATTTTCTGTCAGAAATTGCAGCCTATTACAAATGTCATAACTCAATGTAGGAATGGAGTTAGTACCTAAAAATTTTACTGAAGATAGAGCTAGGTGATATTGAAATTTTCCCACTGGAATTTCATTAACAGAATTATCGAGTATTTTTAAGTGAATTTTGTTGTAAACTATCACCTGAATGTTATGAATCAGACCTATGTGTGAAAGATAATTTTTATTGAACTTTTTGTAAGCAATTAGGTCATGAGAAAAATCCACAAGTATTGTTGAACTAAATGGCATGCCATATTAAGATATCAATTTTTCGAGTCGGTTTAGTACTTTAAATAAATTCCAAAAAACTACCTAAAATCTGATGTGAAACTGCATGGTGTTGAAAGTGATTGTAAATGCTTTGAATATGCATATGTGTTGCTACAAGGTGTTAAATGTTATTAAAACCTTAATGAGTAACTACAAAAGTATGGAATATAATGAGATGACCACATTCACTAACTCACATGGACGGTTGATTAAATGGCAAACATGATTACATGGTTATGTGCTAGAATACGTGTAGGATTACGTGAGTCCAAAGTAACTGAAACGGTTAACATATCTGGACGAAGTTGACTACTCCTGTTACCTTCACACTTATTTTCTAGCCGAGAAAACCAAGGTGAGTTCACAACCTTTTCTAAAACATGTGTCCTTGAGTTGGGACAACACTTTTTACGGTAGCCTTGGTTGGGACTACACGTGCATTCCTAGTTCGGAACCACAAAACATATTATCCACTGGAGGTGGAGTAGTACACTCAAACTAAACGAACCTTCTATCTGAAAGTCCCTACATTTTTATCGATTAGTATGCCGGGTTGGCAGTTGGGGTATTAGTTGATAGCGCTATTAGATTTGACAAACCTCACATTGTTCTGGGAGGCGGGTGTGAACTATTGACCTTCACTTTACATTAATGTTGATAAACGTTAATGAGGGCATAAAAAGAAACGTCAGCATTCGATACACAGTTTAGTTACTTAATGAGGGTTAGCTACCCAAGTCATACATAAAACAAATCAATTGTGAACTTACGCTTACATTTTTGCTAAACTAAAATGTGTGAATTCGCTAACTTTATTGTTGACACATAATTGCATGCTTTGCAGATCATTAGGTACAACTTGGACGGACAGTTGCGATAGTTGGCGTGGTGTGGTTTGATAAACTTTTATGTTTTAAAAATTTCTTAAACATTGTGGTTTTTAAATCTTGTCGGGATTTTTAAATTTTGTTTCCGCTGCTACTTAAACCGTGTTTTGGACATTTAAAACTCGATCACTAATCGTGTTGTTAGTGATGTTTTATTTTTAAATATTTGGTTCAACATGATTAGTGGCTAGATCCTGGTCAGCTCACACGCCTCGCGATAAAATCACGCATGTGGAATTTGAGGGTGTGACACAAGTAAGTGAATCTTGCAACCTCTTCCTCATAGTAAAAAAATGCCAAACCCACTTCTAAATGACTTAACAAATCTCGTTGCAAAGAAAAAATTATTTTGTATAGCGTGACGTCTACAACCATTGGGTGAAACGTTAAAAATATGTTACAGAAGAAGTTATAGTGTTAGACGCCTCCTTAAAGGTAGCGACTTAGTACCTTTCCAAAAACAACACTAAACCTGCCATATAATCGATTAAACAAAAACAACACTAAACCTGCCATGTAATCGATTAAACAAATGTTAATAACAATTACTAGTTAAACAAGGGCTTATAAAATGACACTTTTAATTTAAGTTCATCTCAATGCAGATTGTGCACTTAAAAAGTTGTTGCTTTTAGCCAATTTCTATTTTTACTTTCAAACCAACATTTATAATCAAATAACCATTTAATGATAAACTTATAATATAAGCCAAAGGTTAGATTGTTTCCTAAAAAAGAAATTGACTTGAAGTGCGTCCATTTAATGTCCATAATTCTAACCAGCCACACAAGAAATATCGATTAAGACAGTGTAGATGATCGAAGAGTAAAAAGAAGCAAGATCCATTTGTATTTCGACCACGATTTGCCATACTTAGCATACCGGGCTCACTATGCGTCAGTACAAAATTCTCATCTACAAAAACCGCAGAAAGTATTAGTACTAACATGAACTCGTATATCTTGAACATAAAACAAACATTTTTCAAATTGTACCTTCAAAACATCCTCCATAGATGCTTTCACCACCTGTGCCTGCCAAAGATCACCCCTTACAAATCTGGAATGCAGATAGAAACAAGATTTTAAATAGTATACATACATACGTACCGTCTTGATTCTCGAAATCACCTCCCTGCAATAATGAAAAAAGTTATATATTTTTTACATAAACTCGTGTAATAATATATTAGGGTAAAATTGTAGTCCAAAAGAAGTATTGCAAAGCAATCTTAGGGTATGATTGTGCATGAGTGAAAAAAAAACCTTTTTTCAAGTGAAATTGCAGTAAGTATTTGACTGAGATAAACAAGCATACATACTTTGGCTTTTAAGCCTTTAACGATGTGATAGAGTCGAGTTCCTTTGTAGTGCAAAGGCAGTCCAGTATCGCGTCCAAGCCCCTTTTCTCCTGCTTCACATATAACATTGTAAACTGTAACTACAATGCATGCACGCAAACGTTTTCATAATTAAAGCCAAGAGATCGATATCACCTGTGCAGAGCGCTCGAAAATTCTCAGCTGTTTTAGGCACCACATCAGCATAAAGCTGCAAAGAAGCCACAATAATGCATATAAGCAACAATTCTTTGTTACAGCATATATACATGATACATACATATGTATAGATAGTGACCTCTATCTCTATTCTTCCAGCGGGTTCTCCACCAATGGATAGATCCTTGAACACCCGAGGGTTACTCATTTCTACACCACACAATTAACATTAATTAGTTTATATATAACTTAATGAAATAAGATCTAAAATATTATATAATCTATACAATGAACATGCATGGCTATGCAATTGTCAAATGTATTAGTATGCTATGCGACCAGATAAATGATGAAATAAGATGTATATTTCAGGAACAATTTACCACCGAAACCGAAACAATGGTTGATTAGATTTTTCGACGTTACCTCGATTAAGAATGAATGAGGAGATTGAAACCCTAATTAATCAAGTAAAAAAACCGTATGTGAAGAGAAAATAAGAAACCCACCGGACGATTCTGATTCTTGACGTTGTACAATTATGCATGCATGCATTCCTGCAATCAGACACGCTAGCTGTACGATTTTTCTTTCAAATAATTTTGGAAAGTAATAACATCGTTAGGCTATCTCCAACGCAGTATCCGCAATCACGTCTGAGATGAGGTGGAATATGTCCAACTTTCCAGGCCCATTGAAGCAGATCCGAAGGAAATATCCGACTGCAAGGGCACCCAAATTGCTTCGGTTCTTGTGCCAAACAAAAAGGAATATTTAAAATTTAAATGTTGTGTAGTGGGTAGTTACCGTTTGCTTGTTACCGGAAGAGAAAAAAGAGTTGTGAAGTGGTGGAGTTGGTGGTGTTGGCCGATGTGCTTCTTGCCGGAAGAGATAAAACTGTATTTGACTATATTTGTTTTGATGGTTTCAAAAATAATATATTATGGGCCGTGAAAAGTGAAAATGTATATTATGGGAATGTGAGCTATTATTATTAGATAAATCACTTAACAATACGGATAGATCATGTTTGAGTAATATTAGTTAAATAATTAAATAGTTGCATTCAGTACATTTCAACAATTTAACTAATTTAATTATAAAAAATAAGTGATGATTTGGAAAATGTAAGGATATATAAGGATGTTTGTAGGGTTGGAGGTAAAATTAAGGATTTTAAGGATTTGTAAGGATTTTTAAGGATTGGTAAGGATATGATGTGGCAGCTGACTGAGCAGCTAAGGACGCCTAAGAGTGTCCTTAGCATTGGAGATAGTCTTAGTCAACTTGTGACAAATGGCCCTTAAAAATAAGCTAAAACTGAGTACCAGGTTGTGTTTAGTTCTTTTTTTTCCACAATACAATGTAGATTTTGTTAAAAACGGTGTAGTCTTCAAAAATCGTAAGATACAATGACGAACTGAACCGATAACGACCTTACAACATCAGTACAAGTGTTAGTATTATTGGAACCCGTATCGATATTCATTTTTATGGTTTTTGATCGATTTAAACACGATGTTATATTTTGGGTTAGCCAGACAACTTTTGAGCAATAAAACCATTCTATAAATTTTTTTGTATCATAATCTAAACCAAGTACTGGTTTAGACATTATCAAAACTAGTAAAACGAACCGATATAGACATTATTGTATCGTAATCTAAACCAAGTATTGGTTTAGACATTATCAAAACTAGTAAAATGAACCGATATAGACATTATTAAAACTAGTATTAGTATTTTATTATTGTTTTCGAATGTAAAACACGTATAGTTATCCTTTTGGGCATATCAAGACTTTAATTTATAGTTACATGAAACAAATTTTGTATAATTCAACTGAAATGATACCGCTTGAACAACATCAATACCCATACATGTATTCAGTTTTATGGTTTTTGGTTTCAACATGAGGCGGTTTCAATATTTTTTCACTGCACGTACCGAAACAGTACCGTAACGTAACTTTGCAATTCGCAACATTATGTTTTGACTTTTATTTATACTGATGTTATTCTATGTTTTATGCATATACCAAACTCCTGTCCCGACTAATTTACTCTACATGTTGGTGTTGCCCATGTTCCCCTCGTCGATGCAGTTGCCCGAGTGTTGAAATTGCTTGCTCCATAGTTCTTTGCCATCCCTCTTTATATTTGATCGGTGTTTTGCTGGTCCGAGTTCTATGTATGGTAGAATCTTCTGCCGTTCAAAGAAAATGTAGCCATGTTGGGGTGAATATTGGGCTCGTTGGTTTGGTTATTCGTGAAAACAAAACCAATAACCAAATTATTTTAGTTTTTATGAAAACAAAACCAATAACCAAATTATTTTAGTTTTTATATATTTCTAAACGATCAAGTTCAGTTATAAATGGTTCGGATATTTGAAAAAGATTGATGGATCCAAACTAATTTCATCTATTTAATTAATTATATCTTGGGTCAAATAAAAATCAACTAATATATTATTTATAAACAATTATATAAAAAAATCCAGCATATAGCATGTTAAAAATAGAAAAATACTAAGGATGGCTCTAGCAGGGCCGCTCAATGGCCCTAAGCAGATGAAAGAATTGAAGCCTTTTTTTCGGATAAACTCCACTTTTCCTCTAATTTTCTATAGAATACACGTACCCATAATTGTTACAGGTAACGAAAAAGGCATATTAAAAATTAAAAAGAACTAATATCATATGTCGATAAAGTGAAAATAAAAGAATGGATAAATTGGAGGCCTTGAAACATGGGAGGCCTAAAGCACCAGCCTTATTTGGCTTACCCAAGAACCGGCTCTGGGCTCTAGTGCCAGTTTCAGTTCGATTATTTATGCACTAATATTCATATATAACCATTAAAAGTTCCTAAATTGATTCGGTTGTTTCGGTTATGCATTGGGTATTCGGTTTTTCAACTCATCCCTAACTTCAGGTTTATAATATGATTTGTTACTTGCACTTTAATGTACATTTAGGGGTTAATATGATTTGTTACTTGCACTTTAATGTACATTTAGGGGGTAAAAGTATATTGCCGCTCTTCAAAGGAAAGATGAAGCTATCTTGAATGCAATTGCAATGCTTACTTCCACTAAGCTACAATTACAAGAGTTTAAAGTTAACGGATTTGATTCACTATATGAAGAAATCAATATTCTCTGTTGTCGTAAAGAACATCACATTGAGATGGTCAACTTGAATGGCAATTGCATCAACCCGAAAGATTAAAGATAAAGGACTAGCATCACCCATCACAATTCGTTTGATTGTTTCAACACAACGATAGATATATCACAATTGGTTTGATTGTTTCAACACAACGATAGATATGCAAATGCAGATGCGAGCTTCGTTTCACCTCTCTAATAAGAGTATTAATATCATGAAGGAAGCTGTTTTGAGCGATTTTGGTTCACCTAAATATTTCTCACCACACCACTTTGATATACGAGCATAACTTGAACAAATGATAAACATCTTCGTCATGAGTTTGACCTAAGGAACACGTGAGATCGATCTGGTAGTACCATTCCCCTACTAACTAGTGCCACTTTCGTTGCTATCTTTCCGCATATCACTCTCCAGGCACACAGGTTGACCCGCGCGCGCGCGGGGGGGGGTCGGTCATTTACACAAGAATTAACCAAAACGTATAAACCATTAAAGCAAAGAACTTCATTTAAAAAACTCTCTGTTATTTTAACTATATAGCATACCAAATGACAAGAACCCAACAAGTAAAGCATAATTAAACAAAAAGTAAAGAAACTTATGCACTCAACCATGAAGCATAATGACTATCAACATAACTAACAGCATGACAAAAAGCAGTCGAACATTGCGTCTTGAGATCTTGGACCTCATTTTACTTTTAGGATTCAGATTTTGTTCTTTCAAGACTCGAAAGTAATACACATTCTTCGTTCTTTTAATTATAAAATCTTTCAATGAGTAGAGGTCAATATACATCTGGATTTTTTTTTACCAATATACGCTCAAAAATCATGAAATTTACCATAGTATTCATATACCTATTTAAAAACCATTAAACTTTAATTGGAATAGCCTTAAGTGGTACATTTCTTTGCAACGTGAGCCCGAACTTCTCACCCATATCCATATCTTCTGCTTTCATGTTCCCTTCAAGCTTCCAATCAAACTTCTGGATCAAAGAACCTAAAATTATATGCAACATTCGATGTCCCATATTCAATCCCGGACACATTCTCCTCCCAGCACCAAATGGAATGAGATCAAAATCTTGGCCTCTATAATCAGTCTTGATTTCCAAAAACCTTTCTGGCATGAATGTATCTGGATGTGACCAAACTTTAGGGTCTCGTCCCATTGCCCACACGTTACAAAGAATTTGTGCATTTTTAGGCACTGTGAAGCCTTGGATTTCTACGTCACATATGGCTTGGTGAGGGATAAGAAAAGGGGCTGCAGGATGTAAACGAAGAGTTTCTTTTATGACAGCTTGTAAGTAAGGGAGTTGAGGGATATCTGATTCTTGTATTATATTCGTCTTGTTCTTCATGAGTTTGATGACCTCCGATCGAGCAGTTTCCAATTTCTTTGGGTTGTGAATAAGCTCAGCCATGGCCCATTCCAACGTGCTTGATGTGGTATCAGTTCCCGCGATAAATAAAGCCTACATCAAAGTTAGAAATGATAAATTTACATTGACCAATATAAAATAAAAAAGATAAAAGATGACTTAGGCCTTACCCTAATAAGTGAAAGTATAAATTTACCATAAATTTCATTTACAATTAACCATAACTTTGACTAAGCTTGATGGCATGCTTAAAAACAAACTTTACTTACAAAAAACAAATGTCTCATTTCATTGCGACTGAACGATGATTCATCCATTTGGTTGAGGTTGAGCAGCGAGTCCAACACATCATTATTTGTGGATGAAATTGATCTTGTTTGCAACCGTTGGTCGATGACTCTATCAAAGATGGTCAATATCTTGTTACCATGAACATTTCCACGACACACTAAACCTTGGGGATCAAAAAGTTTAAGAATGGGAAAAAAGTCGGCTACATTTGGCTTCCCTCCAACTTCGAGTACAGCCCATACATCATCCTTGAATTCTTGTGATGATAATGAATCATATTGAGCAAAATCCATAGAAAACATTAAGTTTGAGAGAACGTTAAGTGACGTTGTAAATGCCATTCCTCCTATGTTTACAGCCTTTTCACTTGTACAGCAACAACTAACATGATCAACAAGTTCTTTCACCTAGAAGCATAATAAGACGTTAAATGAGTCGTATATTGCTCTATAATTTCATGAACTAAAAATACATTATAACCGATACCACAAATAAAAAGTTAGAATTACTCCCCCTATGTTAATAAAATCTAATATTGATAATTATATTTTTATTATTTTTGCGGACCGGTGATCACTATTCATCATGTCACATAATACGTTTTTTAAGTTCCAATTTTACCCCTTAGGCTATGTGTTGTGTCGTAACTATCCACTCTAATAACTAGTAAAAAGTTTTGTTGATGTTGTCTGCAGTAGCTCTATGTCGTCTGCATCATAATCTTGACAAATCACTTGACCCAAGTCCTCCAAAATCATCCTATGTAAAATAATGCAAGCGTACATGACATTCTTTAATTTTTATTTATCCCAAATTCTAGAAGGTTGGGCAATCGTGGCTGATTTTCTCCGATATTTTCAAATACTCGTCCCATGAGTCCTGCGTATTGTCATACGCCACTTGACGGATCGCCAACGAGAGAAACCTAGTTTACGTCGTGCATCTTTCCTTTGTTGGAAAAATGTATAAGTGTGTTCGAAATCACCAACAATTCGTAATAATAGTCGGCGACTCATGCGAAAACGATACCGAAAATTTTTGTCATCATATAGCGGATTCTCAAAAAAATAATCATTTACAAGTCGGTCGTGAGCGGCCTCACGATCTCTTTGGATGGTAGAACGTATGGTTAATGGTTGCGACGTTTCGAAATGATCGATTAAAAGATGTACGCCCGCTCAAACTACAACAATAATCTAATGAGTTAAATGCTTGGTTGGTCCCTGTGGTTTACAAAAAATGCAGACTTGGTCCTAGTGGTTCACTAATTACACACTTGGTCCCGGTGGTTGTAATTTTTGCACTCGGGTGGTCCTTATCACTAACATCTGTTAAGTTTTCCAGTTAAGTCCATGTTAAATGACCAAAATACCCTTGCTTATTACCAAGTTATATATATCTTCACAGGTCTCTTCTCCAAAGCAACACAACCACCACCATATCACCTCCGCCGCCATCTCACCTCCACCCACGAACACCCACCGCCACCGTCTCACCTCCGCCACTTCTCACCTCTACCCCGGAACACCAAAACACCAACCAACACTGAAACCCACCACCACCAACGAACACCTCCACCACCGGGCAGGCTATCACCACCACTGATAACCACCACACCAGCTCGTTGCCCCTGCTGCTTCACACCGCCACAACCACAAAAAGCTATTAATAACTGTCATCACTAACCTCCAGCTCGATCATGGCTTCCCCATCGCCATGGCAGAACTCATCAAACCGTCACTGTTCGCCAGAACCTCATCTCCGATCACCGTTTATCCGTTCATCTTCACTCACAAACACCGAACTTCTTTCACTACTTCAACTTTTCCTCACTGTTGTTGCAGTGCTAGACCTAATAACGAGAACACGAGGATCAGAAATCGCGAAGAAAACCTTACGATCGGAACAGTTTCGTTTACTGATGATGTTATTGTAAGTAGAGAAGAGAAATCGCTGAAGAAGAGATCGAATATGAATTACGAATCGTTGTTTGGAAGACGGACGTTGTGGCGGCGGATTTTTTTTGCGTCGACGAAAGTTCGGAGTATTCTGTTGCGTGGTGGAGGCGGCGGTGGTGGAGGTGGGAGACGGTGATCTTGTGGTTTTAGAGAGAGAGAAAAGGAAAGTGAGAGAGAGAACAGGGTGAAGAAGAAGAAGGTGTTTATTTATTTTTGTTTTTTAAAAGTAAGGGTAGTGTGGTAATTTTACATAGACTTAACTGAGAAAGTTAACATGGGTTAGTCATAAGGACCACCCGAGTGCAAAAATTGCAACCACCGGGACCAAGTGTGTAATTAATAAACCATTAGGATCAAATCTGCAATTTTCGCAAACCATAGGAACCAACCAAGCATTTAACTCTAATCTAATATTTTTCTGCATTTCAATTTGGTGAAGAGTCAGGTGGTAGATCCATCTTCTTATGATATATTGTAAAAGAATAGAGATTTGGTTACGATATATGATGTATATATTGTTTTTAATATTTTAAAGAATTGTTTTTTTTTTGTTGTCGGCTCTCTTCCTAAAAAACAACATTTCAACGGTCAAATGGTGCCTAACGTCCGTTACTAGAATCGGGAGTGCCCTTGGCACCCGCCATTAGCACCCAGACGTGTAGCATGGGGCCATTCGACAACGGATGGCCTTATATTGTATATAATTTACATTTTTAACCCATTTGATTTTATATTTCTTTAATAACTTGTGTTTGTTACATTTTTTTAACAAAACCGAATACACAATCATGTTTATTTATTTCTCTCGACATTTCATTATACATTTTGTTGAAAATAATGTTGCATTTACAATAGAGTATATTTTGTATCATAAGCTGTAATGAGTGCCGGTACCGATATCCGAATTATTGAAACCAATATCTTCCATAGCGGGAGAGAACCCACTGGTTATATCTATACATATATGTTATATTATTAATATTAATATTCGATACATGTAGATTAGTTATTTATTGATTTTTTAGTGCGACGTGTTAATAAGAGAAAGTATCACACTGTTTTGTAGGCCACGTTTCATAATTACATGCTACGTGATGACCCTGCAAATCTATTAAATAATTTGTTTGCATAAATATTAGACATCACTACTACCTTGAGAGGGAAAACAAGACATTTTTTTAGAATACTTTGTTTAATACAAAATATATATCTTTAGAATTTCAGTTTCAGCCATGTATATATATGTGTTTAACTAATTTAGTTTATAATTAATTTGATTTTTATCTAATAATTTAAGTTCATTAACTTTTAAAATAATCTAAATATGCAAGTGTGTTTATTTTCCCCCTTGATATTCCATTGTAAGTTTAGTTAAAAATGTAGTTGTATTCATAGTTAAGTAATTTCATTGGCGAAGCTTGACCCCCTAATTTTTCCGAAACCGGGGGGCGGAAACGTATATACCTAAAAAATTTCTATACGAAAGTACTGTTCATAACACTATGCATCGAAAAGTTTGTTTGGAGGGGGGGAGGGGGTCGCTGAGTAATTTTACACTATCATAATCTATAGCAATTCCCGATAACCGATATCTACATCAATACTGGTATTGGTATTATCAAAACAGGTATTAATATTTGTTTTATGATTTTTCATTGATGTAATCCTTTTGAAAATATCACGTCTTTATTTTTTGTGTTTTCGTTTTCGCTTGCTGCACTGAGTGACGACAGAATTCTCACCCATAGGTCAGTGTAAACAATAATTTTTTTAAATTTAATTTTACTCTCTTATACTAAAAATAATATTCGTCTTATAACACCTGACTTTCATAAAATTTTATTTTTTTCTAACAATGTGCGTTCCTAAATTGAATACGCAGTTGTATCCGATATAATATTTATTGAAAACGGAGCTGTATTATAGTTTGATATCGTCATAATAATACACTAGACACGTACCTTCTCCCGGCGTAGGAGCTCACTAGCATCTAGACGTTGCACTGAGAATATATACTCTTTGCTTATTCTTCTTAGCTTTCGCCATCTTTCTCCGGCTGGAAGAAACACTATGGAGTACTTATCATGCTCCATTATTTTTCCGGTGTCAGGTACTGACCGGCTGGAGAACGAATGGTCATGTGTTTGAAAGAATTCTTTGGCAATATCCGGAGACGAAACGACTATGGTTGTTCTAGTTCCGAGCTTAAGCGACATTAAAGGACCGTAACGCTTAGAGAGTGTGGCAAGGGATTGGTGGGGTTTGTCACTGAGGTGTAAAAGGTTTCCGATGATCGGAAAAGGGAAAGGTCCTGGCGGAAGCCGTGAGTTACGGCGGCCGGAGATGGTGATAGCAGTGGCGAATGTTAAAAAGAAAGAAAACAAAATAGAAAACGTGAGATAATCCATCTTGTTTTGTTCGTTGTTTTTTGTGATAAGTGATGACTGATGAGCCTCGATATTAGGGTGTGGCCACACCGACTCGAAAAATATCTAATGGTGAATAAGAGTATCTTGTGAATATTTTATTCAGATGAAATAGTGTTATCAAAGACCATCTTTAGATAATCGGTTGTGTTGGTAGAATCGTCGGGTAGAACTGGTGAAACATCCGGTACATTTGGTTAAACTGTCTGATACACTCGGTTAAACCGTTTTTAGCCATATTTAATACGGTATAAAAACTGGATTTTAAAATATTACTTAGTACTGATTAATGAAGCGAACAACGTTAGTAACCGTAAATATATTGAGTGTATATAAAAGAGAAACAGAAATTAAGTTCGTTAAAAGTAGGTGATATATGCAAATAGTTAGACAAATTACCGGCCTTTTGCATAGTTAAATGCATTACATGTTATAAAGATTAAATTGCAATTTTCGTCTCATAAAACCACAAGGACTCATCAACAGATCATTTTGTTATTAAAGACTCTTAACCAAGTTACACTAATACAAAACCAAATTTTTTATGATGTTTTATAATGCAGAGCATCAAATAACATACACTAGTACAAAACCAATTTTTTTATGATGTTTTATAATTCAGAGCACTAAATAACAATATTATCACATTATTAAATAAACATACCACTAAAAAATAGATTACACGACACAATTAAATACTTACGAGTTATACACTTTATTTAATAATGTGGTAATGTTGTTATCTGCCTATCTGGTGCTAGGGGTGTTCAAAAATATCAAGGCTTGCTCGAAACTTGTTCGAAAAAAAGCTCAAAAAGGCTTGGTCGAAAATTTATTAGACTTGAACTGAATCGAATTCGAATTTTAATAATTGAAACTAGGGGTGACCATGGTGCGGTTCAGTTTGGTTATTGCTTAAAACTGAAACCATAACCGCACATTGTGGTTATCAAAAAATCATAACCATTCGGTTTCGGTTAATGTGGTTTTGGTTCGGTTATAGGTCGGTTATTTTCATTGTTTCTAAAGTTGGGCTTTACATATGTGGGTCGTGCAAAATTAATGCGAAAAGAGCTATGGGCCCGATTCTTTGCCTAAAAATCCCCTTCCAAGCTCAACTGTTTATTAGTGTATTCTTGTGTTTCAATTATAGCTCGGTTAAAACATTTAAACACTAACGTAAAGAGCTATGATACTATGGATTCGGCCATGTTTAAGAATAGCTATAACCGAAACGCAACAATCAGTTATTAAAAATATAAATAACCGACCCTTTGATTATTTCAGTCTCGGTTATTTCAGTTCAGTTTTTTTTTGTTAATTCGGTTGTATGCTCACCTCTAATGAAAACAAATTTCATCTAATTTCGAATTTTTCGACTAGTGGGCTTTGAAATTAGTCAGTATTTGGCCCACCAGACCCAAGATTTACCTCCTCCTGGCTACTATGATTTCCAAAACCCTCTCCCATGACCGTTGGTCTCGTCCATTTGCTGATCATTCGATGTCCATCTTCGACCTCCCTGAAGAAATCATCTTCGACATCCTTTCTCGTCTTCCCACTAAATCCCTCATCTCTTTCCGATGCCTTTGCTCGTCATCCCCACCGTTGATCTCCCACCCTTCTTTCACCGAGCGCCACCTCTCTTCCGCCGCCGACCCCGACCGCACCCTCATCTACTATGAATCCACCGATAACATTACACACTTCTACTCCCTCCGCTCTCCCGCCACATTCCAAGAAACCCTCAAACTCCAATCCCCTTACAATAGCGTTCATGGTGGGTACCGACAAGTTGCCGGATCCAACAAGGGTTTAATCTGTTTGTTCGATACAAATATTCCCTCAAGCATCGGTACGCTAATTCTCTGGAACCCTAGTATTCATAAGTTCAAGAGCATCGATGGCCCACATAATGTTTTCAATGCATTTTCCCATTTTGTGTTGGGGTTTGGTTTTGTTCCCAGGACATTGGAGTTTAAGGTTGTTGAAATTGTTTATAATTCCAAAACTAAGAACAACACTGTGTCGGTTTACTCGCTTAGTACTAGAGATGGGCATAATAACCGGTTCCAACCCCGACCCGGTAGAATTGAACTGGACCCGGTCCTACTGTACCCGGTTCAAAATACCCGATGGTTCCTACCCGGTTCCACATTTTTTAATTTTAATTGGGTCGTACCCAGTTCCAAACCGTACCCAGTCTCCGTACCTTCCTAATAATTAGTTATTATTAATGTTTTTAATGTAACTAATTTGTTATCAATGAAAAAAAAAACATTAAATTTACTAAACTCACTAAACATTAGTAACATCTCCACATGACCGGTTCCCCATTGTACCCGTAACCGGTTTCACACAGTACCCGTACCCGGTTCCTACTGTACCCGGTTCCGAATACCCGTACCCGGTTCCAAACGGTTCCAGATTCGTTGTGTAAACCCGGGTAGGAACCGGACCCGGTTCCATTGTCAACCAAATGGAACCGGGTTCGGTTTGGAACCGGTTCCGGGTACTAAGAAAACCCGATTATGCCCATGTCTACTTAGTACTAACTCATGGGAGAAAAAGGAACATGTGAGTGCACCTTGTTATTTGACTAGGTGGTGTGATAACGTTTTTGTGAATGGTTTTGTAAATTGGTTAGTTTTAGCGAACCGACGCGCGACTCACATACATATGTTATCATGGCATTCGACTTAGACCATCTGAGGTTTCAACTTCTCGACTTACCGAGAAATATTGTCCCTAATTATTATAGTGAAGTAAGCATGGTTTCATATGGGGATACAACGTCTTTATCCTTGTCATTATGTTGTAAATATTATGAGCAGGGTGTAAAATTTGATGTTTGGGTGATGGGAGATTATGGATTGGTGGATTCTTGGAAAAAGGTTTTTGTGGTTTCGTTGCCTAGATTGTCGATTCCACCATTGTTGATGAAAAGCGAACGTGAAGTTTTGATTGTGATGAAAGGTGGAAGGCTTATGTTGCTTGATGCAATCAAGAATGAGGTGCAAGATCTCAATACGCGAGGTGCGGTAGTTTTTTTCGTGCTATTAGTTATACTGCTAGTCTAGCTCTGCTTTCATGGTTGATCGAGGGCGTATGTTTCTTTGTTTTTTGTTTAAGTTTGCTGGTTTATTATCATTTAGTATCGTGACAGGAGTTTTTAAATGTTCTTAGCTTTAATGGTTTATATGTTTTTAAATGTTCTTACTTTGGAAGTTTGCTTACGCCCTGTGAGGCGCCTCGAAACTTGTTTCCGTTTTTTTTTAAACATTGGGTAAAACACAAATGTTATCGCAATTGCTTGGGTTTAACAACATCGTTTCTATAGCCAAGCAAGTTAGTAGAAAAAAAACAAATAAAATTAGTTTGTTGCCAAAACAAACTAGAGAAGATACGGAAAACTTTCAGACATAAACTTCTCTTTACTTTAGGGTGGGTTCTTGTCTTTCCAAGCTAGTTATAAACAAAGATAAAGTAGATGTGAAAACTTTATCAACAATTTCGTAAACGGATAACTTCGTCTTACTTTGGAGAGTATAACTTAACCAAACAAATATTCTACTTAATTGTTCATCTTCATAAAGAATTACATGTGAGAAATTTTACTTACCAATATTAATTAAATGTTAACTCAAGCGATGATCCTTGTATATTCTTAATTTTGCGATAAAGGAATGAGATTATTTTCAAGCCATTGGTAAAATATTGGATAAGCTTCAAATCTATTGGCTTCTTATGGGTAAAAAATGGTTCTAAAGTTATTATCTTTCGATTGAAATCAATGGTATGGTTTTAATTTGTGTAGCTAATATGTAAATGGTGGATGTAAGGGTATGTTGTACATTTGGTTCTATCTATTGCTAGTGGTTTAATAAAAGCTAACTTTCAAAACAAAAAATGTGAACTCATTTCATTATTTTAGACAACTAAGTTCAAGTATTGTGATGGGAGTAGATAGCGACGTAAGCCGGTGTTCAGGTTGGATGGTGTAGGTAGAGGGCAGCCATGGAGGTATTGAGCGACAGGAGGTTTCCAATTAAACTAAATGGAAGTTTTATAGGGTGGCAGTTAGTCCGGCTATGTTATACGGAACAGATTGTTGGGCCATCAAGAAGACACATGCGTGTAAGCTGGAGGTAGCTGAGACGAGGATGGTAAGATGGATGTGTGGGCACACCAGACTGCACAAAATAAGAAATGAGGTTTTTCGAGAAAGATTAGGTGTAGCTAGTATTTCGAATAAGATAAGGGATGAGAGGTTGAGATGGTTGGACATGTTAGGAGGTTGCAGGTGACGAACACGGTCAGAACCGCGGAAACTCTCAATGTTAAGGGGAAGAGGAGTAGAGGCAAACCGAAACTGACTTGTGAAGAGCGAATTAGGCAGGATTTGTTAGACTTGCACCTTTCTGAGGACATGATTGAGGATAGCAGAGGCGGCCCTGGGGGTGTGCGAGGAGGACCACCGGCCAGGGCCCGTGATTTCGAGAGGCACGTTTTCTTTGAATAGATACGACATATGTGTATATAAAAGACTATCAAACCCATATTATTTCAAAATATTAATGTGGCTCAGCTGATTTCAGTGCTTAATATCTATACCCAGACCCTGGGTTCAACTCCAAGAGTCTCCCTTTTTACTCTATTATATCAATTTTAAGGTGGTTGAAACAGATTGGGCCTATTCCACTCCAAGATTGGGACACGTTTTTTCGGGCTTGGACAGGGCACTTGAATTCTCAGGCCGGCCCTGGAGGATAGGAGTTCATGGAGAAGTAGGATTAAAGTTAATGACTTTTAGGAGGAGGTTACGGTTAGGACTGTAGCTTTTTTTTCCAATGGTCTATGAATACTATAACTTGCATGTGCGTCTATTTCATGTGTTATATGATCCTATTATGTATCTTGACTATATCTAATGTTTGGCAACTTAATTAGAATATCTTGATTACTCTTATATGGTTATATGCCTATACATGTTTTATTTGACTCTTTGGTATGGTATGATTTTGGAGCTGAGAATCTTACTGGAAGCAGTATCTCTATCTTCTGGAATAGAGATGAAACTTGCCTACATTCACCATTCTCAAACTCTACCAGTAGCTGAGCTATGGAGAGAATTATACTGAGTATGACAGATTGATATTATTTTAGATTATATTATATATTCAACAATTTATACAATGTTTATTAACACGAATACCGAACCAACATTTAAGAAGTAATTAATTCAGGAAAAGCATCTTAATTGGTCCCACTTAAGCAACTGGTCCTGAAATGGAGTAAATTAACTTGAATTCCCATACTTACTAGATGTCACAGGTAACGAACTCCATGTGAGATATAAAGCTTCTTTTGATGACTTATAAACTATTGAGATATTAACAAAAAAAATCATTATTATTATTAATAAAAATAAAAATAATGTATAAATATATATCTATCAACAACTTTATAACACCTTTTTCTAACTATCATGAGGTGGTCTTTTAAAATTTATATTTTCTCTAAAGGAGCCAATATGCTTTTTTTTTCTTCTAGAGGAGAGGAGTTATCCACTCAACCGATGATTGATTTTATAACTTTTAAAATAATATGTTATAACATTAAATATTAAAAGAATGGTAAAAACTCCAAAATCGAACAAAGATTTTACTACATGTCAGTTCGGCTTAGTTATGACGAGTATGGAAACATTTATAACCATAACTGCCCGCTATTTTCGGTTTTCATAAAAACAACAAATTGACCCACCGGTTTTTTGTATGGTTCGGTTTTCGGTTCAATTTCTTGGTTAATTCGGTCGGGTTATACAGTTTTTACACACCCCTACTTTGAGGTCCACATTAACCCTCACGGCGAACACAATCTCAAACTCACCTAAAAACGTAAAATATCAAATGAATTCATAGCAGTTTAAGTTTCTTACAACTTTAAAATAGTATATATTATATATTTCTTTTATATTATGGTAAATTGGAATCTCATCTAACTGATTTTGGCCCATGATAATCTCAAGTCAGTAATTGGAATCTGATAATCCGACCTCGTCCATCTTTTTTGTAAAATACTCCACTGTTAAATCAAGCTAATGTCGTTATAAAAAATGGTGACGTGGCGGCCACATGTTAAATGAATCAAATGACATGACTTATTTTAAATGACTTGATTATTTTAAATCTCTTATTGTGATGAACTATATTATTGTTTTGATTGTGTCTTTGTGTTATGTTGGGGTCAATGCCCCTTTTATACAATAAAAACAATAAGAGATTTAAAATAATGCAAGTCATTTAAAATAAGCCATGTCATTTGATTCATTAACATGTGGCCGCCACATCATCATTTTTATAACGACGTTAGCTTCATTTAACGGTGGAGTATTTTACAAAAAAGATGGATGAGGTCGGATTATCAAATTTCAATAACTGACTTGAGATTATCATTTGCCAAAATGAGTTAGATGAGATTATTTATTTCCAATTTGCCTTATATTATTATGTACTTGTTTTTTAGTAAATAAATGGGTATGAAGCAGATTTGGGTGATAAAGCAATACCATGCATGTTCTAAACTCGAAAAACAATACTATAATTTTCATATAACCAGTCTCATATCAAACGATTATCGATACTAAAGTCATATCAACGATTATCGATACTAAAAGTTTTAGATTTGTGATGTTTGTAGTTAGATTCTAGTTTTTTCTATCACCATTCATGTCCAACCTCTACTAACAAATATACTTTCAATGGTTAAGGTTCTAAGTTTTATTTCTTTTTTATTTCGAAACGTACATACACGATTGCACGCGTTACAAATCGCTAAAGCACGGAACACAACACTAGGTGGGTGGAAGAGCACCATACTATGCTACCCCACGTGCATCTAACTATGGACCCATTAAAACTAAAATAAATAAATAAATAAAAACTAAAATTTACTAAAAAACAACCAATGAAAAACATCCACGTGTCGAAGCCCTATAAAGTGTCATAACCCCATCCCGATTACGACACATGGCAGACTTCGTTGCCGTATGCTACATTTGGCAGACTTCGTTGCCGTATGCTACATTGCTGCAGGTCCACGGTAACCCGTGGGTCCCACCTAAACGCGCATATAATCAACGGTTTTAAAAACAAGTGGCCCACTTGCAGACCCACGATCCACCAAAAGTGGTCCTTTTACCGGGGCCCACTTATGCACCATACCCGCGGTCCCACCACATTTACCGTAGCCCACCTACACCCAAAGCCTGCCCACCTTGTAGACCCCACTTTACTCGTACTCTTCACTCACGTGCTCACGTGCTTGACGATAATAATGAAACAAAATATCAAAAAAAACTTGATTTTTTTTTAATGCTCGTAAGGTGTTCGATGATTTGCCTGAATGAAATGAAATTCTTTTCTCACCACTTGAGTTGCTGAAGTTGTTTCGGTTGTTTCGGCTGTTTCCGCTGCCGCTGTTGTATTTGTTGTGTTACTTGTTGGTTTCGATTCTCCAGAGCTGAAAAATGAGATGGGTGTGGGTGAGGGTGCGAGTGTGTGTGTTTGAGAAATGTTTAAAAATGATGTTGTGGGCTGCTGAAACGTCCAAAACGCCGTCGTTCCGTTGACGGGTATGGCCCATACCGGAACAAAAGATTGAGGTTGTTGTACCATGGTTGTTGTAAGAGGAGCTAGAACAGTGGTGGTGGAGGTGGATGAGATATTTTCGACATTTTCGATATCGATATTTTGGTTTCGATTTATATCGAAATCAGATGGGAGTTTTCTTTTCCTATCGATTGGTTGGGCCGTGTTGGTGGAGGCTGAGGAGGTGGTGGGGATTTTTAAGGTGCCGTTTACTGACGTGGCGATGGCGGGGATAGTACCAGTACCAGTAGCGGCAATTATGGACGGTTCAGCGTGTTGTAGAAGCCATTGTATTGTTTCGCCTTCGGATTTGTGGCCGAGCTCTCTAGTAAGTTGAAATACCCGTGCCGCACAAGTAGCCGGCATCCGGATCCTTCGGCCCCGTCCCTCAACTTTCGTGTGGCGGTCTTTAGTAGACGACCTTTTTGTATACTGCCCCGCCCCAGCAGGCGGGGCAGTTGCAGTTTTCGTTTCAATCCATTTTTCCTTTTGTTCTTGTTGTTGTTGTTCGTCCACCACAGGTTCCGTCTTTAATTGAATAAGAGGAACCTGGGTTGTGTACGGTGGTGGCGGCGGTGGCGATTGAGAGGTCATGGTGAGGACTTTAGACAAAGATTGAAAAGAAATAGGAAAGGTAATGTTGTGATTCTCTGAATTCAAGAAAGAAAGAGAGTGGGGGATTAGGTAAATGATGGTGAATTAGGGGCCCCAAGGTTTGGACCACCATACAAAATACAAGGCCATTCTTTAAGTTTGTGGGGACATGTGGTACGAAAGATGTTCGATCAAATGCCCAACCCAAATTTTACACTTCGAAACGACGAGTGTCCTATGTGTTGTAAAGTTGGAAATATCAGGCTCTCTAGAAACTGTTTGGATGTCTATTTTCTTATTGGGTGGGTATATTATTGGTGTTACACTATTCCTTGTATAAAATCAGCTAATTATTTGATTTATTAGTTATGTGTTAAAGTGTAAAATACATTGAAAAAGATGTTTATAAATTATAGCTAGATTGATTTTGGTTACCTAGCGTTGCGTTATTTTTTTTTTTTTGGAACGGACGACTTTCTTGTGTTGGGTCACCAACTCACCGCACTCCTTAAATTGGAGAGCACTGTTGCCCCACTCCGGCCAGATCATGTTATCTTAACCTAGTCCATGCTGGCTTCAAAGTTTGGCTTTAGTATTCCCCCAAAAAAACCATATCTCCGACTGCCATTTAACAGACGTTATGCCACCACAAGTGTTGAACACTCTCTGGCGTAACACATGGCAGGACGAAAACCCGAGTGGGCTCAGAATAGAACCTCATACCTTTGCAGAGAGGCTAGGCTCTATCAATCATTGTCTACAAAAATGACACAAATGAAATTAAACTTGGGTCTCTATTGGATAACACAAACCTTCCTACCACTGCCGTCATGTGAAACGTTACTTTAGGCTTTTAGCCAAATCCGTACAAGTTTTGTAGCATGTTATGTATTTATTTTTTTAAACTCTCTATCTCACACTTTTAAAGACTATTTGAGTGTTACTATTTGTATCATTAGTTTAATTTATAACTATTTGATTATAACACAACAAGATATTATATCAAACGGATCCACCAATAATGAAATTGTTGTCCCGTGTCTATAAAGGATACCGTACAACAGGATTAGGTCTTTAATTTTCATTTTTCTCATGGTGTATTGTAATTTTTAAAATACACATTCACACACCCTCTTATTTTGTATATTTGACTAAATAACTTTGTTTTTTATATAAAAATAGCATATGATTATTAGTTTATTGTTATGTAAGAAGTTATATACTTGTAACAAGAATAAGGATAGAGGGGTCTTCATCTTGGAACCCAGCTGAACTAATGAACCCAATCAATAAAATGATATTACCTTATTTGAACCTACTCTAACCCAAATTAACCGTATAGAGCACACTTATAGTTAAACTAACTACCTATTTCAACGGTTCAACCCACCATCTAATAATATAGTGTGTCACGTCACCATCTAATACAACATTAAAAAATGCAACTTTGAAATTTGTGTACATCATCATCGAATACATCCATCTCTCATGAGTTCATGAACCCGAAAGCAACTTGCAAGGGGAACCTGCATGAGTTGCGGCACTATTACCTTTTCATCTAGCTCAAACTCGCAGGCAAGCGAACGAGAGGGCGCCCCCACCACCCTAAGTAAATATAAACTATAACCCTATCATCAAATAACAACTTTGATTTGATAAGTGGTGTGGGAACAAATTAAGGATGATAATTAGCAACATATTCTCATAAGCTTTTATATGTGACTTCATTTATTGTCATACGTATTACAAAGATGGATGTTATATATTATAAGAAAATAAACTTAACTACATGTATTAGAAAAATACAAGATAAATCAATACGTTTATAAAAGTACATCACATGTGAATAATCTCAAAATTAAAAGCTAAAACCACTTATTTATCCCTTTTTAATTATAGTTCATCATAACTATATCTGTTGGTTGTTTTGACGGGTTAGATCACTGATCAGTTAAAATCGGGTCACTGGAATATCAAGTTTTAGTGTAAGTATCCATTTGATTGTCTTCATATGGCTTTTAATGGACTACAATTTCAACTTAAGGGTTTTTTTTTAAGGGAAAGAAAAGCATTGTCTGGACATGTCTAATCAATTATTGACTACTACTTGAGCATGACTAGACCTCAACTCATTGTATTTGTTCCCTTTTACCACAAGTCTATTACAAATCCAACCAAATGACTTAGATATTTCTTTTGTACGAAATTTTCAATTATACGAGTCATCATCCGAAACCTACAAGGACTACGAGGTCACTTGCGTGCGTTGTCCACCAAGTGGCCCGCGTGGATCATGCCTACCTTGTCACTAATGTTGTGTTCATCGTTTATAGTTTATATTAATATCACATGAACCTTGGGGGCGTTTGGTTTGGGAATGTTTTGGAATTGGAATTGAAAATTGTATAGGAATTAGAATTTGAGGGAATTGAATTTGGAATTTAAACATTCCAATTGAATTGGAAATTGTTGGAATTGGAATCTCAATTCCATTTTCGTTGTGTTTGGTTGTCAAATGAATTGGAATCCATCACCCCGTCACCCACAACCCTCGGTTCGGGTCGAAAAGCTATGGGTCAAAACGGTTCGGGTCGAAATCGTTTGTGACGAAACGGTACGGGGGAAACGGTTCGACTCGAAACGGTACGGGTAGAAATGGTTCGCGTCGGAACAGTACGGGTCGAAACGGTTCGCGTCGAGACGGTTCGATTCAAAAAGTTACAAGTCAAAACCGTTCGATTTGAAACGGTACGGGTTGAAACGTTTCACATCAAAATGGTTCGATTCAAAACAATACAGGTCAAAACGGTTCGGGTCGGAAAGGTACGGGTCAAAACGGTTCGCGTCGAAACGGTATGGGTCGAAACGGTTGGTCGAAACGGTTCGCGACGAAACGGTTCGCGTTGAAATGGTACGGGTCGGAACGTTCGTTCAAAACCAGTACGGGTCGAAACCGATTCGGTTCGAAACGGTGCGGGTCGAAACGGTCGAAGATTCCAATGAATTTACTTTAATTCCTTCACATATAGGAAGGATTTTGAATTCCTTTAGTTAAAGGAATTTAAATGAATTCATGCCCAATTCCAATTCCATTTCAACCAAACACATGAAGATTGGAATTGAGATTCCAATTCCATCTGATGACGGGGGTAGCCCAAGACCAAATAAAATGATTTAAACATTTAATGCTTGAAAGGTTAAAGGTTAGGGTTCGTAACCCGCCAACTTGGGTGAACAGCATGTGAACAGTGAAAAGCAAGTGAACAGTAAAGCATCAGCTCACTGATTGCTTGTCAAAGTCTCTCACAGCCGAAAAGAGAACATGTGCACTGAGAGCATCCTTTTATCCGCAGGTCAAAAGCCTTCAACCCTCAAAATGGGCAAGTCCCCTACTGCAGCTTAGGTTCATGGGTCAAAGGTTCCCCTTTGGGAAGATCCTTTTTCCTATATAAATAGGCAACACACAGCTATGCGGGGATATACCAGATCAGTGGAGACTAGACCATACTCTCTGATCTTCTCTTCTTCCTTGAGAACTTGCTCTATGCATGTCCCTTCTCTTCACTTCAAATAACACAACTTCACTTGGTATCAATATCCTATAACCGAATTCACTTCGGTCTCGGATCCTAAGTGAATAACAACAACAAACACTAGTGAACCTCTCTCTCTACGTCTTGCAAACGTAGGGGGACCCCACGACCTGCGTTAGGCTAACCGGAACCCTCGAATCCTTTTAGCCTAACAAGTCCACTCACTAACCTTGGTCTCATATCTGTTGTAACAACAAGTTGGCACCCACCGTGGGGCTACGCCGCTTATTCTTCTAAAAAGACCAGTAGTGTAGCTCCATCTTTCTTCAAAATCAGCATGTCAGAAAACGGATCTTCGGGGGAAGTTAATCAAGTACCACGAACTTTAACATCCACCGTTAGTCCAGCCTCACCGGTTGTGACAACCCCACTCTCCACCCCTGGAGATACTTCTGCCGGAATCTCTTTCCCTGAGTTCTTCCAAATGCCAACTCCTTCCTGTTCTGGGTTCCTTCCCCACAGAACGACACCTCAAGCGCCCCAGAACGCGTCGATTTGACCCCTGAAGGAGTTGCCCGGAATTTCTTGTGGTTGAGGACTCTCCTCAACCAACACGTGAGTCAAGAACGAGAAAAAAGGGTCAGAATAAGGTTGGATTATGACGAGCCAGAGCCGTCTCTATCGCCGGGACCACCACCTCCACCTTTTAGCAATTCATAACCCATGGCCTTTGGCCATGAAGCTGGTCCAAGCACAGTTTACAACCTTTTAACCCTACCCCTTATTCTTATGGGAGGCCTAACCCGACGGCCTTCCCCATATTCACTTCTCAGCCGGTCATGACTAGTGCACCAGTCGGGCATGAAACCACCTTTGAGCAGCTATGGCAATCTCCATTAACAATTGTTCCCCCACCGGTTGCCTCCACATGGGAACAAGCATTAGCTACTTTGCCTCTAGCACGAAGCGCTGTTATGAATACCTCCATGGGAATGCCTGGTGCTGCACAACCAGAAAGCCTTCAAGGCTTTAACTTCATGCCCCAAATGATGGCATGTTTCCCTTGGTCTCAGCTCATCAATCAAGTGTTGAGTACTCACCAGGGAACGATATGTCATAATATTGCTACAAGGGCAGAAGAAGACCTTGCAAAACCTTACAAGCCCAACAATCTGTCGTGCTTTTCCCAGCAAATCGCCGACTACGATTTCCAAAGAAAGATCAAAATGCAAGTCTCACATAAAAACATATGATGGAACCGAGGATCCATAAGATCACCTACAGATCTTCACCGGCGAGGCTAGAATCGAAAAATGGTCCAACGTTGAGTGTTGCCTCATGTTCATGCAAACTCTCGTTGGATCGCCAGGATATGGTTCAACGACCTACCTGCCAAAAGCGTTCGAAGCTTCGATGATCTGAGTAAAGGGTTCCTGGCTAATTTTTCACAGCAAAGGAGGTACGTCAAGGACGCCACTGTGATTTTCCAAATCAAGCAAAGGGATGACGAAAGTCTCCGATAATTCATTGAGAGATACAAAAGAGAAGGCCTCACCTACGTAGGTGCAGACGAAAAAATGAGGGTGGCTGGTTTTATGAACGGTATCACCTCCAAATATCTCACAAGAGATTTCAACAAGAGCCTACCCAAGACTCTTGAAGAAGCCCTTAAAAGGGCCGAAACACATATACAGGGAGAGGAAGTAGTGGATATCAAAGAACAAAGGAAACGGGCACCTAGCTGGCGAGGCAGCAGCCAAAGCAGAAAGAGGGAAAATTTCGGTCACTACAATAAACGGTTCAAGGGTTCAGACTCCCGGAAACCTGAACCTCGGAACCCTCCAAGCAGAGCAAAAACTGTCAATTTCACAACCCTGACTAAAACCCCTCAAGAGATCCTAGCGACTGAGGAAATCAAGCACAGCTTCCGACCCCCAAGACCTTTGCCCAAAAGTAAGAAAAACGAAAACTCCACTCAATACTACGAGTTCCACGAGGAAAAAGGTCACCACACAAACGATTGTTTTCAACTCAAGAAAAGAATTGAAGAAGCCGTTTAGTCTGGGGAATTGGCTCATCTAGTGAAAGGAGTCAGGGACAAAATGGCTGAAAGAAAGAACAAAGAAGTAAACATGGTGAGTATCGATCAAGAAGTTTCTCGCAAAAAGCAACGATTGGAGGCTTGGGAGCTCCAATGTGTCTGCTTCCCACCACCTCAGGGAAACCTACTTTCAAACCCCCTGGTGGTCGAAGCGATGGGGGGACAAGTAAGACAAGCAAAGCCTACATTGACACCGGGGCGGCCACCGAGATTATGTTTGAAAAGTTCTTCAAGCGTCTCACTGAGGAGGAACGTTCAAGGCTTCAACCCTCTGGGTCATCCATAAAAGGTATCGCTGACATTCCCCTCAAGCCTTTAGGCCAGCTAACCCTTGATGTCTGTTTTAGTGAAGCCAGATGGAAAGAACCAGGTCACTCACCTTTGTGGTTATAGACATCCCTTCCAATTATGATGTTATCATAGGAAGGCCAGCTCAGTGTGCATTTGGTATGGATGTTCCTGTCGGCCAAGGCACTATCAAGTTTCCCACTGAAAGAGAGATTGCAAACCTTCAACCAACTCAGGAAGCTTACATGGTTGAGGGGGAAAGTTCACAAAATGAAGATAGCAAAGGATTGATCATAAACCCCGAATATCCTGAATAGAGGATAAGGGTCAACATGAACTTATCCCAAGAAACTTTGTCATACCTTGAAAAGTTACTCATACACTATAGCGATGTCTTCGCTTGGTGCCCGGAAGACATGACGGGTATCCCTTGAAGCATTGCTGAACATGAGTTGAGAATACCGCCAGATGTCAAGCCTGTGGTCCAAAAGAAATGGAGTCTAGCTCCTGAACGAAGCCTGGAAGCATGCCAAGAAGTTGAAAACTTGTTCTCGCTGGAATCCTTCGAGAAGTAAAGTACCAATCATGGATTGCCAACCCTGTTATGGTCCGAAAGCCCGACAAGTCTTGGAGGATATGCATCGACTTCAAAGACTTGAATAAAGCATGTACAAAGGATTGTTATCCTTTGCCAGAAATTGACCTCAAAGTAGAATCTCTTACCGGTTATCCTTTTAACCCTTGATGCTTACAAAGGATATCACCAAATCCTAATGAAAGAAGAAGATGAAGAAAAAACCGCGTTTCACACAGACAAGGGTATTTTTTGCTATAAAAAGATGCCTTTTGGCCAAAGAAACGCCGGTGCAACCTACCAACGCCAAAGCATTCGCCAGTCAAATTTCGTTTGGGCGATGGCGGCCAGCACAAAAAACATGAAAGCTTACGTCGATGATTTAGTGATAGAAAGCAAAACCGAGTATCAAATGCTCAACGACGTTCAAGAAACCTTCCAAAATCTGAGAAAAATCAACATGAAGCTCAAACCGGTAAAATGTTCATTCGGGTTTAAGGAAGGCAAGTTTCTGGGGCATATTGTGGGGAAACAAAGTATAAAAGCCAATCCAAACAAGGTCAGAGCTGTTTTGGAAACAAAATCCCCACAAAGCAAAAAAGAAGTTGAGAGTCTAAACGGAAGGCTTGCAGCCTTGAAGCGTTTTACCTCCAAACTCGCTGAGAAGTCTCTCCCCTTTTTCAAAACACTCAAGGGATGTGCAAACAAAAAAGATTTCAGATGGACGGAAGAGGCAGAAGAAGTCTTTACCCAGATGAAGCTACATTTAGCTTCACTCCCGACCATAGCAGCCCCAGAAACGGTGTCACACCCCGACCCGCAGCGGAAAAGGTGATCGGGACATGATTGGGTTTTCATCAAAGCTCATGACATTTATTATAATGTTTCATATTTATTATTCCAATTTAAAGGAGGTCATATAATCAAATCATACAAATACAACATGTTCTATACATCTGTCTAAACTTCATTATTTTCTTCTAAGGCACTTTCCTATGTGTTTCTTGCTTCATCCTTTCCACCTGTATCATCAACAAAAGTTGGCGAGTGAACCTTGTTAGAAAACATTTATTATTTATTTCTTATTAGATTTAATATGGAAAAATTGTACAATATTCATATATGAACAAACGTAAATAAACATACAATAACAAACAAATAGCATACAATAACAAACCAATAGCATACAATAACAAACAACAACAAACAATAACATACAATAACAAACCATAACATACCATAACAACCCAACTTGCATGAATATATAGCATGAATGAAACTGTATATGTTGGCAACGTCACGTTCACGCTCATAATGTAATGGGGAACGGACGGCCTATGATAAATGTCTGTGCGATCAAGGCTCAATCAAACGGAGCCGATCGTATGTTGGCAACGCCTGGTTCACGCTCATAATGTAATGGGGAACAGCTCAACGCTCATAATGTAATGGGGAGCGGCGGCCTATGATAATGTATGTGCGATCAAGGCTCAATCAAACGGAGCCGATCGTATGTTGGCAACACCTGGTTCACGCTCATAATGTAATGGGGAACAGCTCAACGCTCATAATGTAATGGGGAGCGGCGGCCTATGATAATGTATGTACTGAAAATGATAAATTTAATCTAAACAATAACCACACAAACAGTTGATACATGTCGAATACACATTTGTTCATGGATATGATGGATGCACAATAGTTTAAATATAATAAATAATAAGACAAACACCCCAAAAACGTGATTAAAACGGGGAATTTGTAGAGATTCACTCACATTGGGTGCGTTCGGTTGATGATGTTGAATGCGCACGAGTTTAGAGGATTGATCGACGAGGAAAAACTAACCTAATTAATAACGAAAAAGTAAGGTAAATAAATGGATTTTATTAACAATTTTAATAGGATTTTTGGATATATTTTTGTGAGTTTAAGGCTATTTTCTAACTTTAAAAATGTTATTTTTAAGTATTTTTAATTGATTTTTAATTTAAATAAATAAATAAAATAAAAAAATGTTGACTTTTTGACTTGACCGTTGACCGTTGACCATTATTGTTGACCGTTGACCGGTTCGGTCGTTTGTATGTGTGCGCTGGGTGAGACTCGAACCCGTGACCTCCCGTACGCGTGCACGCAGCTCTACCAACTGAGCTACGTGTCTAACCCGAAATATTTCTGTTTTTAATTATATTTATACACTAATTAAGTTAATCCGAAAGTCATTTATTTTAAAAAGGATTTAATGGTATCGACTCGGTACTCTCCACAGGTCTCGAACCCGGGACCTGTGGTTTAGTTTGGCACACAGTCCATCGCTGGACTGTGTGTCTAACTTGGTAAATATTCCGGTTTTTATTATACTTAACATGATTCTGCGTGTGGATCCGGTTCGGTTTAAAAAAAGAACATTTTTATTACAGCGAGTGTGTGTGTGTCAAGGATCGAACTCGGGACGTATGCGTATTTATTTGCACACAGTCCACCGCTGGATGTGTGTCTAACCCGTTCATAATATTGATTTTAATTAATCTTATAACCTAAGCGACTTCGTCTTCTTCGTGCAAAACACAGACAATGGTTAACCATGCTGTTACTTGTTAAATTAATTTAGCGAACTTTATAAGCGATTGTATTGTATTGAACAGAAAGGGTTTGGGGAATGATTGTACGAACAGATTGTCTTCTTCAGAAATCCGGCAAAGGTCGTCGGCTCTGTTTTATGAACTCCTTCTGTTCGGATTCAATAATCAGTTTGATTGATTAGATATGAAATTGAACTACTGAGCAACGATTATCAGTAGGTTTAAATGATCATACCGGCTAACAGCGAGATTCTGGAAATTCCAGAAGTTTTCCGGCGAAAATAGAAAATCCGGCAACGTCGTCAGGGTTGATTCTGGGTGATGGAGTGATGTTAGTAATAGTCTAACAATGGAATGAAATAGAAAAAGTCGAGGTATTTACCGTTTTGAGTGAGTCTCGGTTTTCCGGCGACTTGCAGAGAATTCCGGCGATGTATTTATTGCGACAGAGATTCTTCAGGAAGTTTAAGGTGAGTGTGGGTGATGTCGGTATGAGCTCTAAAAATCTTATTTTAGAGTAAGCAGAAAGGATGGATTGAATTCGGTTTTCCGGCGATAATTTCCGGTAAATTTGCAGAGAATTCCGGCGACTGCGGCGAGGCTTTTCTGAGCGAAATGAAGAGTGTAATTTTGATAAAGTCGCGCTCAACTGATGAATGATGTATAATTCAGATTGATTTACATTTTCGGTTTCGAATTCCAAAATCTTTCGGTTATGGTTTGGTGATTTGAATGAGGGACATTAACGTGTTTCAGTTATAACCGGCGATGATGTAAATGCATCCGTTATGACAAAAGAAAACGTCAATGTTTGATGAATTCGTCGGGATTTCCGGCGATAGTGACTTGAGTGCGCTGAGTGACCGAATTCGACTTCAGTTTTTATTATATGTATTAATGAATCAATAACTCAACAAGAAACACAAGTGACGGAGTGGTTGGGCGAGTGTGAGTTAAGTCTTTGTGAAACATTCGGCTGACCCGGGTTCGAAACCCGACATCAGTATTTTATTTTTATTTCATTATTTTTAATAGATTTTCAATTATAAATTTTATATTCTAATATACTTATTAATTATGTATCGTTTAAAATAAATTTGAGCATTAAATATGCAACGAAATTTTTAACTGGTTGTTCGGTTAATAAACGAAGTGGGTTTGGTAAATCCAGTTTTTGACGGATGTTACAAAAGGGAGAAACAATCTTTGTCTACCTCTCAGTTGCTGAAGAAGCCATAAGCGCGGTCTTAACTATCGAACGAGACAAAAGTTCAGGTACCCATTTATTTCTTTAGTAAAACGTTAAAACTGGATGAGATCAAATATACTCCTTTGGAAAAACTTGCTTTAGCCCTAGTCCAAACGGCTAGAAGGCTTAGAAGGTACTTTCAAGCACACCCAATACAAGTGGTAACTGACCAACCCATCAAAAGTGTGCTTGAAAAACCAGAAAATTCAGGACAATTAGCCAAATGGGCTGTGGAACTAGGTGAACATAACATCACTTATGTCCCCAGAAAAGCTATCAAAGCCCAAGTCCTGGCAGATTTTATCGTTGAAATACCAAAGCAAGAAACCACTGAAGTTAATGTCACAACCACTGAACCCTCTGACCCTGAAGCTTGGAAGCTTTTTACCGACGGGGCTTCCAGCATTGAAGGGTCAGGGGCGGGGATCATTTTAATCAACCCTGAAGGGTTAGAATTTACATACGCTCTTCGACTTGAATTTCAGACCACTAACAACGAAGCTGAATACGAAGCGCTAATTGCTGGTTTAAAGATAGCCAAAGAAATGAAGGTTCAAAGGCTTCAAGTCTTCACGGACTCGTTGCTCGTTTCAAGTCAAGTCAACGATAGCTATGTAGCAAAAGAACCCAACATGAAAAAGTATTGGGAAAAGTCAAAAGAGTTGATGAACACATTTCAAGCATGTACCATCAAACAAGTCCCCAGATCTCAAAACAAAAGAGCGACGCTTTAAGCAAACTTGCATCACTCACGTTTGCTCACCTTACCAAAAAAAGTGTTGGTTGAAGTATTGAAAACCCCCTCCATCCAAGAATTGGAGGTTCAAGACGTAATCACTGAAGAAGACCCTAATGGGATGACTCCCATTGAAAATTTCTCAAACATGGTGAATTACCCATTGATCCGATAGAGGCCGAAAGGGTTCGAGTAAAATCCAGACAATACGTGTTGCAAGGGGAAACCCTTTTTAAGAAAGGATACCTTGCACCGTTGCTGAGATGTGTTGGTCCTGAGCAAAGCCAATATTTAGTCAAAGAGGTTCACGATAGAATATGTGGAGCTCATTTTGGACCAAGATCAGTGGTTGCTAAATTGATGAATCTCGGATATTTTTGGCCCTCTATGCATCGAGACGCCGCCGAGCAACTAAGAAAGTGTAAAGCTTGTCAAATACATGCACCGGTTCCCAAGAGCCCCAAGCACGACCTTGTTCCCGTCACCTCACCTGGCCATTCCACAAATGGGGAATGGATATCTTGGGCCATTCCCACAGGCCAAGGGTGGAGTGAAGTTTTTATTAGTAGCCGTGGACTACTTTACCAAGTGGCCCGAAGTCAAGCCACTCGCAAAGATAACAGGGAAACAAGTTATCGACTTTGTTTGGGAAAACATCATATGTCGCTTCGGGTTGCCAGGAGTTCTGGTAACAGATAACGGGAAGCAATTCGCTGAAAAGCCTTTCAGCACATGGTGCAAGGAATTCAGAATAACCCAAGTCTTTTGCTCGGTCGCATACCCACAATCCAATGGTCTAGTCGAAAGAACCAATCGCAGCATAGTTGAAGGTATCAAGAACCGGCTAGGAAAACATGAAAGCAATTGGCTCGAAGAACTCCCGAACGTTCTATGGGCGATAAGAACAACGGAAAAAACAAGCCATAAAAGAACACCATACAGCTTGGTATTTGGCTCAGAAGCTGTAATTCCAGCGGAGATTGGAGTTGTGACTCAAAAAACACTCAACATGGACCTCGAAACAAAAAACAAAGAGACCATGTTGAACTTACAACTCCTCAAAGAAATTCGTGATCAGGCCGCCATTCAGGAAGCCAAATACAAACAAAAAATGGAAGCCTACTACAATGCAAGGGTAAAACATGAACGTTTCAAACCAGGGGATCTCGTGCTTCGAAACAACGAGGCTAGCAAAAAAGAAAACCAAGGAAAACTTGGCCCGAAATGGGAGGGGCCATACACAATCCTTGAGGCCCACAAAGGAGGATCCTACAAGTTGGCCGACACAGAAGGCAAAAAGCTTCCCAGGCACTGGAACGCAAACCCTTAAAAGGTTCCATGTTTAGACAAAAATTTAGAATGTATTTCAAGAGTTGTATAATTCCCCCTTTTGTAAACGAAAAACCTCTTGAATGAATGATGAAGCTTTTATCATAACTTGTCTTAACTATCCTATAATCAGGTTGAGAACCTTGCAAAAAACTCCATGGCAAGGGCCATGTAAGGGGATGAGCTCCCAGGCCACATCACTCAATAGGTTCAAGAGTTAAATGAACCTATATAAGGGGTGAGTTCCTAAATCAATGCAACTCCATGAGACTTAGAAAATTTTTCAATAAACCTGTCTCATAGACGGGTCTCAACAGCCTACACCAAATCATTCCTTAAACTCTTGAAAAAAGTTTACGAAGCAAAAATACACTAAGTAGTAAGATAAATGACATGTGCTTTTTACCTAATGAAGCCTTGAAGCCAAAGTGACTGCCGCACTAAAACTTCTTAAGGAAAATTAGATAAACAGACACATAAATAAACAAGACAAGCCCGTCAAAACATAACAAAAACATAAAAGCATAAGGATACATAAACATAAAGGCCTAGGGGGCCATAAATATTGTCCATACAGCCATCAAGGCCAACCAACATAAGAAACCATAAGGGTTTCAAAACCTAGAAATTGTTCAAAAGGCCATCAAGGCCAACCACAACGATAACACAGAAACCTTAGGGATTTCTGCAAAACCTAAAATTGTTCAACAGACATAGCAAAATAATATTGTTTAAACAGGATGCTAAGAAAGCTACGAATAAGTTTGTAAAAAGTCTTCATTTTGCATCACCAACCACAGGTCCCGATGCACTGGCTTCATCATCTTTTGCTTTCTTGGCCCTCTTCTTTTTCTTCCTACCTTCCTCAGCCGCCGTCCCCGAGGCTTCAAGGCTTGGATCCTTCGAGCCTTCATCAGCACCAGAAAGGGTCTCCTCACTGTCCCCAAAGCATGAGCGTTTCTTTGACAAAGATTTGAACACTTTTTTGCATGCAGCCTCATCAAGCCCACGTGGTTTCAAATCCTGCAAAACAGATATAGGCTTGCCAAAACACTTCGAGACCTCACCAACATAAGGGTAGGTCAAACGCTCCATCTCTTGGACTGAATCTTGGAAAACTTTGAAAGCTTCAGGCTGATAAAGGGAAGATTTTTCTTGAGGATCGCCGGATTCACATGCCTTGTAGCCAGCAACATAACCTTGATGCCTTCCATGGGCTAAAAGTTTACCATACACACCACCCAAGACACTGTCAAACTCGGCAGAATGAAGAAGATAGGTAACTACCTGCTGAAAACCTGCTCAACAAGCCACTTGTTATCATTATTCGCCTGAGCAAGGGAGGCTGCCATCCTATCTCTCTCCCCATAGAAGCCTCCAGCTGCTTCTTTGAATCACCAACCTCTGCCTCATATCTTTGTGTAAGCTCACCAACCTTTTTTACCCATGCCTCCTCCTTCTTAGCAAAACTCTCACTTTCCTTCTTCAACTTATCAATAGAAGCCTTCATCTTGTCTCTATTCTTTGAAAATGCTTCATACTCATGCATCCGTTTACGAAAACGGGCAATCCCTTGAGGAAGAATAGCAGTAAAGTTGCAAGCGCTCAACATCAAACGAGACAACATCATGTCATCTTCCATCTCAGCAATGGTACCACGGACCATTGGAGCGGCAAAATGATTCAGCACGTCTTCACAAACAGCCGCATCCTTGAAACTGTCACTAACTTTGACACTCCAGTTGGGCACATAAACAGCATCTGCATCCAACCCTTCAGACTCACTAACACTTTTGCCAGAAGAACCTGCCATGGATACACCCTTCTTAACACCACCTTTCTTCTTCCCAACCAGCGCAGATAAACCTTCCTTTTCATCCTCAACAGCAGTAACCAAGTCGTCTGAAACCTCCACCTCACCACTGGGATCAAGGGGACCAGAACTTGACGGTTGGTCAACCCTTTGATCAAACGGCGATTTGAACGCCGGATAGCACCCTTCACAACAGATTTAGAAAACCCCTTCACATTTGGCACATTCACATAACCGGATCCCTCAAACCTATGTTCCATCCCTTTCACAACAGCATCCTCCCCCTTCGTGGCTTCAGCATCGTCAAACCCAACATCCGATGTGTCATCACTTTTGATAAAATCAAGAGCAGACATAACTGCAAAAAACCAGCACAAAGGTTTTAAAACATAAGTGACGATAAAACAAAATTCAAATACACAAAAATAAAACGCATACCCTGTCCATCCCTCATTAGAACAGGATCTCGATCTTTTTTATCCCACAGTTTGCTAACACCCAACAAAACTAACAAATGTTCAGGGAACGGACGAACCATCAAAGGACAAGCCCTAAGGGCATCAAGGAAACAACTGTTAACCTCAGATTCTAAGGGTTCTGGCTCATTGAGAACAACATCCGGATGCCTACACACCATTTTAAAAGGAACTATAGTCTCAGATACCCAAAAGAAACAATTTTTCCAAACACCAAGACTAGTAACCATAGATGAAACCAAACAAGTATCAACCTTGGCGGTTTCAAACGTATACCAGTCACCATTTTTTGCAAGACGAAAAAACCGCTGAAAGGCCAAAAGAGTTGGGTCATACCCATTAGCACGACACAAAAGTTCAAAATGCAAAACCCTAGACATCCCCTGTGGATGAATCTGACCAAACGAAACGCGACAATACTCCAGAATATTCAAGACAAACATTGAAAACAAATGACGAAGGTTAGAAAACTCGAAGTGGCGACAATACAAAGCAATCGACCCAGGAGGACATCGATCAATTGAAACATCACAACCTGGTGCAACTGGTTTAAAATCTAAACCGATACCCCATTCGATACAAAAAACCTCTACTTCTTCTTGGGTCAAACAGGAATATGTACTCGACAAATCCTTACGAGCACCCATTGGAAATAATCGAAAAGAAGAAAATAGTGGAAGAAAAATACTAACATGGAAGGAAACAAGATAGGAAACTTGGGAGAAATCAGTGAAGATTATGATTATCTTCAAGGAAAAATGGAAATAAAAAAGTTATAAATGTTATAATTACCCAGCAGTTACTCGGGAACCGCTCTCCTGCAAAAACTGCTCCAGTCACGTCAACTGTCTTGTCACACAGTGCAGAATTTAATCTTAACCGCTTTGAACCCTGCAAGCCTTCAAGCCTTTAAGCAAATAATAAATAATATGTAAAAGTCAGAAGTCCTTGAGTTTACTTCTCGAAAACCTCTGACTTGGGGGGCTGAAGATGGGGGTAGCCCAAGACCAAATAAAATGATTTAAACATTTAATGCTTGAAAGGTTAAAGGGTTAAGGGGTTCGTAACCCGCCAACTTGGGTGAAACAGTATGTGAACAGTGAAAAGCACGTGAACATTAAAGCATCAGCTCACTAATTGCTTGTCAAAGTCTCTCACAGCCGAAAAGAGAACATGTGCACTGAGAGCATCCTTTTATCCGCAGGTCAAAAGCCTTCAACCCTCAAAATGGGCAAGTCCCCTACTGCAGCTTAGGTTCATGGGTCAAAGGTTCCCATTTGGGAAGATCCTTTTTTCCTATATAAAGAGGCAACACACAGCCATGCAGGGATATACCAGATCAGTGGAGACTAGACCATACTCTCTGATCTTCTCTTCTTCCTTGAGAACTTGCTCTATGCATGTTCCTTCTCTTCACTTCAAATAACACAACTTCACTTAGTATCAATATCCTAGAACCGAATTCACTTAGGTCTCGGATCCTAAGTGAATAACAACAACAACACTAGTGAACCTCTCTCTACGTCTTGCAAACGTAGGGGGACCCCACGACCTGCGTTAGGCTAACCGGAACCCTCGAAGCCTTTTAGCCTAACCAGTCCACTCACTATCCTTGGTCTCATACATGTTGTAACAACACTATTGAACCAAACATATTAAGAGATGGAACTCAAATTTCGATTCCATTAAATTCCTGCGAACCAATCGCCCCCTTAGGTCCTCACGGGTGAATACATGTTAAACTTTCCAATTTGTAAGGGTCGAAGGCACTTATATGTAATATATCTCATTTTTCTGTCTTTGAGATAAGTAGATGTAGAGGTATTTTAAACTTTCCAGTAGAAAAGAGATATAAGATCATCATTGGTCGTTTGTGATAATAACATCAGTCGTTAGGGGTGTGATAGAGATAAGAACTTGTTTTTATATCACCTCGTAGAGGCTTTATCAAAGCTTGTTTTTAGACAATCATTGTTTTCTAGTGATCTATATCTCATATGAAACAATTTGATTTTGTTAATTTGGTTTAATATTGAATTAAAAGTGTTTTCGGATGGTTCAACATCAAGTTCGTGAATTTATGTTGTGAAAAGGTTCGTCACGATTATGTGATCATTCTGAGTGTGGTGCTAAGGGGCATAGTCGACTCTTTCTCTCACATAATACAACATGAGTATGTGAGGTGGTTTTCATTAGATATAGTCTTTTATAAGAATTTGGGGATTAAGGTTTTCATTAGATATAGTCTTTTATAAGAATTTGGGGATTAATTATACATGTAAAAACCGAGTGCACTAAAAAACACCAGTTCTCAAAGTCTTATTACTATCTTTTTTTCTTCTTTTTCTCTTTTACAAGCAATGGAGCTTTATTTTATTCTATAACAAAACAAGTCCAACATAGCAAGGTACTACGCTGAACATATTACAATCGCAAACAAAGTACAGACCATACTACTTCTAAAAATGTAAACTAACATGTCTCCAATCGCTCCATGATATACCTGTAAGTCTTGATCTATTTGATATCCATTTAAAGTATCTCTCTTTTATCTCTTCAACCACTTTGTATTAACTTATTTCTTCCCCCATAAAAATCTTCCTCTTCCTTGCGTTTCAAATACTCCATAGTGTTTGGGAACACCGCGTGTATCTTGAAGTTCATTTGGATGTGCGGAGCTAGTCATTATGCAGGCAAGGGGTGTGGGGTGATAGCTCAATTTATGGTGTTATTGTTGCATGTTCTTATTTGTTAGCATACACATGATTAATATATTAACAAATAGTATTTGTACGAACAATAAACTATGAACATCAATATTACACACATGAAGACTTGTATAAGTAGTCAATCGTTGTCACATACACATGTACTAAAGGCGATTCTTGCATTTAAAGTTGTTAGACACTACTAGTTTCGACCTAGTCGAAGGATGCACCACCCGCAAAGTGTTTTGGGCTTACGACTACGCTTCAACAACTACCATGATAAACTACACCTGTTCCCCTCCACCTAGTTTGTGGTGAAAGCACTCCCTCATTTGATTCTTCTATACACGTAACAAAACATTAATATGGTATTAAGTAATCGATAGGTTGTCCTTACGTGATTTATGTTATGATGCGGGTTATAGTATTAAGTAATCGATAGGTATAAGTGTATAACATAATAGATCACATAACCATTTTGTGATAAAACAACAATTTGTAACATGTATGCATGAATGTGTAATTATGGTATAGCATAATGGTGACTATGATCATGATTGCAAAAGTCGCTAGACGCTCCCTAATCGGTTGACTGTGGAGTTGAGAGTACTCGGTCTAGGCAGAGAGTACTCGAACATGTTAAATTATAAAGAAATTACTTTTTGGAGATTAAATATATGTCAAATAACATAAATTTAGTAATATTTATAACAAAATATATGAAAATGATATTTATTCTTTAATATGATAGACATAGAAATTATGTTTTATTATTATTATTTAAGTCAAACTAGGCCCGAGTTGACCTACTAGATCCAATTATGGTCGAGGTTGACCGACTCCGAGTAATTAGACGGAGTCGAAGAAAGTCGCCTCAGCAATCTACCTTGTAGCGACTATTCGGAAAGTACTCGACCTTGGAAACCTTGTTTTAATGATACTATTATGCTATCTTATCATCCTAACAGTATCTATATAGAAAAAGATGTAAGGTAACACCCCTACTTTCAAAAATAGCCTTTTTTATAGATTCTGTTAGAAACCAAAATGAAAAAAAGTCATAAATCAGATAATTAAATATATAGTTATTTTACACCCCAATTGAATCATGCACGTACGTTGCGCCGTATTAACTCGTAAAATTTAGTACGAAACCTAAAACAAAAATTTGCCAAAGATGAGAAGTATAGGGTACCAAAGTTAAAAACAAAAGTTATGAGGTTAAAATGAAAAGTTTTGAGTTAAAAGTAAAAAAACAAATTTTATGAGTTCAAAGTTACAAAAGATAAAAGTAAAAAAATAATACTTTGTTTTTAAAAACCCACAAAACATGAGGTATAAGTGTGTAACAACATAATGCAACAAAAAGTTGTTAATTAATAGTATGTAAATACGGGTGTAAAGAAGTTGTGTGGCGTCTACCAGAGTTTGAACTTGACTAAGCTAATAAGCTTGTTTAATGTAAATGAGCTCAAGTTTTGTTTGTTTCACGCCTAATGTTTAAAGCTCGAGTTTGACACACGCTTGACTTTTTATTCTTTATTTATAAATATAAATATATTTACCATTTATATTTATTATACACTACAAAATTCATGGAAGGGAATAGTGTCAGGCAGTTGTCTGGAAATTTCTCATTAGTCTAGCAAAATTATATTTCTCCGTTTAAATTTATAGTTTTGCCATTGGTTTTGTCTTTTTCCTTCCAACCAAATTGTGATTCTGCCCCAGTTTAGTGTTACAGTTTTGCCATCGTTTCTGTTTTTTTCCTGTCAAATTATGATTTTGCCCCTAATGTAAAATTATAGTCATGCGATCGTTTTAGTTTTTTTTTACGAAACTATGGTAGTGTTTTGTTTTGATTGGTTGACTCGGTGTAGTTTTTATTCATGTTTAATTGCTGTCTGACATATGCTCATTTGTCCTGAAAAAATACAATTTTGCCCCCAGTTTAAAATTATAGTCCTTCCATCGTTTTAGTTATTTTAACAAAAGTAAGGTATTTTTTGTTTTAATTGGTTGACTTGATGTAATTTTTTTAGATCGTGTTATGAGTAGTATATACAAATAACCGAAACACATATATATTTTTTATGTGAGAGAAATATAAATATTCAGCTTAGTGAGTGATATGAGTGAGACAAAAACTAATAATCAAGAATTGAGTCCGACATGAACTCATTTAAGCCTGACCTAATTCAAGAATTTAACGGCCCAATATCAAAGAGTTCATAACAAACTGGTAGCTGCTAGTGGTGCACAAAAAACCCGAGCCCGGACCCGAAAAAAACCCGGAACCGGGTATTATAAAACCCGGGTTTTTTATACCCGAACCCGAATCCGACCCTACCCGTAGGGTAGGGATCGGGTATACATTTCTATTATAAAACCCGAACCCGGAACCGGGTTTTTTATACCCGTTTCAACCCGGGTTTTACGAGTACCCGGTTTCAACCCGAACCCGGAACCGGGTTTTTTCAATACCCGGTCCGGGTTTTTCAATGCCCTGTTCGGGTTTTTTTCGTTTTTTTTGTGTTTTTTCGAGTTTTGCACTTTGGTAACGGCTATATAGCCGTTAGAAAGTATATTTTGACCATTTTTTGGTTTACATTTAATCTCTATACTTTATACCTGATCCATACCCGAACCTAACCCGATCCATACCGAACCCGGAAATAGGGTATTATAATACCCGGGTATTAGAAAACCCGACCCGACCCGACCCGGACCCGGGTATATAGGGTATACATTGTTTTGTATAAAACCCGAACCCGGACCCGACCCGGGTATTCTCAAAACCCGATTTTATAGAACCCGGTCATACCCGAACCCTGTTCCATACCCAGAACCGGGTATTCAAAAAACCCGATTTGTGCACCACTAGTAGCTGCTACTAGACAACCCACCACCCACGAACACCTCGGCACTCACCGTCGGCCGCCCAGCCATCGTCGGTCGCCTGCCAGCCCAGCCCAGCCCAACCATCTCGCCCAGATATCACCAAAGAGGTAAACTACTAATTAATTTTGAAATTGTTTGAACTTGATTTTGACTTCATCAGAAGTCAGTCAGATACAGAACACCATTTTGATCTTGATTTTGAAGTTTGAATACGTCTTTTCTGACTTTGAGAGGTGACCTTTCAATTTCTTTTACTTATTTATAATAAATATGTTTATAAGTTTGAGTTTGTAATTATATGAATTTTGTGGTTTCAGAATCAATTTTGATTTATTGAAATTTAATTTTAGTGACCGACCATATCAGATATGAATCAATTACTTTTATATGTTGATTTTGAGTTTGTTTGAGAATATGATCAGAATTAGGGTTTGCTTCAGGTAAACGTTGTTTCATGTTTTGTTTCTAACTCAAATACTCGATATAGGATGAAATGTCATATGAACTCGTTACTTGTGATTTGTAGTTTTTATTGGATGATTATATGATATGAACTTTAGGTCTTTAGCGATTTTAGTTTTTTTGAACTTGAATTTTAGGGCAATGTTGGTTGAAATTTGATATAAATTTAGGTTTATTATGTTTGGCTACCCGACCCGACCCGGTTCGAAAATTCTAACGTATGGTTGTGAAAATTTGACTACCCAAAATAGTGAACCCATAAGGAAAAAAATCCTAAATCCGCCACTGGTCACCGCGTAGGGGCGTGCATAGGGTCATCCGGTTTGGTTTTTGGGCCTCGACCAAACTGAAACCGAAATGTTCGATTATTGGACAACCTTAACCCGTCAGTTTTTGGTTAAATGGCTTCGATTAATCGGGTTTGCTTTTGTTATGGCCCGGTTAATCTTATGGGACAACATTATGTATGCTAACAGATTCAGAAAATGCCCACAACCAAAGTCCAACATCAGCACAAAGAATTTGGCTAAATCTATAACCAAAACGACACTTAGTAATAACTGGATTCAACAGAGCAACAAAACACACACCAACGATTTTTTTTGCTCGGTTGGGTTAAATCGGTTTTGTGAAGTATGTCAACCGAAGCTTTGGTTATGGCCAAAACTAAAAACCTGAACCATCGGTTATGCGCGTGGTTCGATTTTGTTGGTTGATTCAGTTATAGTTCGATTAGTTGGTTAGTTAGCTCACCCCCATTACCCATCCACAACGTCCATCATCAACTTTCACTACATTGTGGTATAATTCTGATAAGCCACTGTTATCATTCACTACTCACCCGTCACCACACTGAAGCAAGGACCGCATCTAACCCCTATGTTTACCTTTTTTATTAACGGCAAATCATGTCTTTTTTTGGCTATTTTGAGCTGAATCTCCGTTTTTCTACCGTGTTTGAGGGCCAGTCTAAACAAACACCGGCACCACTAACATGTCATGCAAGTTGTTTGATAAGGTGAAAATGGTCATATGGGTCGTATGACAGGTGAAAAATGATCATTTACAACTTGTGGCAGGTGAAGAATGGTCATACATGTCGTATGACATGTGAAAATAGTCATTTAGAGCTTATAATAGTTGAAAAATGGTTCTGTGGGTCATAGGAGGACGAAACCACACGACCCTTATGGTACATTTGACTAACACCAAATGACTGATATGACCATTGTTAAAGTCATATATGATCATTTTCGCCCTTTCATATCACCCGTATGATGTGAAGTAACACATAAGTGACTGACTTGACCACTTACAAAGTCATACAATTTGTATGATCATTTTTACCCTATATAACCTGTATGATACGTCTTCTCGTCTGAATTGTGTAAATTTTTAACAATGATATATGTGAATTTATTTATTTACTATGTATACAAAGAAGAGTTGGGGGAATAGTGCCAGCCAGCTGGCCTTGCACACCCTATTGGACCAAACCGTTTTTTGTTTTTTATACACTTTAAAATTACGGTTTTACTCCCGGTTTAAAATTACGTTTTTGCCTCCTGTTCAAAATAAAATTACGCTTTTGTCCGCAGCCCAAAAGTACGATTTTGCCCTCGATTCAAAATTACGATTTGGGACTCAGCTCAAAATTACGGTTTTACTCCGGTTTAAAATTACGTTTTTGCCCCCTGTTCAAAATAAAATTATGTTTTTGTCCCCAGCCCAAAATTACGATTTTACCCTTGATTCAAAATTACAATTTGGGCCTCAGCTCAAAATTACGGTTTCACCCCAGTTCAAAAGGAAAAATAAATGTTTCTGCGCCCAGCTTTACGATTTTGTCCTCTCTTCAAAAATAGATTTTCCCCGTTTAAAAAATTATTATTTCGCCCTTAGTTCAAAATTACGTTTTTGCCCCTGTTAAAAATAAAATCATGCTTTTTACTCCAACTCAAAATTACGATTTTGCCCTCAGTTCAAAATAAAATTATGGTTTTACCTCCAGCCAAAAATTACGATTGTGCCTTTAGTTCAAATTATATTACTGTGTTGCCATAACTTCAAAATTACGAATTTGCCCTTGCGCAAATATACAATTTTGCCCCCGGTTCCAATTTACAGTATTGCCATCACTTTAGCTTTTGGCAAATTACGATTTTACCCCAGTCAAAATATAAAACTTTCCCTTAGTTAAAAATAGCAGTATTGCCATTGTTTTAGTTTTTTTTTAGCAAAACTATAAAAATGTTTCTTTTAATTGGTTGACTCAATTTAATTGTTTTCAGTGTCAAGAAGCTGCCTAACACTCGCTTAATATTCGACCATCGCCCCGCAACGCGGACGGGGCATCAACTAGTTGTGATTAATACCCATGTAGTGGATACCACTCACCCCACGAGTTTAGTTCAACAAGTTTTAATTCATAATAATTTTAATTCAAGAATACGAATATCCTTATTATTTTTTCCATCCCCCTTCATTTATTTTAACCAACTGATGTCCACCGGCCGACTCCGAGTTCCGACGGTCTTTGGCGGCGAACATCCTCCTCATACCGAAGTCTGACGGTCTGACCACCTTGTTTTCTCTCCGACCTATCAATTTGTAGAATCCGGTACGCTGTTAATTTGTAATATGTAAACCGTGAAGTATGAGAAAAATTGTTAATATCATGCAACTGTTAGTTGCTTTGTGTTTGAACATATGAATCTATCCCCAAAATGGTATTCCGTCTTCCTGTTATTACGTGATTGCTCCTGTAAAATGTTTCTTTAATACTTTTGGACATTGATAATTTGGTATACAAGGTGTTCGATATAATGCTTCACATAATCTTTACAACATAAACTAGCTTTACATTTTAACTAATGCTGCAGTTACCTGTGCAGGCAAAATAAGTTAGCGATCGTGTTGAATTTCCGCTACTTTTATTGGCTGCTGAAATGGATACTGTACCGGATAACATTCTCCAGCCTTTCTTTGCTGCTGCAAGTTGCTCTACATTAGATAAATCTTTGGAGAATCTTATAGAATCGGCTAGAAAAAGTGACGGTCGGTCCGAACTTGCTTCCAAGAATATACTCACCTCAACGCTTAACCTCTGCCGATCACTATCATATCCGTCTTGTGGTGGTACTCTTTTATTAGCCCTTAAACTCATCAGAAACTTATGTGCCGGAGAACTACGAAATCAGAATTCATTTATCGAACAAAAGGGAGTTGATATCGTTGCGGATATAATCAGCGCTAAAGAACTTGTTAAAGATTCGAATTGCGAGATGATTCGGATGGGTTTGCAAGTTCTCGCAAACGTTTCTTTGGCTGGAAGGGATCATCAGATTGCTATTTGGAATCGTGTTTATTCGATGGAGTTTGTTGAGATTGCGAAGGTAAGAAAAAAAGAGACGTGCGACCCGTTGTGTATGATCGTTTATGCTTGTGTTGAAGAAAATCACGAACTGCTTGACCAGTTATGTTCTTGTTCTGATCATGCTTTGCCTCTACTAGTCGAAATTGTTTATACTGCTTTGGCAGGTAACTTTCTTGTTTTCTTAATTTGTTTCGGTTCCTTTTTGCACCTTTTTTTGAACCATACTTTGTTGTTCAGTCACAATTAGGGGTGCAAATGAATCGAATGTTCAGTGAACAATTCGGCTCGAAAGTTTTTTTGTGTTCGTTCGTTTATTAAACAAACGGACACGAACAAGAACTTTCGTTCATTTAGTTAAATGAACGAACATGAAAGGAGGCCACTTTCTCGTTCATTTATGTTCGCGAACGTTCGGTAACGTGTTCGTTTGTGTTTGATAGTTCATTAGTGTTTTTAGTTTTTATATTTTGATCTCAATTCTTCAAAATTCCAACGAATATTTTATAAGTATCAGTGTATTATATATTGTGTATTATGTTCACAAATGCTTGTTTGTGTTCGTTTGTTTCCATTTATGTTTATGAACATTAGTTTGTGTTTATTTGTGTTCATGAACGTTCGTTTGCGTTCGTTGCCTAAAATTAACAAACACACACAAATGAACATGAACACGTTCATTTTCTTAACAAACGAACTGAAACATAGAAACTCGTTCGGTAAGTGTTCATGAACAGTTCGTGAACACATATATTTCCTTAATGTTTATTTCTTATTTGTATTTTTTCTTTTTATATGCACCAGTTGGGTTAGGAGAAGATTGGCTAAAGTTGATTCTTACAAAAGCATGCATTGAAGAATCGTACTTCACACCCATCTTCTCAAAATTGCAGCACGAAAATACCGATACCAGTTCACCCCAAACGCATACATACACAGAAGCTCAATCATTTTTATTAAGCATCCTTTCTGAGATGATAAACGAGCAAATAGAACATATTACACTATCCAAGGTTTTCGCTTTTGATATTTTCAATATTCTAAAAACCACTCTTGGCGTTCTTAATTGCGTTTCGCGGCCAGAATCAACTCTTCCAACGAGTTTTCCCGACATTAATGTTCTTGGTTATTCTCTCTGTATATTAAGAGATATCTGTGCGTTTGATGGTCATGCGAACATCGTAGATTCTTTACTCTCATTAGGGCTAATTCAAATGCTTATAGATACGCTTCGAGATCTTGAGCCACCTACAATAATCAGGAAAACATTAAATCGTGCTGAGAATCAAGATTCCACAACTTATTCAGGTAAGTTATGCCCGTATAAAGGGTTTCGTAGCGACATTGTTGCGGTTATTGGGAACTGTGCTTATAAAAGGAAACAAGTTCAAGACGAGATACGGGACAGAAACGGGATTCTTTTAATGTTGCAACAATGTGTTACGGATGATGAAAATCCGTTCTTGCGTGAGTGGGCTATATGGGGTGTGAGGAACATATTGGAAGGGAATTTAGAAAATCAAAAGGTGGTTAGTGAATTGGAAATTCAAGGTTCGGTCAACTTGCCGGAGTTGACCACACTTGGGCTAAGAGTGGATGTGGATCAGCAGACTCGACGTGCAAAGCTTGTAAACACCACAGGTTGAAGATTTTTTTGACCAGGTATCGTACTCGTTGCTCGTGCTCTTTGTAAACATGATTAGAATCCCATCCATGATTTTTGCCACATCAAGGTCCACTTTATGGTTAAACTTCGGGTTCTATGTTGGCTACTGAATGTAGAAGCTTTATATCTGCAGGTGGCTGGTTGCTAAACTTTCTTGTGATGGCTGAAGAAGTTGCAAGATGCTAACAACTTTTAATCTCTTAAGACTTATTTTGAGGCATGATTTATATAAGAAGAAAAGTATTTATTATACTATATAATTTTCGTGTATTCTTATCAAGATTTTGTTTTTGATTGATAATTTCAACTAGTTTATAAGAAAACGAGTTAATGTGGTATGTATTTTTTTAATAAATTAAATTAGGTAAAATATGTTTTTTTTTAAACTAGAATGAAATTAGTCTAATGGGCAACAAGAAGCAAAACAGATCAAGATCCTCACTTGTATTTTTAGGCACAAGAGTTCTGAACTGTTTATTTAGAAAGTTAATTTTTTTACAATAATATAATCTTTATAACAATTTAAAGCACCATTTTTTACAATAATATAATCTTTATAACAATTTGAAGCACCATTTTTTTAATTGTCAATTTTTAAAGTACAGATTAAACATCAAAATCAAAATAAGGGTATAAATGAGTTGAGCGAAGATAAAACTTGTCTAAGCTCGTGAGCTTAAACACAGTTATTTTGAGCTCAATATTCAAAGCAAGAGCTGGATTTTGAGAAAAACTAGATAAAAGGAATATTATTTTTTTTGAACGGCTAACTGCTTTCCACGTGTAAACCCACCCTTTCGGAGCTATGTCCAAAGGCCGACTACTCGACCACCGCTAGAAAGCTTAGCACACCCCTGATGCGCAGAAACCCTGTGGAATAGGTAAAACTGCGCCCCCCGTTGGACTCGAACCTAGGTAAAACCCCATGCCAAGCTTTCACCGAGATGGAAACAACCACTATGCTATAGTGGAGGACCCATAAAAAAGAATATTATATTTTGTTTAAATAATGAGCTTGCGAGCCTACCAAACTCAATACATGACTACATGAAGCATGGGCTTATCTATTAAACTAGTTTATTTATAGGCCTGAACTCATTTAATCTTAGTTTAATTCTAGCTTTTAGCAAACAGATTTGGAGGGGCTACCTACACTCCTACAACCCTACTAGGCTCTTACACACATACAACTAACTAAAGGGTTCTTAATGGGCTCATAATGGTTCAGAACTCTTACCAATTCAACACTTAATGGTTCAGACTGTCTGTTTCAAGAGCAAATGTCTGAATGGTTCAAACATTTACCTCTGAATGGTTAAACATTTTACCGAGTCTGAATGGTTAAGTCTTCTTATCTGAATTGGTCAGACATTTGTCTCTAAATGACTAAGCATTATATAGGCTCTTAATGTTTCAGACCTCTTACTGGTTCAGTACTTACCTATTTAAAAGTTGCCAAACAACCCAAATTGACGAACTAGGCATGTGAAATCCCATAAGAGGCATATCATATGTATTGCCCCAATGGCCAATGTCCCAATGACACATTTGCGAATATGGGCCCATGAGATGAACTTTCAAAAGTCAATGACTACATACTAAACTTCAACAATGGCAGCCCAGAAAATGACAAACAACTTTTCAAAGCCCACAAACTCTTCAAACATTTCCCATTTCATCTTAGCTTACACTTGCAGCTGCAAACACACAATTCCTCTGAGAAAAATGGATCAATAACTCAAAACATAACCACTACATGGATGATGATACGATCAACATTCATCCTCAAACACTCCACTCATGAATCCACCATCAACTTCAAATCTTTATCCTCACTTCTCCACTCCCCTGTTTCCCCATCACAATCTTTATCATCACCAATTCAAGAACAACAACAAGAAGATTTCACATCTAATTTACTCACCCTTTTATCTTCACCCAATTGGCAGAAAAACCCATCTCTCAGATCCCTAATTCCATCAATATCCCCATCAAAAATCGCATCTTTTTTCACCAAGAACCCTAATTTGAACCCACATACAACTCTCTCTTTTTTCAATCTTTTGTCACAAAGACCCAATTTTAAACCCAGTGTTGAGTTTTTTGCATCATTGCTGACGATCTTGATCAAGAATCAGTTTCTGGGTGCTGCTGAAAAGATCAGGATTTCGATGGTGAAAGCTTGTGAAACAGAGGAGGATGCAAGGTTTGTTTTAGGGTTTTTGAGGAGAATGAATGTTGGTAATGATGATGAAGAGGTTAAGTTTAAGATTAGTGTAAGGTGTTATAATACATTGCTTATGTGTTTATCAAGGTTTTTGATGATTGATGATATGAAATGTGTGTTTTTAGAGATGTTGGATGATGAAATTGTACCGATATATATCACGTATAATTCGATGGTGAATGGGTATTGTAAGTTGGGGAAAGTTGATGTGGCGCGTTTGTATGTGGGTAAGATCGTTCAAGCTGGGCTTACGCCGGATACGCATACTTACACGTCACTTATTCTCGGGCATTGTAGGAGTAAAGATGTCAATAGTGCATATAAGGTGTTTGATGTAATGCCTAAGAAAGGGTGTCAGAGAAATGAGGTTTCTTATACCAATTTAATACACGGGTTTTGTGAAGAAGATCGAATTAAAGAAGGTCTAGAGTTGTTTCATCAAATGGGTGATGATAATTGCTCCCCAACGGTGCGTACGTTTACTGTTTTAATATCTGCGTTAAGTAGGTTAGGTAGAACAAAAGAAGCACGGGAGTTGTTTAAAGAGATGAGTGAAAGAGGTTGTGAGCCGAATGCTCACACGTACACGGTTCTTATCGACGGATTGTGTAAAGATAGAAAGGTGGATGAAGCAAGAAAGTTATTAGACACGATGGAAGAAAAACAGGTGGATGGGACCGTGGTGGCGTACAACGCTTTGATAGACGGATACTGTAAGGAAGGAAAGATCGAGAACGCAATCGAGTTGTTTGAAAACATGGAAAGGAAAGAATTAAAACCGAACATTCGTACTTGCAACGAATTGATTGGTGGCTATTGTAAAGCTGGTCACATTCACAAAGCTATGGCTTTACTTGATAAGATGACGAAGATGAAATTATCGCCTTCCGTTATGACCTACAATTTGCTAGTTAATGGATACTGTAAGCACAATGACGTCGATAATGCTTATAGGTTGATTAATCTAATGAAAGAGAACGGTGTTGTTCCTGACGAGTGGACCTACAGTGTCTTTATACATACTTTATGTAAACGAGGGCGTGTAGAAGAAGCTCACGAATTGGTAAATTCTCTAAACGTGAAGGGTGTAAACGTAAATGAAGTTATCTTCACGACTCTTATAGATGGATATCTCCAACTTGGGAAAATCGATAGCGGGTTGACTTTATTCAACAAAATGGTTAGTAGTGATTGCTTACCGAATTCTTGGACGCATAACGTGCTGGTTCATGGCTTGTGTAAAGACGATCGGATTCAAGAAGCTTCGGTTTTTATAGGGAAGATGATAAAGATCGGTTTCGAACCGGACATTACTACATACACGATTTATATCGAAGGGTTATTAAAAAGATTCGATTTTGTTGATGCCTGTAAGCTTTTTTTCGAAATCCTTTCTTCTGGATTGAAACCCGATGTCTGTACATACACTTCGTTTATTCTTGCATACTGTAGTCAAGGGATGGTCAACGAGGCAGAATATACGATGAATAAAATGTTGGAAGAAGGAGTCGAACCAGATACCGCAACATATACGATTTTCATTGATGCGTATTTTCGTGCGGGAAAGTTAGATTCCGCCTTTGATGTTTTAAAACGTATGATGGACGCTAAATGCGAACCGTCTAACCATACATACGCTATTATAGTGAAGCATCTTTTAGTTTTACAACAAAAGGAAAACGTAAAGATGGAAACTTTTGATCTCAATGTTGATAACGTGTGGAAACTAATGGATATAGAGACCGCTATGGATCTGTTTTCGGAAATGGTTAAACGTGGTTGCGGACCGACTGTCAAAACGTTCGAGGTGTTAACCGTTGGGCTTTGTAAAGAAAACCGGCTTGAAGAGGCTTGTAGATTGGTTAGTCATATGTTAACAATCGGGCTTTACCCAAACGAACATATATACACTTCACTAGTAAACTGTTCGTGTTACTTGCGAATGTATGACCAAGCGTTGACCTTACTAAATACTATGATTGAACATAGGATCTTACCTCATTTAGAGTCGTATAAGTTGCTGATTTGCGGGTTATACGATGAAGGTGAACATGAAAAGGGCAAGGAAGTTTTCTGTAGTTTGATTGACGGGTACAAATACAATGCAGATGAAGTTGCTTGGAAGATTTTTCTCGACGGGTTGTTAAAACGAGGGCTACGTAATGAATGCTCTGAGCTCGCTGATGTCATGGAGGAAAAGGGTTGTTGTTTGAATCCGCATACGTCTGTAACATTAGTTGAGAACATGGGTGATTGAACACGTTAAAGGCAAGAGATCTTGAATTTTGATGTATGCACTTAACGTTTTGGGATCTTCGGGTTGTGTGAGGAGAATGAAGATGTGATTGTGGGTCCCGTTTTAAAGAAATACGGGGGCCGTAAAGTAATGATTCGTATTGGTGGCTCTAGGTTGGTACTCTGATCGATTTTCATGTTTTTTTGGTCATCTGTTTTGTTGTTATCTGACTGTTCCATTAAAATGCTTGGATGTTATATGTAATTAACTTATAATTCTACTGCAGGTGAAGGCGAAGTTCGTTATAAAGTTTGCTGCTCTCGGCAACATATGAGACAGGATCTCATTCTACCAATCTTGACATGATTTTTCGAGGTTAGCAAATCTATACATATTTGTAATCATGTATTAGTTCTGTGAATTTAAAAGAGAATCATTAACATACAAGATGTATGAAAATAAACACAAAACATAAGCAGAATGTTATTGTGTCTCCTTAAGTCGGTTTTGTACTACCAAATACTAGAGGTGACAATTTTGGTCCGTAATATACAAATGGGTCGGTTTGGTTTATGTTCTATTTTTAGGAGGCTAAATAGGGTTGTAAAGGAAACGGGTAAAAGGGTCGACTGGTCTAATGTGTAGAAAGTCATCTGGAATATATTCAGTTGCACTACTACGCGAGTCCTTGGCTCCAGGGTTTTAAAAAACTTTTGAGGCGTGTGCTTCGAAGCGAAACGCTCAAAAACCGATTCTGAGGCGCTAAAAAGGTTCACCTAGGGGGTTTATATTGAATGTGCGCCTTCGAGGGACTGAGGCGCTAAAAAGGCTGCGCCTCAGGGGGTTTTTTATATTTGTTTTTTGACATTTTGTGTCAATTTCAAGCAATTTATGTCTTTTTTATTTGTGTTTTTGATGATTTTGATGATGAATTAAGTTAGTATTACTATTTTTATAAGATATAATTTTTATATTTATTTTTTAATTCCGCCTCGGGCCTACGCATCGGTTCGCCTCGAGGCTTAGGCCTCGTGAGGCGAAGGGAAAACGCCTCGAAACTCGTTTCCGCTCTTTTAAACCTTGCTTGGCTCTAGCCGCATGGACTTTGGAGCAAGATACGTCGTAGAGAAACGAAAAAAGGTGCATGTTATTACTACAAAAGGATGGATATGTTCTTTTCACATGATCTACAAGATATACCGTTGTGTGGACTCTTGGAAGAACTAGATGTTTTAATTAGATAATTAGATCTCATAAGCCTTGATGGTTGATGTGTCATACAATAGACTAATCAAGTTACATAAAATAAGAGTAATTTTTCATACTACTCCATGCTTTTAGTAAATTTGGTTGAACACTATACTAGTAATGGTTAGATGTAGGATAATGAAGACTATGTAAATTATTGATCGACTGTTGTTTATATACATACGATAAAAAAATTACAAAGGAGACATAATATCATCATAACTATTTGATAAAAACAATTTTAGTAAATGTAATATACATAACAAATCCTATATATAATATAGGCTAGCTTATAATAATAATAAGAGTAAAGTATATGGATGTCCTTTGGTTGATCAAAAACTTTGGATTTGGTCCCTGACTTTTCAAAAGTACACAGATGGTTCCTGTGTTTTGCACTTTGTAACGCATTTAGTCCTCAACTTTTGCTAAAAGTACTGTATGGTCTATGTGGCTTGTACTTTGTAACACATTTAGCCTCTAACTTGCACATGTTAAAACTTTTAGATTTGTTAACTGTGGACTAAATACATTACAAAATGCAAACCACATGGACCATCCCTGTACTTTTGAAAAACTAGTGATCAAATCCAAAATTTTAGTTAACCTTAGGAACCATGTGTGTACTTTACTCTAATTATAATTAGTATATTACAACCACTTCCCAGTCCCCACAGTCAAACTGGGAGGAAATTGCCCCTGATTTAGTAGTTAAATACTGACGGGGTTAGTCAATTGGACAAAAGAGGCAAGATTTGGAAAGAACGAGGATCCAGATGCGAAAAAAGTATCATTTGGACTAAACTCGCAAAAGTCACCAAACCTTAGGGACGAAAATCACATTTTACCCTCTTATATCACTACTATGTTTCATATATATCATCAAATTATATTGTACAACATGATAATGATATGTAACTGAGTTTGTGATTTTGATGGAAATGACAACAAAAATAAAACGTGAGGGGTCCAGTTACAAATTATTCACATTTTGGATGTAGACGATTTTGACATTTTACTCTATGTAATCTATGTTAAAATTATAACCATATGATTCAATACATAAGCAACAAACATGAGCCATATAACATAAAAAACAATAAACACATAGGCTAAAGTCGTTAAGTTCCATAAGACCATGTGTATGGGTGCAAAAGTGGAGAATGGGAAGGTGATGTCGTTGTGCAGGGCTCTAGTAAGGATCATCTATCCTTAGGCGTGCTTGTTCAATGCTAAGCTCAAGTGTCTCTCGTCTAAAGGTCCTGAAATACATGCTAAAAAATAATATGTTACGCAAAATAGTTTATCCATGGATATAAATCGGTAGGAGTCTCAATACATATCAACGTGCCCATGAAGTGAACTAAGTAGTTAATAAAGTCATCAATATGTCATGGACCATGGTTGTGTTTTTGTTCAAATCCAACGTGATGAAAATAAATGTAAATCAATATTTTATTGAAAAAGTTTGTGTTGTTTGGAGTGCTTTATAGCTATGGCCTATGCTTGTAAAGTTGAAAACGATGTGTAGTTCCCAAAGGGGATATCCATCCTCAAATTCCTTTATATGGCAAATGAAAGTGATTAGTTTGCTCAAAACTCCTTGTACTTTGATTCATTTACCACTTTTTTTTACGGTCAACATAATTAATCTTGAACATTCTCAGGATATCTACTGGACTAAACGGAATACTCCGATAGTAACCCGAGTCCACCATCAATTTTGAGAAAAACCCGATAACACATCCGCCCATAGACACGATGGATTTCCATTTACTACTCATGCCCTAAAAACATTCTACCTAAAATAGATTGTCCAAATCTAGTGGCGCATGCAAGATATTTGTTCATGTTTGTTAAAATGAGGAAAACGGCATGATTTTCTTTATGATTTGTTTCTCTTAGTCATGTTACAATCACAACTAATCATTTAACAATATATTAACACAAGAATTTAATAAGATGTAATTTATGTAAATCTCCTTAAGATACTTAATAATTTTAACTTTCGTCCTTAATCCTTAAATATAAGAAAACACGACTTTAGTCCATGCAGTTCGCTCCATTTGCACACTTATCGTCCTTGACATGGATGCCGTCTTTAAATAGTTAATTATTTTTAAGAAAAGTTTACGTAAATGTTTGTATCTACTCCTAACGCATCAAATGAGCAGACACGTTTTTAAATGCTTTTACATTTCTCACACATATCCTTTCAGAGAATCTTCATCTTCATTCTTCATAAAACCAAACCAAACCAAACCAAACCGACAAACCGTGTTATAATTTTCATTTAAACAAAAATATAGCCCATAGCCTCATGCTATAGCTCCTATCAAAACTAGTAACACATTACATTACATTAATTAACAATGTCTAAATTCCAACAACTTTTGTTTACTCATGGTTTGGAACAATCCGACAAAGTCAAACACACCAATGGCAATTCCGTAATTCCACACCTCAAACAACGACAGCCAATAGAATCAAGATTTTCAGATTCTCATATTCAATCAATCAAAAACCATGTAATATTAATAAACAAAATTTCCAAATGCACCACAACCATAAACACCAACAAAAAAAACCCATAAAACACTCACCGGTATCTCCTCCATTTTCCCATACATTTTCAACGTTCTTCCATGCATGCAAAAACTCAACATTTTTCATGGCCAACAACAATGGCAACAGCAGCAGCAGCAACAACAATCTGCGATCTCCGACGACCGTTAATCCTCTCCAACACCCACCTCACGCACACATTTGCCGATGACAACTCACCCTCGCAACACATCTTAACAATAAACGATCACCCTGGCTACAACAATAACTATAACAATAATAATAATAATAATCAAGATTTGAGCCGTTTTGCAGGGGCATTTGCGAGAACGGAGGGGAACCCGTTTGAGGTTATTGGGTCAGATGGGTTTGAGGCTCCGGTGCCAACAACGGTGGACCCGTTTAGAAACCAAACGCCAAGGATTGAAGGGGTGTATGAGTGGGTAAAGATGGTGGTTTGTGTTCCGATAGCTTTGGTTCGGGTTGTGTTGTTTGGGTTGTGTATAGTGGTTGGGTATGTTGCTACCAAGTTAGCTTTGTGTGGTTGGAAAGATAGTTCGAATGCGATGCCGAGGTGGAGGTGTAGGGTTATGTATGTTACAAGGTTGTGTGGGAGAGCTATTCTTTTTTCATTTGGGTATGATGATCAAATCTTGATTTATTTGATATATACTCGTTGGCGGAATAAGAACTTTTTTGTTAAGCTAAGCGGTGTGGCTTGGTGCCACCCGCCACCCCATCTTGATAGCGGGGTGTTACTGGCTGGGGTGCCATCAAGGGATGTTTCCCGGTGGTCTGCCAAGGTGATAACGGGCGTTAGAGATGACAATGTAGGGGCCACCTTTAATCCACCCAATCAGATTTCTTTCTTTTTTTCTTATTTTTGTTTTGTTTTTTTAGCCGTTAGTTAAAACCATGGTAAACCACCCCGGGTTGGTAAACGTATGGGCTATTTAAATCTCCACTGCCAACCTAGCGCACAGGGCTTTATTCTACACCATATTGCCTTATAAACTCACTGGCGGAGCGAGAACTTTTTTGTTAGGTCATCATAAGGTTCTCTTTTTTTGTTGGTTATATCTAGAGGTTCAACTCATGTTTTTATTAAAAAAATTTAAGATTTTGTATATAAAAATCCGACAACGCAAGGTCAGCGGACTCTCTTGATCCCCTGGTTCCACGGTTCCACCCCCGAGTATAGTTGTTATTATTTGATATATCATTTAATCTTTTAGTTAGTTTGTTAGTCATTATTTTATTTCTGGTTTGAATATTTGGATAGTTATTTACGTTTTATCGTTATTGAAAGTTGGTTAGTTTTATTATTATGCTTTTCTTTGTAATCCCACTATAAAAAGATATCTAGTTTTTTGTTATTCAATACACAAAATATTATTCACAAATACAATTTTTTTCAGTTATTTTTTATTTCTTCATCATACATAAGGATGCCAGTTGAGATTTTATAGTTTCAAGGATGATTTTCTTACATTTGGAGCCTATTTAGATAAATGATTGTGAAAATTTGACACTCCAATGCATGTTTCACCAAGCAACACTAAAACATTGTGAATTCTGTTATCAAAACATGATATTGATGGTCACCTTTTTAATTCACATAATGCAGCTACCATTGGATTAAAAGAAAAGGGAAACCGGCTCCGAGAGAAATCGCTCCTATGCTTGTATCTAATCATGTATCATATATTGATCCGATATTCTTTTTCTACGAAGCATGTCCAACAATTGTTACATCTGAGTCCCATGATTCCATGCCGTTTGTGGGAGTCATAATCAGAGCTATGCAGGTACATTAAAGCTACTTAAAATTTTATAATATCACGACTTTGTTTTATTAAATTTGTTTTTCTATCTAATGTTCTTTTTTCAGGTGATATATGTGAATCGGTTCTCATATCAATCACGGAAGCAGGCTGTACATGAAATAAAGGTAACAAACCGTTGCTCCTGTCCCTTTTATGGGTCGTTGCTTGTTTCCTAACTTCTTGTTTCCTAAGTTTTATTTTGGACTACATGAACTTATACTAAAAAAATAGTTGAAGATCGGTCAATGACTTTCGCTGGCCAAAATATTTTCAAAATGAAAACACTTGCATTTAATCAACAAATAGGGAATTTGATACAAATGTATTATTCAAAGGATTTAAATACAGAGAAAGGCCTCAACGAATACGTATCCTCGAGTACTTTTGTTTCCTGAGGGAACCACAACGAATGGAAGACAGCTTATTTCGTTCCAACTCGGTGCATTTATCCCTGGTTTGCCCATACAACCGGTGGTCATTCGCTATCCTCATGTACATTTTGATCAATCATGGTAAAACCACCGCTCCTTTATAATTTACTTTGGATTGATAATTGTTAATATGAGTTTTAATTGGTAGATCACATTTATATAGGGGCCATATCTCTTTGCCAGCCCTCATGTTTAGAATGTTCATGCAGTTTCACAATTTCATGGAGGTATGCTTAAGTTGAAGATAGTTTAGTTTGTAAACATCAGTTATTTACAAATACTATTTTTTTTTCTTCAAATAAAACAGGTTGAATATCTTCCTGTTATTTCACCGTCACAAAATCACAAGGAAAGTCCTGCTCGGTTTGCTGAGAAGGTTAGTTTATATCTTTTATTCAATATTTATTTTGACGAGCTGGGGGTCTCACTAGAAGCAGCTCTCTATTCTTATGGGGTAGAGGTAAGGCTGTCTACATCTTACCCTCCTCAGACCCTACCTTAGCTTTGCTATTCGTGGGATTTACTGAGTATGATGATGATGATGATTCAATATTTTTTGAGTTTTTTCGGCTATATAATGTTTCCTTTTTAACTAGTTTAATGTGTTGGTGCAGACTGGAAGAGCGATGGCTTTAGCTCTAAATGTTGCACAAACATACCATTCTTTTGCCGATTATGCACTTCTTTCAAAGGCAGTTGAAGCTGGACAGGTATATATCTAATTTTAACCATGGGCGCGCAAACGCTTTAATAAAAAAAATATCAAACTATCCTGGATCCACCACTGAAATTTAAACCATATCTTAAAACGTATACGGAAAGCTACATTGTTTAACCGATGCACTTGGTCTAGAAAAGTGTTTACTGTAAAATGCTAATCATACTTCTTTCTGCAGGAGAGGTTTTCACCCTTTATGGTCGAAATGGCGCAAGTTCAGAAAGTGAGTTTTTTTTTTCTAGTATAGTTTTTCTTTTAGAAAACGAAACCAAACTTGCAGACATGGTTAAATAGAGATGTTTGACTATCAGTCAGTTGTTTGGAAACCCTTTAATCCTCACTTAACATCCTGAGGATAAGAAACTGATTAATTTGCAACGATGAAGTAAATAGGTTGTTTCGGCCTTGAATATGAGCCTTTCATGTGAAGTAAATAGTTACATTTTTCATATGAAAATAATTTTGAGTAAAGTACACAGATGGTCATGTGGTTAACTAAAAATTTGGAATTAGTCTCTCGTTTTCCGAAAGTACACGGATGCTCCCTATGGTTTGCACTTTATTACGCATTTAGTCCTCAACTGTTGCCAAAAGTACATGAATAGTCGTTATGGTTAGCACTTTGTAACACATTTAGTCCCTAGCTTTCCAAAAGTACACGGATGGTCCCTATGCTTTGCACTTTATTACGCATTTTGTCCTCAACCTATGCCAAAAGTACACGGATGGTCCTTATGTTTGCACTTTATAACACATTTAGTCCCCAACCTTTAGTGACTAAACGTGTTACAAAGTGCAAACCACCGGGACCGTCCATGTACTTTTGGCAAAAAGGACTAAATGCTTTACAAAGTTCAAACGACAGAGATCATCCATGTACTTTTCGAAAGCTAGGGACTAAATCCCAAATCTTGGTTAACCATAGGGACAATCCATGTACTTTACTCAATAATTTTTTTGTGTGTTTCACAAGTTACTTCATTGAGAAGAATTTTGTTTTCTTGGTGTTCCAGTTATATCAGTTGAGCTCCTCAGAAGCAGTAGGGTTCTTAGGAAGATTTCTCGCAATGAATCCGGACAGCAGGTGCATTGATATAAAATCATTGTTATCAAATTTTAAGCAGAAAATTTGCCGCAGATGCTTTAAAACTTAACTACTTGTATTTTGTTATGAAACACAAACATACTCGAGTTTTTTATCATTTTTTTTATTTTTATTTTGCAGTGGATTTGTTCAATATCAAGATTTCATAAGGGTTTTAAGATTGAAGCATTCTCGCCTTTCTGAACATGTTAGTAAGCAAAATTACAAATTTTTAATAATTCTTTCGGTAGTTATACTATTATTGTACCGTTCGACGCATTTATATCCGTTTTTGGTCAATATACTGCTTCATAAAATAAACCTGAAAGTAATTTTTTTAACATTGGAAGTAAATCAGGATACATAACAGAAAACAATTGGAATGTTATTTATTAAGCTAACGGTTCTTTCGCGCCATAGATGACTTCAAGTTTTCTTCTGTGACAGATTTTCGGATTTATTGATGCCGACAAGGAAGGAAGCATAACTTTCAAAGAGGTAAAAATGGGTGCATAGATTCCATTTAATTATCAGTTTTCAATATGTGGGTCTCATTTATGTTGATAATTGAACCGAAAAAACAGGATCCAGTAAATGAAATGATTATGATAGGTCCTTCTTTACGGGTCCTGTTCATTATGCAGCTCTATATCGACACGACAGCAAAATGAACAGAACTTGTAGGGCAATATTTATGTGTCCTGCGTTTTCATCAACGGTGTATGCAACAAAACATTAAATTTCGTGTTATGTCAAAACAACATTCTCCAACCAAGACCCTAAATTCAGTGTAAAGTTTGGTGCAATGCTATTCACTTAACCATTTTACACCAAAAATCCATGTGTTTCATTTTGGTTAAATTATATAATTGTTGAATGTTTACATAAAGAGTAAACTGCCAAAATGGTCATGAGGTTTGGTCACTTTTGCCACTTTAGTCCAAAACTCAAACCTTTTGAATCTGGGTCCTGGTGGTTTCAATTTTGTTGCCATTTTCATCCAAAAGCAAAATCTGGTTAGATTTTTCAGTTAACATTCAGTGTTTTTGTGTTTTTCCTCCGTTTTGATGAAGGGCAAAATGGTCAGACTTTTTTTATTTTGTTATCATAAAACGTTAAAAGACCATTTTGTTCTTCATAAAAAGGGAGAAAAAAGACCAAAAAGCTGGATGCTAACTGAAAAATCTGACCAGATTTTAATTTTGGATGAAAATGGCAACAAAGGGTATGTTTGGCAAAAGTAGCTGGTGGTTGGTGGCTGAAATTGAGGCTGGAAGCTGGTAGCTGGTAGCTGTAGCTTTTAGATATATTTAGGTATTTGGCAGAGTAGCTGAAGCTTTTAATAAAATATATAAAATGACCAAAATGGACATTAAAAAGTTGATGCATTAAAAATTTTATTATCTTTATAGGTTAAAATAGTCATTTTTTCCCTAAAAGCTTATAGCTCATTCTAAACGCTACTACTAGTAACTTTTAACCAAAAGCTTCAGCTCCTAACCTAAAAGCTTTAAGCTCCTTCAACCAAACATGACTTTTTATTGAGTAGGAGTTTTTTCTTAAAACTTAAAGCTAGAAGCTCCTAAAAGCTCTTAAAAGCTCCGTGCCAAACATACCCAAAATTGAAACCACAGGGACCTAGATTTAAAAGGTTTGAGTTTTGGACTAAAGTGACAAAAGTGACCAAACCTCAGGACCATTTTGGCAGTTTACTCTTTACATATAAAATGAAAGTTTACAAAAATAATCTTATTGAGATCTTTATGTGACTTCAGTATTGAATATGAAATAATTTGCTGTATTATATTTTAGATATTTATTTAATCTTGTGTATATGTAGTTTAGTTTAATTTAACATGTTTTTTTTTTTTGAAAAATTTAGCAGTATGTGAATGGACCAGTGGAGGTCCCATATGTATGACAAGTTTCTATTCAGATTTTATGTGGTTCTTACTTCTTAGTAGGATTATTATGTGGGTTCCATATACATATATGCTGTGGGCACATTTCTTTGTGGGTCACATTGTTGTATTTACCGAGTGGCTTACATAGTCGTGTCGTTTGGATTATGCAGTTCTTGGTCGGATCTATTCACGTTCTGAAGCTGCCATTATTCCCACGAGCATGTGAAGCAGCGTTTAATGAAAGCGACGAAGACAAAGATCATTACATTTCATTGTTGGAAGTAATACTTATAATTTATGAACTTTTCGGATTTTTTTGGTTGGTTTGTTTAAGTCTCTTAACTTAGTTTTCTTATGCACAATTAACAGTTCGGAGGTTCCACCAGCGCAGTTATCCCAGACTTGACCTCTAGCGAGGTTTGTAACCCGTTTTCATCAATTTAAAATCTTATAATATGACTCTTTATCGGTTCCTTGTGTTAAATTATTTGGATTTGTATATAGATACAAGCGCTCTTCGAATTGTTTGACGTTGACGGTGATGGTAGGATAAGCAAGGATGATTTCATGACTTGCTTAAGAAGAAATCCTTTGCTCATAGCACATTTCAATCACCTTTTCATGCATAAAGATTTGGATGCAGAAAGAGGTTTAGATGAAATGGTTTGATGGTAAAATTTGTTTTATTTGTTTTATATATTTCATTATGTTGGTTGTTTTATATAGAAAAAAAGTGTCCCTCCATTGAATTTGTTTTATCTACATGTAAGTAAACAATTTTTAGTGTATGTACATTTTGTATACTCAAGAAAGGTATATACATATATAAAAAAGGGGCATGTATGTTAATAGTTTTAAAATATTGTATTCACCTTATTAATACATGTATTATGATTGAATATACTACAAGTACAAGCGATTCAATAAACAATGTTTTAAGACATTAATAAAATGATTCTCAAATATTTTAACCTTAATTTCCTTTTTCCCCTTATCCTTTCTGTTTAGTAAAAGTCAATTAGTTTACAACATGTGAAAATGTGGGACCACCACTATTTCTTTTTGAAGTTAGGACCATTGCCGACCAACGGCTAATAGTTTGGATTATTATAATCCATTATTCCTAATTTATTTTTTAAGTTGGAACCGTTGCCGACCAACGACTAATAGTTTTGATTATATAATCTATTTTCCTAATATAATTGTTAAACTGATAAGATGTTTAAGACATATGAATAAAATGATTCAACGTTTACTAAAAAGATTCTCCAAATATTTTAACAATACTATAATTGGTTAAGACATTATAGGCTCTATAATCTTTATGACAAAGAGAAACAAAACAATTAAACAACCTAAGAGCTTTCATAATGTGATGCTTTGTATCATTTCGTTTCACGTTAGACTTTAACGAACCTCTAAACCTCATTTGCTGACAATGTGGTACACATTACGTTCGTCTCAAGTTTGCAAGGTCCGGACCTTTAACGGATTTCTTTTGTTCCCCAACAGTCCCAACTTCGAATATCAGTATCACATACATTTTAGATCTGATTGGACGTGATTTGATTTTTTTATAAAGCCCTTATAACATAGAACACAAATACACAAAATAGTACTTATATTAAGTATAATATAAATATATTGTTCGAAGTTTAGAAAAATACAGATAACACTTACTAAATTATTATCATTTTTCATTAATTTTTTTTCCAGCAATACTTTGAGACAATTAGCAATCCCTATGTCTTTAGAAGATATTATATGGTGCATGTCCTAAGTATGGTAAATTCAACAAGTGACAAATTCGTTTCATATCGTTGAGTCCAGATATATTATATATACATTGCTCGAAATCTATATTTTTTCATTGGTTTCCACATTTGTATTTGCATGACATAAGAAGCAATTACATTTGAGTTTTTATTAGTTGATTTGGATAGGTGTTAGTTATTATGCAACGTTAAGATGTTTTTGTGTACTTTTCAACCATATTATAAAAGGAGAATCACAAAACTAGTTATTTTTTTTTTTACGTGGAACACTAAAAAGTAGGGAATCATACATTTAATATGTTAAAAAGTCAACTTAACATGTTAAATTCTTTTTTTTTAATTCAGAGCTTTTGCATATAAATACATGTAGAAGCCCTTTAATAAAAAAAGTAAAATAATCTTTAAAAAACATTAAAAAAGGTTAAAAAAAGTTTTACAAAATCTTTTTTAATTGGAATAGCTTCAACACATTTTATTATGCAAAAGCTCCGAAAATTAAAAAAAAAAACAATTAATTTTTAGTATTTTGCTGCAGAGGGGTGTGAAACTTTGTGAGGTTTGGTTTCGACGATATGTACACCAATATTTACCGAATGAAAAAATTAACATCAAACGACAAAATTTTGTAAAACATCATATTTTAAAAGTTTTAAGATAAAACGAAAAAAAAACTAATAAAGAAATGAAACATTGAAGTAAAGTTGACGACTTGTAAGTCCATGCTTCGATAACTTATAAATTATTGCGAAAAAATTGATTTCACCGTCCGATGCAGCTAAAAAAGCAAATTGCAATGAAAATTTTGAACCTTTATAAAAACTATATTTTAAAAAGTTAAGTTAAAACTAAAATATCCCTAAAATTATTTATAAACACTATAAAGTAATAAAATATCAAAGCAGCTAATAAATCTAAACGAAAAAAATAAAAAAAATAATTAAATTAATAAAAAAGAAATCGAAGAGGAGCAACGAACCCAAATAAAAATAAAATAAAATAATTAAATGGGTTAAAAAATCTAGAAAAGGCAATAAATTACCGTCTTATTTTATGCGAAACCTACACAACCCTATATTGACAAATGAATGATAAAAATAAGAGTAAATTGCACAAAACATCCTTTATGTTTTCTCAAATTTGCAGGTTTCAGCCTTAATTTTAAAAGTTGTTAAAAACAGACTTTAAGTTTATTTTTGTTGCGGGTTCAATCCTTTACAGCTAACCACGTTATTTTCTTCAGTTAAGTTCCCTCACATGCATAACACGTAAGGGTATATTCGTCATTTTGGTTAACTGAAGAAAATAACGTGGCTAGCTGTAAAGGATTGAACCCGCAACAAAAATAAACTTAAAGTGTTTTTTAGCAACTTTTAAACATTAAGGCTGGAACCTGCAAGTTTGAAGAAACATAAAGGATGTTTTGTGCAATTTACTCTAAAAATAATTAAGTCCATGGCCTAATACTATTCACACAAGTTGCTAAATGTTATATAGCAAATTGCAATGAAAATTTTGAACCTTTATAAAACACTATATTTTAAAAAGTTAAGTTAAAACTAAAATATCCCTAAAATTATTTATAAACACTATAAAGTAATAAAATATCAAAGCAGCTAATAAATCTAAACGAAAAAAATAAAAAAAACAATTAAATTAATAAAAAAGAAATCGAAGAGGAGCAACGAACCCAAATAAAAATAAAATAAAATAATTAAATGGGTTAAAAATCTAGAAGAGGCAATAAATTAGCGTCTTATTTTATGCGAAACCTACACAACCCTATATTGACAAAATGAATGATAAAAATAATTAAGTCCATGGCCTAATACTATTCACACAAGTTGCTAAATGTTATATAGTAAATAAATAAATAAATGAATAATGTGCTTGATTAGGGTTAACCTAACTTATACGTAATTATGTATTACAGTGTGCATAATTGTGCAAAGTTAATTGCTATTTTGCCACAGCGGTGAATTGAAGGCCTAGATTAGATTAGATATGCAGTTGAGATGCTCGCGTATGCATCGCACGATAAGACGGTCTTCTACGTTAAGCGGCCTACAAACATACATACATACATATTAGCCAAGTTAGAAATAAATCACCGTTATAGTAGATGTTATGCGAAACAAGTGTCACCTATATGACCTTGAATTAGCGTATTTCACTTTATTGCATGAAACACCGGTTTACATGTCACACGTGATAAGATTTCTCTTCACAAAATCACTTTTTTTAGCATATCAACATTTGACTTTCTTTAAAACCTACAACGTGGCCCGCTCTTTCTTTGCATATTACATTTTTAAAGTAAAATGCTTTTGAAAAAAGAAAGTATTATTAAAAAAAGTTAAAATTGATTCGATAAGATATGTTTCAGTAAACGTAACTCTTGTGGTAAAGTCTTTAAAGGAACATTCTAGTAGTTAAGTACCATGTTATAGGATTAAAAGTTTGAAAGCTTAAATTTGTAAATTGTAAATATAAAGATTGAAAGCTTAAATTTGTAAATTGTAAATATCAATGTGTTTATCCTAGAAAGTTTAGAAATTATGTTAAAATTAAAGACATAAAAAATCTGGTATTGATTTTGTTACATCTTATTTTCTCGTACATGCTTTAAATTATCTAGCATCCCTAATAAAGATTTAGGAAGCAACTAAATAAGATGATGGGATAGATTGGGTATGGTAGGGTGTAGCAATAACTGAATAAGGACAATATAATAATTGAATTTAGATTATTTTTTAACGGTTAAACTTCTATTAAAAAATAGAAAACCAGACGAGCAAGCAACTCGAACCCGAAGTTACAATAGTAAATCACTAATATTAAACCCACACCATCTATCCTAATTAAGATTAGCATAATTTGATCTACTCGTAATCCAAAAAAAACGCGTTGTCTTTGATAAGATCCGCCGTCCGGTTAAAGTTAATATAAAGATTATTGGACGTATTCTCATTCCTCGCCTTCCAAATCTCTCAAGCCGTGACTAAAAGAATTCTGCCGATGAGTTTTTTCCAATTCTTTGATCCTCTCATCCCTGTAACTAACCCGAGCAATTCTTGGATAGACAAATCCATATAAGGAAAAGGGAATTTAACCCAAACTAAGATCATCCACCAAATGGACTTTGCAATCCAACAATCCCAAAGAACATGAAAATCAGTTTCTTCCATTAGTCCAAGCAAAAGTATCTGGTAAATTGACTCCTCTAACTGCCAAGCTTCCTATTAAGCACGGCACTCCACCCGAAAATATTAACTTTCAGTGGGACCTAGTTATTCCACAACCCCCACTGTTTGTTGTCACTAGAACTGGACACTTCATATATTTTCTTCCGCAATCCCACAACTGTGTCAAAACATCACGATTCACCCCATTCCAAGCCCAAAAATCTGACCATTATGAAAATAAATATTGTTTCCCATCTCCTGTAGTTGCGCAAGTTTGTCCATCTCCATACCATTATTGAGATCCATGTTTTGTCGATAGACTATCGTAAATATTCATAAGTTTAAAATTATGTATCTTTTTTAAACTAAAATTGTAACACCTCGTGTTTTTCGTCCAGTAATTTTTCCGACACGTATCACGGTAATCCTCGTGTGTCGTGTGCCATGACGGGAGGGACCAATGTTATTAAATTGCATATTATTATCCTCAATATGCTATGGAACGAAGTCGAGGGGCCAAAGACGAAAAATGGCAATTTTCTTGTCCTGGAGGTGCCTTACGGACCGCAAGGCATATGCCATACGATCCATATGGCACTGCCATCAAACAATATTGTGGCAGTCGCGTGATTCTGCCACCTTTCAGCACTTTGTGGCAATTCTTGCATGCCTTACACATCCTAGGACACATGTATTCGACATTAAACACCTGGTAAGGCTCCTAGACACTCCTTGGCTACATATGTGTTGGATTTTTGAAGTTGCAACCAAGTTCTTCAACCTTGGTGCATCTAATTCTTGTTCAAGGAGTCTCTGATCGATTCCAAGTGTTCCATTTCGTTCCTACCACTCATTTGGACCTTATGTAAGTGTGCAAATCCGTATTTAGTGATTTCTTATAGCTTTTAGCTTAGAACAAAGTCTCGTCGTAATTATGCCTTGACTTTGTTCCAAATCCGTGTATACTCCGTCATTGTGAGTAACGAAAGTTCCTATACGTCCATAATAATGGAGGTGTTAATCCCTCAAGAGGACATCTCCAGATTTTCACGGATTCATGGCCAATTAGCGAGTCAACCGAAAAGTCAAATAAAGTCAAACTGACCAAATTTTATAAAAATCATAACTAATGATCTGGATGTTATAAAATATGTTTTGATGCATTAGAAACCTAAAAATAAGTGTTAGAACATATGTCTACGGATTCGGCTCGTCAAGTTTCAGTCTAGGCTCGGTTTGTAGCCAAAAGTCGCAACAGTTGACTTTTGTTGACTTTTGGTTCTGACCCGATTTAGCCATTTTGGCTACTAACTTTTGGTCACTATAAGACCATATTTAAGTATAGGATAACCTCCTAAAGTTTCCTTACTCGATTCATTAGACATCTGAGTTTACATACAAGTTCCGCTAAAATTACGTAAACTTTGCAAAAGGTCCTTTTTGTGCAAATTATGATTTTAAACGCACATGCATGTAAATATAAGATATAAACTGATTTGTAAACATAATTTGATTATGATTGATGTCAAGAATCTGATTATAATATGAGTCTTCGCAAAAGATGCGTTTATCACATTTAAATGGCTAAATTACCCTTTTCGGCATTTTAGAAAGATTAAACATGGTTTTATCATCAAAATGAAATGTTTACTGATACAATATGATAGGTAGGACATATTGGGATGTTTATTCAGATTATGACCTGAATGAATGCCTAAGATTCGTTAAATACCAAGAAATGACCAAATTACCCTTTTTACGAAACATGACTTAAATCAATCTTTTGTAAACAAAACTTAAACCTACTGATGTGATAAGTCAAATGACATATTTTGATATATAAAACAGGTCCTAACCTCAGTTTATCTTAAATATAGAATATAATGGCATTTATCGACTTTTACGTCTTTTCGGCGCATAGTATGGTTTAAAATCATAACTATGAGCCAAGACTTGTTACCTACTGATTTATAAACTTATTTTCAACATTCTTAACAGTAAGTACAAGTCCCGAACTCAGAGTCCCAATCTTTACTTCAAAGATATGTGTGAAATTACTAAAATGCCCTTACGGGACATAGGTTATTTCAAAACCGTCAAGCACACATATATTTGATATCCTACTATTATAATACCATAAAATAAGCATTTTTATAGAATAATAAAGGTATTGACATCAGATTCATTTTAAACATCTTTGATAAACCTTAAGATGACCAAATCCCCTGTAAGGCATAATTCGGTTTTAAATATACCTCAAGCCTATCTTTTGCAAAGCTACTGATTTTATAACATATTTAAAACATATATTCATACGAAACTTGTATATGACTCCTCCGGTTACCCGTTTCGCCTATGCGCGTTCGGTTAAGCTTACGTAGCCAGTTTACGTACTTAAACCGAAACGGGTTTAACTTCGTCATTCCTCTATCAAAAACCAGAATGTTGTTGGATTACCCATATTAGACAAGTTTATGCTTGTCAGGTCCAACTAACATTCTATTCCGGTCACCGCTTAATCTAGCGTATCGTATCGTATTGTTTTAAAGTGAGTCTAACCGGTTCAAGTCTAAGATATCATTAAGAACCGTTAGCATTCTAATGTTGGTTAATAATTACCATCACTCCCAGACTAAACGCCTTCCGGTAGATTGTACCTGTGCTTATTTCTGATAGCGGCTGAGTTCTGACTTTGAAAGACTTAACTTCAGGTAAATACCCTTAACTTATTTTCCCTATACGGGGTTGGGATACCGTAAATTATTACCGCCTGGTCGGGTATGGGATCATGTTTTATCCAATTGTGATAATTAACTAAAATCTTGCATAACCCGTTTTGATATGTTTTGTCTTAAACTAAAACATTGGGGGTTGACTTGACCGTGTGTAACAACTCCGATTTTCTCGTTGTTATCTTTTCTTTGTTATCGATTGTATCTATCCTTTGTAAATCCGAGATTCGCTTATTAGTGAAGTTTATGTTAACTAACTTATGATTGTGTATGTTACATCGCATCTAATCGCTTATTACATCGCATCGCTAATCTCATCTCATCACAAATCGCAATTATTTATGTGGTTTTATATTATTTATGTGTTATGTGTGTTTATGATTATGATTACGCTCGCTATCGCATCGCTCTCGCACTCTCAAATCGCTAAATCGCACTACTACACCAAGTATAACGCTTAACGCTTTACTAAAACGCTTAATATAACTATCTAATACAAACCGAATAGCCAAACGAACACTTAACGCGAAATAAACGAAGAAAACCCAACTTTTGGGTCAAGTTCGCTCGAACTTGATTGGCCAAACTTTGATTTTCCTTTTCTCCTCTAAGTTCGCTCGAACTTGTCTGAGCCTCTAAGGACTCAGCAAGTTCGGCCGAACTTGACTAAATCCCTCCAAACAGCTCACAAGTTTGCGCGAACTTGCATGAAAACACGCAAGTTCGGCCGAACTTGACTCCACCAGCCCTCAACTTACCTTCTCCTATAAATACCCAGCTCTGTTCTCTCATTTGAACTTGTTGCAAGTTCGCCCATAGCTCTCAAAACCCGAAAGCTTCGTGTCCTAAGTAAGAATCAACCTGATTTCAGCTACAACAACGTTTATCAACGATTTACAAAGGTTTACAACGATTTTGGCACAAGGCATAGCCTTCGTTTTCATCAAAACTCTTCTATTTACGAAAATCTTCATCTTTTTACATAAAACTTCTGTTTTTCACTCAGATCTATGTTTAGATCTGAGTAAAACCTTTTAAGCTTTGATTTTGACACAAAATACGGACTTTTGATGATGTTTTGTTCATTTTCTGATATGAAATGAAGCATTTATGATTCAAGATCCCAGATCTGGAAGCACAAGGACGTTTATGTTGGTTTACACAAGCCGGACTAATCCGAACGAACCCCGAGTTCGCCCGGATTAGCCCACGCTTTTGTAAAACGGCTAAAACCGCTCTAAAAGACCTCTCCGACCTAAATTTGCTCAGTAGCACAGGGTTGGAGGGATGAACACTCGATTTCCTCAGCAAACGACGTGAAAACGCAAGATTTTGGACCCGAAAACATCAAGTTCGCTCGAGATTACACTGATTTTGTCAACACATCATGTCAAGTTTGCTCGAACTTTCCCTCTAAGGGTCAGTTCGGTCGAACTTGAGTCGAAATGCACAAAAATTCTCTTCAGGAACCCCCAAGTTCGCTCGAACTTGTCAAGTTTCTCAGGAAACTTCACAAGTTCGGCCGAACTTGTCTCACCTATCAAGGTTAACTGCAAGTTCGCTCGAACTTGTCAAGTTTCCTTGAGAAACTTGCAAGTTCACCCGAACTTGACTCTCAACTCACCAAAACCATTCAAGTTCGCTCGAACTTGTATGTTTACATACAAGTTCGGCCGAACTTGTCTACTGCCCAACCGAAACTTCACCGTTTCAGCTTTTCAGAGACTGATGCACTTCCGTTCGCGTATGCAGGCTGATCTGGCGCTCCTCTTCACCTCTCGGCAGTCGTCTACTCTCTCCTAAACGCACCCACAGTGAGTATACTTGACCCATTTTCGCTTTAACGCATTTTTGGGTGTTACATACGTTCCTATATCAAATCACTTCACAAATCAAAACTGTTTATCGCACGCGAATAATCTGATTGTATATGCTCGATACGTGATACTAGAAACACGTGACTAGGACTTATTTTCGTTAACTTGCCTCCTTAGCTAGTATGGTACTATAGTTTGGCTAACACCCGACGGGGTCTAGTTAGGATGGTCGCGCAAGCCTTCTCACGGTAGTTAGCATGAGAAATGATCCTATGTTGTATGATGTGTTTTGGTGTATCATGATATGTAGTTAGATTATTTCGGAACGCTTTCTCGATTATGCTAGTAGTACTTAAACATGTATGCTCACCTTTACTTAATTGTATTGACTTGTATTTTAACGTATGTAACAGGTTGAGGATTTAGCTTGGATGCCTTGGATGTTGCATGCGTAGTTTAGTTCGTTTTGTTAGTTTGTTTAGAATGGTTGTAATAAAATCTAGGGGAGATCGAATTGGATTTATGTTAAGAGATTTTGTGAAATGTAATGGTTATTTTGAAGGTTTATGAGTTTGATTGTATGGGATATTGATTGTTGAATATTATCTTTGAAATGACCGTTATGGAAATCTCTTGATCAATCTGATTCGCCTAGTGCCACTACCCCGATGATTCCGCCATCGGTTGGGGTGTGACAGATTGGTATCAGAGCACCATAACCATAGGATAATAGGTAGAATTGCCATGTTCGACCTAGTAGCATGTTTAAGGACCCGATTGGCTAATCTTTGACTTAAATGTTAAACTACTTGCCACAAATGCTTAAATGTGCCTTTCCTAAGGCTAATACAATATACATGATTATGAAACGCTCGTATCTCACCAACGAGTGATCAAGTCGAGAATAGGTGTGAAAACCGAGAATTCTCGATGAGATCATTCACTCTGCGCATTCTCTCGCACGAGATATCTTCGTTGAGTTAGGAGTGACATCCGAACCTCGACGAACATCTCCCTTTCTATCTAGTGGAACGCCCGATATGACCGGTGAGCGTGGCCACAACTAGGAATGATGTTGTTAAGTTAGGGGTGAAATCCGCATCTTAATAACTAATTCCGTGCTTCGATTTTCAATCTCACCAAAGTCTCGGTTATGCCGATGGTTTGGAACACGTATTAACTGGAAGGGTAAACGTCGTTAGCCGCTTGCGGTGAGAACGTTTATCTATTAGGCCAAAGCGTGGGTCCAAATGCAAAGGGTAGTCGAATCACTTTGGGTAGTCAATGTCTCAAAACCCCGGACACTCCCAATTAATTTAAGCCTATATCGTCGATTTACGCATCATCGAGTTTATTATTATTTATGTGTTTAAAATTTTGAGAATTTTCGCTTTATTTGATTTCTCGCTTAATTGTTTATTTCTCGCATTATCGATTTCTCGCTTTATTGCTTTACGCTCCATGAACGCACGCACTACTCGTACAGCTCTCGAAAATCTAAAACGCTAAATTAGTACACCAACCAAACTAATCGCTTAACTCGCTTACGCCTATGAGGACATGTGTGCCTCATAATGGCATTATCTCGCTTATCTCGTTATATATATCGCTTATATCTCGCTATTATATCGCATCTCGAACGCGCTATGTTTTACTTATAAGAAGGTGAATATGTGCAAAGTGTTGCTTAGTGCTTACGTGCTTATGTGCTTACGTGCTTACGTGTTTATGCCTACGTGTTTATGTGATTTTGGCCTTGTATGAATAATAATAATAATAAATACTTAAACATAACTCTATTATAATCGAATCTCATCCTATCGAATATTTTCATTGTAGATGTCGTCACTCGGATCTCATACTCGCCGTAATGCTCAACGCCACAACGAAAACAAGCGCATCGCTTCACTAGTAGCCAAGGAAGTGGCAAAAGCCATCCCGCAAATCGTCTCGGAAATTCATGCCGTGAGCAGTAACTCATCAGTCGACACAAAAACGGAGAATCCCAAGCCGCGATTCAGCTTCAAGAAAATGGCTTGTGCACCTCTCGCCTTCACGGGCAATGACGGACCGACTTCTATGTTTCACTGGTTCAATGCTATTGAGGTCACTTTTAGGCAAAGTGGATGCCCTGATGACCTCCGCACCGTAAACGCTACCGGAGTCTTCCAGTCCTGTGCTCTCGACTGGTAGACAGCTGAAAGAAACAAGCGAGGAAATGATGAAGCCTACAATCTATCTTGGGAGGAACTCAAGGAAGTAATGATGAAGGAGTTCTGTCCTCCGCATGAAATGCAAAAGCTCGAGAATGAGTTTTGGGGTATCAAGCAGGATGGTCCCGACAATGCTGGTTTTACTGCCCGGTTTAAGATTTTGAGCATCATCTGTCCCAGCCAGGTTGATACGACGGAGAAAGCTATCAACAAGTACATCCGTGGTTTACCCGAGTGTGTTGCAAGTTTCATGAAAGTTGCTCGTACTACAACCATCGAGGAAACCTACATGCTCGCCGCTGAGATTAACGATCAGTGAGTTCAGGATGGTTATTTCAAGAACTCTGCTAAAGTCGCCAATCAAGTCGTCGTCAAACCAACCGCCGCTACCGAATCATCGAGTGAACCAAAGGGAAAGCGTCAGGGACGCAAAAGAGGAAACCCGAGTAAAAACTATGCTCTCGCCGCTCCAGCAAACCCTCAGCCGCTTCAGTCAGCCGCTCCGAATGCACCCCCAGCTAAGCGTGCATATACCGGACCTCACCCTCTGTGCCCTAAGTGCACTTATCATCATGTCGTTGGTGGCAACTGCCGTTTTTTGCACAAACTGCAATATCTACGGGCATTTTACTGTGAGTTGCCGATCAGGTCCTCGCCAGCCAGCTCCTCAGGCACCAGCAGCTCCAGCTTTACCCGCTCCTCCTCAAGACAATCAGCAGCAAGCTCCAAAAGCACATGTGTGCTATGTGTGTGGTGATCCGAATCATTTCGCCAATGTCTGTCCGAATCGTCCTGTCAAGCAAGAGCAGCCAGCAACGCAGCCTCAGCAGCAGCAACAACAACCACAAGCTGCGCGTGGCAGAGCCTTCAATCTCAACCTCCGCCAGGCCCAGGATGATAACAATGTTGTCAATGGTACGTTTCTCGTTAATGGTATTTATGCTTCATGTTTATTTGATACTGGTGCCGATAACTGTTTTATATCGTTAGAATACGAAAAGGTTTTAAAATGCAAGCGCCCTAAACTCCCAAAGACTTTCGACGTGGAAGTCGCCACCGGAAGAACTGTTACCGTTAATTCCGTCTTACGTGGTTGTAATCTCGATCTCAACAACCATGTCTTCTCGATCAATCTCATACCTATGCAGTTAGGTAGCTTCGATATATTAGCAGGCATGGATTTTCTTCGTGAGAATCATGCTGAAGTTGTATGCTTTGATAAAATGATTCGTTTCCCTCTTCCTAATGGTGATCAACTTCATGTCTATGGAGAAACTCCCTCAAAGAAGTTGATGTTTTTGTCATGTACTCGAGCACACAAATGCTTGCAAAAGCGATGTGTTGCCTTCCTCGCCCATATTGTGAACCCGAAGAAAGAAAAGAAGACTTATAAAGAAGTTCCCGTTGTTTGTGAATTTCCTAAGGTCTTTCCCGACGATTTACCCGTTTTATCCCCTACTCGAGATGTTGAATTCCGTATCGATTTGATTCCAGGTGCTACTCCCATTGCTAAAGCCCCTTATCGCCTCGCACCATCCGAAATGCGCGAGTTATCAAGCCAACTTCAAGAGCTTCTTGATAAAGGTTTTATACGCCCGAGCACTTCGCCTTGGGGCGCACCCGTTCTTTTCGTGAAAAAGAAGGATGGATCGTTCCGTATGTGCATCGATTACCGTGAACTTAACAAACTCACGATAAAAAACCGCTACCCTCTTCCTCGAATTGACGACTTATTTGATCAGCTTCAAGGTGCTACTTGTTTTTCTAAGATCGACCTTCATTCCGGTTATCATCAGTTACGCGTGTTGGAAGAAGACATTCCGAAAACCGCCTTTCGTACTCGCTATGGCCATTTCGAATTCGTGGTCATGCCTTTTGGTCTAACCAATGCACCCGCGGTTTTCATGGACTTGATGAACCGTGTGTGTAAAGCTTTCTTAGATCGTTTCGTCATTGTTTTGTGATATCCTTATCTATTCGAAGTCGAGGACGAACACGAGCGTCATCTCCGTTTAATCCTCGAACTTCTTCAAGGAAATCGCCTTTATGCTAAGTTCTCCAAATGTGAATTCTGGCTCGAAGAAGTCCAATTTCTCGGCCACATCGTGAACAGTCAAGGAATTCACGTCGACCCTGCAAAGATTGAAGCCGTCAAGAGTTGGATTACGCCAAAGAATGCATCCGAAATCCGTTCATTTCTTGGATTGGCGGGTTACTACCGTCGATTCATCGCCTTTCAAAAATCGTCGTTCCGCTTACCGCTTTAACTCATAAAGACAAACCTTTCGTTTGGGAAACCAAGCAAGAGGAAGCTTTTCAAACCCTCAAGCGTATGCTATGCAACGCTCCCGTACTCGCTTTTCCCGACGGAAACGACGATTTCGTCGTTTAATGCGATGCCTCTAACCTTGGTCTCGGTTGTGTTCTCATGCAGCGAGACAAGGTTATCGCGTATGCCCCTCGACAACTCAAGATCCACGAGAAGAACTACAGAACCCACGATCTCGAACTCGGCGCAGTTGTTTTTCCATTAAAGATATGGTGACACTACCTTTACGGTACAAAGTGTACGGTCTTCACCGACCATAAGAGCTTACAACATATCTTTAATAAAAAAGAACTAAACATGCGACAACGTCGATGGGTTGAACTTCTCAACGATTACGATTGTGAGATACGCTACCGTCCCGGCAAAGCAAACGTCGTCGCCGATGCTCTAAGTTGACGAAGCTATGTTTATAGTGTTCGTGACTCTCAAGCTTTGAATGATCTCGAAATCATGATTCGCTCTGCTCAATTCGCCTGCTTTAACGAGAATACTTTGGAGGAAGAGATGAAATGTGGTGCCGAAACTCAGCTCGTATCCAAGCCTAATGGTATTTATTATTATCTCGATCGTATTTGGATTCCCAGCCGTGACAATCTTCGCGAATTGCTAATGACCGAAGCTCATAAATCTCGACATGCCATTCATCCCGGTGCCGACAAGATGTACCAGCACCTTCGTCCTAAGTATTGGTGGTCGGGTATGAAAAAGGATATCGCCTTGTACGTCTCAAAATGCTTAACTTGTTCGAAAGTTAAAGCTGAACATCAAAGGCCCTCTGGTTTACTCGAACAACCCGAAATCCCGATGTGGAAGTGGGAGAGTATAGCTATGGACTTCGTTACCAAACTTCCCCGCACTTCATCCGGTCATGATAGCATTTGGGTTATCGTTGATCGTCTTATTAAATCCGCACACTTTATTGCTATACTAGAAGACTTTAATGTTGAACGGTTAGCCCGAATCTATACCAACGAAGTTATATGTCGACACGGGACGCCTCGTGACATCATATTTGACCGAGACGGTCGCTTTACTTCACGTCTCTGGGAGACTTTTCAATCCGCTCTCGGTACTACTCTCAATCCCAGTACCGCTTTTCACCCTTAAACCGACGGTCAGACTGAGCGCACGATCAGCACCCTCGAAGACATGCTTTGTGCATGCATCATAGATTTTGGTGGTAACTGGGATACGCTTCTACCTTTAATTGAATTCTCGTACAATAATAGTTATCATACCAGCATTCAAATGGCTCCTTTTGAGGCACTGTATGGAAGAAAATGTCGACCGCCTATTGCATGGCACGAGATCAGAGAAGCACAAATCACCGTCCTGAGCTAATCCAAGAAACGACAGACAAGATCCTCCAAATCAGAGACAATCTCTTGAAAGCTCGGAGTCGTCAAAAGAGTTATGCCGATAAACGCCGCAAGTCCCTGCAGTTCGAAGTGGGAGATCACGTTATCCTAAAGGTTGCACCTTGGAAGGGAGTGGTCCGCTTCGGCAAGAAAGGAAAGCTAGCGTCTCGATACGTTGGATCCTTTAAGATTCTGGAAAGGATCGGTAAAGTAGCCTATCGTCTGGAACTACCGGCGGAACTTAATAATGTACATCCGACTTTCCACGTGTCTAATCTTAAAAAGTGCCTAGCCGAAGAAAATCCGCATGTCCCTCTCGAAGATCTGCAAATCAACGAGACTCTCCATTTCGTGGAAAAACCCGTTGAAATCATGGATCGGGAGAACAAGAAACTCCGACGCTCTCGCATACCTATCGTGAAGGTCCGATGGGAAGGCAAACGCGGCGCCGAGTTCACTTGGGAACTCGAAAGTGATATGAAAATGAAATATCTGCATCTCTTTGTTACGGCCACTGCTTAATTTCGGGACGAAATTCCCTAAAGTAGAGGAGACTGTAACAACTCCGATTTTCTCGTTGTAATCTTTTCTTTGTTATCGATTGTATCTATCCTTTGTAAATCCGAGATTCGCTTATTAATGAAGTTTATGTTAACTAAATTATGATTGTGTATGTTACATCGCATCTAATCGCTTATTACATCGCATCGCTAATCTCATCGCATCACAAATCGCAATTATTTATGTGGTTTTATATTATTTATGTGTTATGTGTGTTTATGATTATGATTACGCTCGCTATCCCATCGATTGGGGTGTGACACCGTGTCCGGGATATCCTTGGCTCACTAAAGTGCTAGTGGCCACGACAATATAGCATGGCGTGTAGGCATACACTGGGTAATTGCTATCTGCTTTCTATGTGAAAGTTCAGAGTGGTGTGTCAGTCGATCAGGTCTCGATTTTTGTATTGGGCCCCATATGTAAAAGCCTGACATGTAAATCTGTATACAAGGTCATTTATATTGTCCCAAGTTATTTATGAAAATGTGCCAAGTGCACATAAAACCATTTTCGAAAGGATTTTCAAATGAGCCGGTTGAGTGCATTTACCAGTGTAAACTGACGTATTTTCAAAGATTAAATTACAGGTACAAGTACGAAATAGGCTGGAAGCTGCGGGGCGTTGACATTAAGGAGTTGCGACCTTAGAGTTGAGCCTGTAGAGTATGTTATCTTTTTGTGTGTGTTTATTTCCGATCCGCCTGTGGATCTTATTACAAGCCTTGATGTATATTTTTGTTTCGAACTCTTGGACACTTTATGGTTTGTAATAGTTTATATTTTACTACAAGCCTTCCGCTGTGTTGCTCTGTGTTGTAATTGGTTATGATGATATCAACTGTACGTCACGATACTCCCCACCGGGCCCACTGGAATACACGTGGAAATCGGGGTGTGACAAAAATTCTATCGTCTTCTATCAGATAGACCCGTTTTAAGTATTTAAGTGTTTTGGGAGAGCTGAAAAATAAAACCCATTAAACTAACGAATTATATAAAGTATTTTTTATTAACTATTAACGATATACTAATAAACATAACAAAAATATAAGGTTGTTAAATTCATTGGTTTCTAATGTGTCAAATATCCGATCTTTTGTTTTTTAGATTTTTTTTATTTGTTAAACTTTTTATTATTGATTACGTTAGATAGATGTTTGGATAATGGATATGGATAAAAAAATAAGACTAATGGGCCAATATGTTATAAGATTTTAGATACGAATAAAAATAAATTTTTTTTGCCCAATAAATTATAAGAGTATATTTTTATAGAGATAATTCAATAAGTTACATTAGATTAGATAGATATATAGATAATGGATATAGATCAGAATAAAACTAATGAGCCATATATGTTATAAGATTTTAGACATGGATAAAAATAAAATTAATCATGCCAAAGAGGTTGTAAGATTACATTTTTATAGATGATCCAATAAATTTTTTATCTCAGATTTTTTAAAAATATATATAAATATATAAAGCTTAAGATCCCAAAAAATAGGGTCTCGTCCGGGATGCGGCTCACCCACCCCAGACCGCCCTGACTCCTATTTTTAAATTATACCTTAAATATTAAACTCTATTTTACCTGTACTTCTAAACTCTACATCAAATATTAAATTTAACAAGATAGACTCTGAGGCCTCCTCATAATAATACTCTTAAATAAATTACGTGTCCTATTAAAATTTCATAATATCATATATATTCATATTTAAAATTAGAACTCAATACCTTCAATCTAAAATATTTAAGATTTAATAATATCAATACCAACCATTGATGGTAACGATGATGGAGTTAACCGCTTACATTTCATTTACACAAGCAACGTTTGTTTTCTATCCCTCGTAAATAATCATGGACCACATTCTATACTATAACAAAAGTAACCTTGAAAAATGATTTGCTCTACTTGGGTTATGTGGCCCCATACCATTGGGCTGTTTTTTAATTATTATTAACTTTTTTTAACAAACGGTGATTTGGATTAATTGGTCCTTAACCATTAGAATTTGTTTTGTTATTTTGTAAAATATTAACGATTATAGATATATAATACTACAGAAATAGATATATAATACTACAGAAAGCTTCAATATTAATATTAAAGTTATTTTAAACGAGTGGGTTATGTTTATGCGTTGAAGCGGTTCGGTTTTAACCAACCCTAAACAATTGTTTTATTATCTTGGTCAACTATTACCGAACACGTGTTGATAGCGTTTTTGTTATACTACCACCTTATTTTTTTTATCTTTATTTATATGTTTTATGTGGATTGCTAGTGTTACCGTATGTGGGTTTACTCTTTCGATTGCTATACCAAGTTTTGACTTCGTACGAACAGAACTGAATGGCACCAACGAAATTCCCGCCAGTCGTACCGTCGTGCAGCGTGGGCATGAACCTAGTTGTCTACAAAGTAAAAGGTATTCATTAATTTCAAGACATACTAAATACAAAATATATCCAACCCATTATTTAAGTATGAAATAGAGAACTCCATGATTAAGTCGATAATAAACACATAAAATCGTGTAGGTTTTAAAATTTTTTGACATGTTTAGATCTGCACAACTCATGTCATGAACTTTTAAATTTTTTTGACAAGTTTAGATCTGCCACAACTCATGTCATGAACTCTATTGTGTATTGTTGTGAACCATCATGATTAGAGCTGCTAACAAACCTAACGTCCAGCGAACAATTTATAAACCGTTTACGGAAAGTTCGTTTGAACATAAAAAAGGATTTCGTTTGTTTAGTTAAATAAACGAACATGAACAAAGGCCGCATTTGTTCATTTATGTTCATGAACGTTCGATAACGTGTTCGATATTTCATTAATGTTTTTTGCTTTTATAGTTTAGTTAAGTATTTTAAAATTTCAACAAATAAAATATTTAATAAGTATCAGTGTATTATATGTTATTATATTAATGAATGTTTTTTATGTTTTCATTAGTTTGTCTTCATTTGTGTTCATGAATGTTTGTTTGCGTTCGTTAACGAAAATTAACAAACGAACACGTTCATTCCTTAACGAATGACCACGAACATAGAATCTCGTTCGGTAAGTGTTCATGAACACATATTTCCTTAGCAAACTAATACGGACTACATCTTGTTTGTGTTCATTCGGTTCATTTACAAATGATATCTCTAGCAAAAGTCATCACGTAATAACCTATCATGACACCATTTGAGAAAGAACATCGTTTAAGGTAAACAGTAACAGGCGTAACAATCACATTAAAACAAAGACAGTTTGAAAACAAGTAAGAAACTACATAAAATAAATGTTGTGTCCAAAGATATAGAGTGCATGAAATAGATTTAACATATGAGAAAGAACTATTCACGATATTTTGAAAATAAAAGAAAACAGTCCTAAGGTTAGTGGGTATAGGGAGGGGCATCCCCATGGGGATGGGCCACCACGTAGGACGTCACATCTCCATCCTTTCTAGGATGCCTCTCCTAGCATTTTGAAGGTGGTGGAGGATGAGCCTACCCCACTTCAAATATTAAATAATTTTTGACTTTTTTATTAGTTTAGTTTTATAAAAAACACTACAAAAATATAAAAAAAATACGACATAAATTAAAAACAACATAAATTAAAAAAACAACATAAAATTATAAAAAATACAAATAGACCTTTATATAACTAATGGGTTGAAGTTAAACATAACCCAAATAGACCTTTATATAACTAATGGGTTGAAGTTAACACCTTTAGCTTTTAGTCTCTTGTCACATGCCTTTAAAAACTATGTTGTCAATGTCGGGTTAGATTCTAAAGGGTTGCCTAGCATCATTTGTTGGAGTGCTTGAAGTTGATGCATTTGTTGGACTTGAGCGTTCGGTGATTGTTGGAATCCCGAAAACGTAAAGCGCGGGTTCGCCCATGAAGGGTCGATAGACGGAGTGTAACCGTACGTCGAAAAAATATTAGAATTCGGGTTCGGGTCGGGGTTGTTCGGGTTCGGATTGAAAGGATTCATCTTTTTTTTTGGTTCAAAGAGATGAAGTTTTTAAAAATTTGAAGAGAATGAGTGGGTAGATTGTGGTAAAATGAGGTTAAAAAATGAGGGTTATGTATATTTATAAAGTAAATTAATTTTTTTTTTTAAAAGTAGCCGTTTAACGGTAAAAAAAACTTTGAAAATTGTGATAGTGGCATGGCTTGGGTGGCAGGAAGAAGACGGAGTTGCCGCTGCCGGCCTAGGGGGCGGTGTAGGGATCCGGCGCCGGTCCTGGCCGGCCTAAGCCGGCCCCCATACGCACTGGCCTAATATAAAACACTTGTAGTTTGGTAAACCTTAATTCTATATTTGAATATTATAGTGGGAATAATAGGGTTTGGGTTTAATTCCCATGAAGGGAGGGTTTTCTTATATTTATCAGGTTTCTTTCTGAATTGGTGTATATGCATTATGTCTAGTGAAGATGGATATGATTGGGTTGTTCTACTAGACGTACAAAAATACTACAGTGATCCGTTGATAATACAAATTTGTCATTAAAAAAGGGGAAGAGGGAGGGGATGGAGAATATAATCCATTCTCACCAAGTGTAACAACTTGATTTGGTTAAGGTATATTACTTTGACCTTGAACCCTTAGTGCGGAACACTCCATAAAACATGATTAATTATTAATAAGGTATGTTTTAAATTGATGTTATAGAGATGTGTTCTATTAAAAGATTATTAATTCATAATTTAAAGTCACTAATGTTTTGTCTAGGGTAAATTTCAACATTGCCTTTAAAATAATTCATATGCAATTTTACATAATAGTTTTAAAAATGAAAAAAATAATGTAAAATGTATTGAAAATTTAAAAATATTACAATGATCGAACCCTAACCAACTTCATACTCAATGATTGATTGAAAACAACAAAGTTAACAATGTATTACAATTTTAAGTTGTGTCTATAACTATTTCAAGCTTCGCTTAGTTTATATTTTTAGCAAAGGGAAACATTTTATAGAACCCCAAATACAGGCTGGAAGCTGGCAAGTCATGTACAAAAAAGAAACCTAAAGAATCAATAGATACATGAGCAAGAGGATGAACACGAAGTTTCCCATCTAATGGATGGCATAGTAGCTCTATGTTAGCATTTATGTCTTCTACCAATCAGAGATTATCGCAGTCGCTCTCTATCGTTTATTTTACATGCCTCTTTCTCTAAATCAATCTCTATGGTATGAAATGGACGAGGTAATAGAATGGATAAATGAATGAAATAGATCATTACTATTCCATGGTCTTGTTTGTTTATCATGTGGTAATGGAATGAATCATTACATTGTGTTGTTTTGTAGGTAGGAAAAGATGAAAGAATAAAATTGGGGGTGGGTGACGGTAGTGGGTGCTGACGATGGTCGTAGTTGGTGGTGAGTGGCGGTGGGTGTTGTTGGTAGTCGCGGTGGGGGGTGACGGTGGTTAGGGTTTCAGCGCTGGGTGGTGGTGGTGGTGGCGGCGATGGGTGGCAACGACAGTAGTGGTTGGTCGGTGGTGGTAGCGGGTGATGGCGGTGGTTGGTGACGGAGGGTGGTGGCGGCGGTAGGTGGTGTTGGTCGGCGGTGATGGGCGATGGTGGTGGCGGAGGGTGCGGGTGCTAGCGGTGGTAAGTGGTGGTGGTGGTCAATGGTGGTGATGAAGGGTGAGACATAGACCAGAATAAAAAAAAAAACAAAATAAGAGGGGTGGATGGAATGAATTTGGGATTTTAGAGTGAATGAAATTTCTCATGTAATGGGTGATTCCAATACAATAGTCCAACCAAACACATTTCTTTTTCATTCCTTACAATAGTCCATTTCATTCCACCTCTCATTCATACATACCAAACAACTATCTAAGTGAGTGTGTGGTGGTGGTGGTTAGGTTATCACCAATTGTAACAACTTGATTTGGTTAAGGTATATTACTTAGACCTTAACCCCCGTTTGTGCGGTACATATCCACGTGCTCTTTAAAATATAGTTTTATTACTTAGGTATGATTTAAATTGATGTTAAAAATATGTGTTGTATTAAAAGATTATTATTGTTACATAACATAAAGTTATTTTTAATGTTTTATCTATAGTCTAATTCAACAATGCATTTATAATAACTCTTATACAGATTCCACTCCCTGCATCACCTTTTCACAAAGAAATGGAGAGATGAATTGATGTATTTTTTGAATTCGGTGTCAGGAATCACGGGCTAGAACCTGTAGCTTCCGCTTTGACGGGACGGTGTGATGTGCTAGAAGTAGTTTAACTAACTTAACCCTAAATTAGACATTAAGTAATACTTTAAACTCTCTAAAAACTAAAATCTTAGGTCAGCATTCCTACACATGAAGGACAAGCTTTCTATTGTAATGGAACTATTGTGGAACTGTTATCTGAATATATTAAACTCAAAGGATGATCTAAGGACCTATGACCCTTCTCAAGGATTCACCTAAAAGATTCCTAAAAGTTGTTAAGACTACCGGTTATGTGGATTTCCTCACGGGTTTCCAACTTTAATAATGAAGTACCTGCTAGACAATCTACATCAATACACAGAAGTGTACGGGGTAACTATTGGAATCCTGATCAAACTCGATAGGCAAGGAATCACAGGTAAACTAGGGAAATCTTCTCACAAAGGTTTTACTTTTAGAAACCTAACCCTCAAGACAAACCGACAATCTCCCACCTCACGGATATCAAGATTGGTTGAATACCTAGACCTACTCAAATCACAATTATCACTCATATGAGTTACTACGTCTAGCAAACCACTTAACAATCGAGAACACACAGTAAATGATCTAACATTCACCTATAACTGAAAGACATTCAATAGGCACATGTGGAGTTTGATAATCATGCATTGAATTAATCTAAATACGCGTATACATCAAATCAGAATAACAAAATCCTTCAAAATTAATAATCCACAAACAATGTTCCTAAACCCAACAGATTAAAGTCATGCGTATTTTTTTGGTCAAAAATCACAACAAGGATAATGTAACCAAATCCGATTTTGTGAGGTTGAGTGCTTGTGTGATGAACAGATGTATGAACGAAATTAGAAATGCAAACAAAGATGAACACAGGGATTTATACGAGGAAAAGCCTTGATCACTAGTAACTATCAACTATATTGAACAAAATAAGATTACAACTTCGGAAGCTAATGAACTCGGTACAATATGATTTGCTATCGTGAGTGTGCGTATTTTGAGAATTCGAGTATGTTCCACTGTTGTGTGTTCTAATGAGCTCATTTACCCCTTAATTATCAAATAAACGCCTACTAACTAACTATCCGCAATATGGGGGAAGCTCCCACGTTCACCTTCAACGTTTCTATGGCCTTTTTGCACGTGTTTTATTCCCAACATATTCCAAGATTCGATCTTGACTTAGTCTTCCATCAATGCCTGCACTAAATTCAAATAAAACATGAAGACAATCGTTAGAAACTGTCGTAAGTACTAAGGATCCTTAATCCTTCTAGTATCCGGTACTCAGTACATGGATAATATATCCTCAGTATACTGAAGGATCACTGATTCATAAGTAATTGAAAAACCATCCCTAACGGTATTCATCATAACCTAGGCAGTTTATGAAATCTAGCAAAGAATCATTATGAAAACACAAACATAAGTCATATGAAGTTCAACAATCATGTTTAGAATCTAAGAAAACGAGGAAACCAAGAAATCAAATGTTAACACCCGAAGAGCCTTGATCCAATCGCTCCAAACCTCGATTCCTAACCTTCTGTGTCTTGAAATTCGCCCTATGCAACTCCAAGTTCGTCCAAATTGCAGGTTATGATGTTTAAAATCCGCAATTAGGTTATTATATCAAAACTTGGATGACAAACATCTTTTTCGCGTAATTATCCCCCCCCCCCAATCACACGAGGGCAAATAGGCAAGATTGTCACGCGACGCGACAAGCATAAAACATGCGGTGGCATTATTGGCAATTCAACAATAAATTTAAAATAATTCTTATATAATTTTGTTTAAATAATTTAAAATATGAGAACATAATGTAAAACATATCTAATAAGTAAAGAGTTTTTCTTTTTACCGGTTGAAAGTGGTCGAACCTTAACCAACTTCATACTAGATTATTAATAAAAAAACAACAAACTTAACTATGTATTATCGCTTCAAGATGGGTCTACAATTGTTTCAAAATTTGTTTATTTTACATTTTTTTTAACGACAATATTTTTAAAACCCTAAATACCAGCGGAATCTGGCAAGTGATGTACTAGAAAGAAAACTAAAGAATCAATAAAATATGAGTAAGGGATGAATACTGGCTCTATGTTCGATACAAATAAATAAATGATCTTTATGTCGTCTACTGAGTTGGAAATTAGCATATTGCCTTTGTGTCGTTGATCAATCTATGTGTGTGTGAATGCCACAAGTATTTTAATAACCAACACCTATTACGTATAACGTGGCATTATTCATATCAATGAATCTTTTAACCATTACAATACTAAACTCTTAACCTACTTCACACTAAATGAACGCTATGGAACAAAAGGCTTAACTTATTGTGGCACCGGTTAACGTTAGGTCCACAAACTGTCAAGATTGTTCTTTTCATGCCTCTTTCTCTAAAACGATAACTATTTAACAACCGACAATTAACTGTAACTATTTAACAATCGACAATTATGATATTCAATGTGATATTCATCGTTTATATGTTATAAAATCATTATATACATCATAAATGTATGCACACATATGTTTTTATTTATTCTTCATCATTTTAGTGGTATGTAAATAAATTTCTTTTTTTTTTCAAACCTACACCAATATACTAGAGTCTAGACCATCCACCTGGACCCACTAAGCATGGGCCAACCAAACTTGAACCTGGGTGCGTGGGTCCGGAATATAAACTGGGACACCACCTGCTTTTGAAATGAAAACTATAGGCTACCTATGCGTTTTCGATCTCTAATTGGTCCATCCTCTTTCTATAATCGTACTAACGATGTTGACGCTTATTTTGGTCCCTCCAACTCGTACGGACCACATTTGTTTTCTATATACAAGACTTGCTGCACACTGTACAACTGCTTATGTCCTTACTATCTTTCCTAGTTTAGTAGGTAACATAAATAAACATGCAATTTGGAAATTTGGACTCCACACTATAAATTTATTTGTTGTATAGTTTACAAGGAGAAAGATTTATTATCCTACAAGACAAAAGAATTGTACGAAGTGTAGGAGAGAAGTTTGATCATTGATTTGAAAAATTAATGATTGAGATTAAGTGGTCCCAAATATAGAATTCACATAACTAAAAACAAGGAAACAAGTGGGGAAAGGGTAAAATATGAAATCCAATATTGTTACTCATAAACCCACTCCCCCTTAATTTTCAAACGGCAATAACTTTTTCATACGTTAATATTTTTTATAAAAATTACACCGTATTAACGAGCATTTCATTCTCTTCAATTCGAGCAGCCTATTGCTATATTTTTTTTAAAAAAAATTGAAGGATTTTGAAAGCCCATTACGTGACTACATGATTTTTAATACCCAGTAAGTGACTACATGATTTTGAATACCCATTACGTGATTACTTGATTGCATTATAGTATTTTATGTGAACCCACTAAGTGATTACGTAATTACGTAACAATAGTTGACTACTTAAATTACATGATTACATAATTTTAAATACTCATTTCGTGATTACGTGATTTTATTATAGTATTTATGTGAAACCCTACTAAGTGATTACGTAATTACGTATAAACAAAACAGGTAATACATAATATGTCAAATGGAATACCTAATATTTAAGGTATAATCACGTATTAAGGATAAATTATATACAAACATTAGTCAAACCAACCTATAATGGCAACATAATGTCGTATATTAGAGATTTAACCACGTAATAAAGCATAAACAATCAAGTTCTTATTATTGAATGTGTAATCACGTAATAAGCATAATTGTATTAACATTCGTTATAACTATTGAATATGTAATGACGTAGTGATTTTACATTGAATGCTTAATGATTTATGTTGAATGTGTCATCACGTAATGGGTATTAAAAAATCACGTAGTCATATACCGTGTATTCAAAATCACGTAGTGGGTAAGGGGTATTCAAACTGTTTCTCCACAAACCTTAACTGAAATTTCGATTAGGAGACACAATCGCAATGTGTATGAGTAAAAAATCTTGTTAATAAAAGGGGTCTAATCACGTAGTGGGTATTCAAAGTCCCGTAAGTTATTTTTAAGATAACTATAGCAATTGGCTGCTCGAATTAAAGAGAATTAAATGCTCGTTAATACGGTGTAATTTAAAAAAAAATATTAACGTATGAAAAAGTCATAGCCGTTTGAAAATCAAGGAGGAGACTAGTTAAAAGGAGAAAAGACCATCATTTACCTAGAAAAAACAAATGTGAGGTAATGATTGTCTCCTACACTTCATACAAAATTCATCTCTTGTACAAGATCTCGTATCAGTGTACAAGTACCTATGTATTAAATATCTTCTCTAGATTAAGGGGTGTTTGGCCTAACTTTTATTTTTTCGCTTATCTGTTTATATTTAAAAGAAGTTTATAGCTTATTTTCTATCATTTGATAAGATCTTTTTAAATGTTTGGATTAGCTTATAGTTTATTTTTATCATTACACCCTTACACAAATAAGCTTCTTCAAATAAGCTAAAAAACCATCTTCAAATAAGCTTATATAAGCTAATAAACGTAAGTTTAAAAAGCTAAACCCAACAACAACTTAAGCTTATTTTGTAAAAAAAAAAAAGAAGCTAAAATAGCTGTAAGCTTTGTTAAAAAAGCTAGGCCAAACACCCCCTAACTTAAGTAACCTGACAAACAGGAGTTTTTTTAGCTTAAAATTTGAGAATATGTAACGGTGTAGGGGGTGGGGCGCGCTCGGGAAAGTTGATTTGGTAAGTCAGATAAAATGGAAACATCGTCGCAAACTATTCGGGTTTAGAATTTTGGAGAAAAATTTGGTTCGTGAATCCGAGCGCTTTACCGAACAAAGATGGTGATTGTACATATGCACTTTACCGAACAAAGAGACGTTGGTTCGTGAATTCAGCATTTTGGAAAAAAAATATGGTTTTTGAACATACGCACTTTACCGAACAAAGAGACGTTGGCACTCCCTTGCAAACCATTCGGGTAAGATGGGAACACCACCCCTTGCAATTTGGGTACAAATGAGGTGATACTTCCTAAGACTATGTGTTTTGGGTTAACTAAACCCAATGCCATATAAGAACTTGACCATTAAGTATTAACCAAAGACCTATTAAGAATGTGACATGTGATGGACTGGAACATCCATAGGCCCCATCACCAAACCATCAAACCCTTATTCACGGAGCCGGTTAACGATGTGGTGCATTATGGCAGCCGTTAACGGCTGATGTAATACCGTTAACGGTGCCATAGTTTAACGGGCAACTAGTAGTCTAATTCTTGGGTTTAGTTTGATACTTACTAATTTTAATTTTGGAGTGTCCCTTTACCCTAAGTGTACAAAATTTTGATGCTATGGTTATTATATTTTCTCAAGATACGGAAACAAAATTCTAAAGTTTGATTGATTTTGAAACCACTAAATATATCTTTTCAGTGTTTAAAAAGCATGATATAGTTTATCATTTTTTTAAAGGTATATAAATATTGGAAATTATAGGACCGTGTATATGAAATATCCAAAACTCTAAAACCTTAAAATTTTCGATTGTCAGATATTAAGATAATGAAATAAACCTAAGACATTATTTTGATAAGCAAAAAAATCTGAACAAATTTTTTTTTAAAATAAATAAAAATGATATATTGTGTAGAAAGTTTAAACAAGAACTTGTTGTAATGTATTATCATTTGTAAATTGGATGAAGCATGGCGAAGCTTTTAAGGGGCGGGAGGGGGCGGCCGATCTCCCGAACTTTTCGCTCAATAGTGGAGAGTATTTAGTTTTTATATAGAAATTTTTGGGTACATACGTTTGTGATCCCCTTGTTTTATAGAAATTATTAGGTCCGGTGACTTGCACTCCCCGGTCGAAAATCTCAAGCTTAATAACTGGATGAAGGTGTTATATTTCAGCACATATGGTTGCTTTGTTCTCTCTTTTAAATATTGTAATGTACAGAAATTGTACCATTTTTCTTCTTTTAGGGAGTGATTTTCATAATTTAAGAAATGAGTACATTATCTATCCCTCTATTTTTCTTTCAAAGTTAGATGGTTTTTATTTTTAACTAGGTTAAATCTTGTGTATTACCTATATTAAAAAAATCAATATTAAATAATTAAAAGTAAAAATTTATGAATTATAAAACGGTATTTTGAGATAAAATATAAATAAAAGTACATGTAAGTGTATTGCCTTTTTTCATTAACTAGTATTTGGGACCTCGTACGTTGCAGCGGGGCCTTTATAATGCACAAAAATAATATCATTTGTGAATAAGCAAACTTTAAATCATGAATTTTTATGGTAAGATATGTAGATTTAATTTGTCAGTAATGTGGAATCCTAAATTAAACTAACATAACAACAATCAAATTCGAAAACTAAATGAACATATTACATGTGAATTAATAAAATATACAAGTGAAAATGTATTGTATAATTTTGCTTAACGTACGCTACCTACGCTGTGAAGATATAACATGCGTGATTATTTTTGTAACATGCGTGGTTATGTTTTTCACCCCATGCGTGATTTCTGATTTTTTTACATGTGTGATTATATTCATGCATGATTATGATTTTCAACATGCGTGATTAGGGTTTTGAGTTTTATGACGTGTGTAACTTCATCTCAACATGCGTGATTATACAATCACATGTTTTACAATTAGGAACCCATAATCAAATAAATATGAGAGAAGACCGAGGGATTGCAGTCAAAATGGGTCTTTGGATTTTGGCTTATTAGGGTGGAGAGGCAGGTAAACTAGAACCTCCGAAGTTCTTGCGAGTTGGTCTAGGATGGCGGGTACACTGTCATAATCAACCTAAGTAGGGTAAGCAAGTAAGGGTGACGAGTATTAGAACCTAGAGCAAGCACCTTGCCCAATGGCTATATCATTCTTCTTCTTCGTTTGATCAAATTACTTCAGAAATTAACAAAAATGATGGAGCTTGAAGTTAAAATGGATGTGGGTTCCAATGATGTTGCTACAATCACCATCTCTAATCCACCTATTAATGGCTTTGCTTTCTCGAGTAAGCTTTTCTTCAATTAGATTTGTTTAATTATTGATATTCAACTTAGTTGCCGATTATCATACAAAAGGCCCTTAACGTGCGATGCGTACGATCATCTGAACCACATATATGATCCAATCTAGGGCTCAATTTAACATAGTGGCATAATATGTAATTAACTTTGAATTCAAATACAAAATCGAGTGGGAAGGCATAATTGTCAATTACAATCTAACCTTCAAGAATCGATTAACAGTTGAAAACAATATCTAAGCCCTAAGTTTTGCTGATTTGTTTCAGATTTGAATCACATACTAAACTTTTTGATCTATTAGATGCATAATCTCTAATTGATTAACTGAATGATCACAAGAACAGTCTAAATAATTTGTTTTATGATTGCAATTGACAAGATACATAGAGTAATAACCTATGAGTTACACTGTAACAGACGTTAAAGACAATGGATGTTGTTTTAAAAACGCAAGTTATGATCTCATAAATGCATGTTCTGTAATTATACATAACTAAAGAAACGTATGTCATGCTTTAAGAAACACATGTTATCTTTTCAGAAACGTATATTATGTTTTCAGACACGTATATGATGTTAATAACGCATGCTATGTTTTTAGAAACAACACATGTTAATGTTATAAAACCACTTTATCTGATTTGTCTAATTTACCCTTCTCTCTAAAATATGGAATTCCACGCGGCGCAATTCAGTGGTTGCGTACCTTCGCATGTTAATTTAAAACTTTCTCTTCAACTTAAATCTTAAACAAATTTGTCACTTCTTTGTGGTTATCTTAAACCAATCAAGATTTGAGATTTTTTTTAATATGTTCAAGACTTGAGTTAAGAACACAACAGTTTATCGAGCAATTTGTTTAAGATTTGTGTTGACTATCCAAAATGAAAGAAAATCTAATTATTTTATATAATTTTCAATAAAAAATAATAGTGTAGTGAGTTAAGTTAAGTGAGTACGCTCTCCTATTTGGATTGAATCGGGTTAAATTAGATGACACAGTCATATTAAGTGATGATTTAAGTACTTATGAGTTGTTAGGTGTATGCTCCTTCCACCCTTAGTGGGACAAAGTGTGTATGCCCCCTTGATACCTTATCATAACTTATGGTTCAGAGTGAATGTTACCTCTGCAAATATAATGCAATTTTAGTCACGAGTTACACAAGTACATGTATTATTACATTTATGTTTTAAAATATATTTGTACTGTACTTTTTATTAAAGAAAATACTCCAACAACAACAATTTAGTAAGAAATCTTGTTACCATAAAAATGGAAGTGGTTAAATTGGGTGAGTTTAGTTTCCACTTTCTTTTCTTTTTTGTGGTACACACCCATAAAAGTGGACTCGAGCACCAATCAATCATCTCAAAATCTACCTTAACCAATGGCAAATTTAGGCCTACCCTATCTCTCTAGGGTTACCTGTGAGCTAATTTTAGGGTTTCCCTTTTCCAATCCTACAATCCACAAACCAAGCAAAAATACATGCCCCAATGCATAAATTACAAGTCTTAAAGCAAACATGGAGTTTCACTTCAAAAAGTTCATCTACCCATTTTCTCCCCTACTCCATAGACTCTCATCTCTGATTTTTCTTCACACATCTTTCCTTCATAGTCCTCTCTCTCTCTCTCTCTCTCTCATCTAAACAAGAAAGAACACCCTCTTTTGTATGGTCAAGTTATCTCCTTGTAAGAGTTGATATATTTAGCTAATAACTTCATACTTTTTAATCTCTTTCTTTAGTAAAAAACTTCTCTTGATACAAGAACTGATAAAGAGTATTTGAAGTATTTGAGTCTAGTGTCTGTTTGCTAGATCTTGATCAGTTAATCACACAAAGATTGAGTCTTTATGTGATGGGTTCACCTCATATTCTTTGACTTGAATGACACTAAAACATCTTACTTTTCACAATATCTTACCCTTTTTATTTATTAACTTTTTTTTGTTGTAAGGGTGAAAGCTAGAGGTTTTCAAGAAAACTGATCAAGATGGTGAGAGGGAAGACTCAAATGAGGAGAATTGAGAATGCTACAAGTAGACAAGTAACCTTCTCTAAAAGAAGAAATGGGTTGCTGAAAAAAGCTTTTGAACTTTCTGTGCTTTGTGATGCTGAAGTTGCTTTGATCATCTTCTCTCCAAGTGGCAAACTTTATGAGTTTGCAAGCTCAAGGTTCCATTTTTCTCACTTGATTTTAATCTTTTCTTGATTTTAACACCTGGTTCCTTTCTTTTTCTTGATTTCTTTTCTGGGTGTCAATTTTTTTGCTGAAGAAATTATCTAGTCAATGCATACACACATGTATACATACATAAATATATATACATAAACACACACCACACTATGTTTTGACAACTATATATTATCTTCTCAACTTTGGTTGATCGGATCTTATAGTACACAAAGAAAAGAAAATCAAAATCTTTTATAATCTTATCTGCTCTTATGTGAATTTCCACACACACACACACATAATATATGTATCATGATGTGTGTGTATATATTATGATATGATGTGTGCGTAAACCAAGAGTTTGGGGATGTTATTTCATAATATTTTTGTTGAAACTTTCATTATCTTTTTAATTAAAAAAAAATAATTGCTATACGATAAGAAAGGTGGATAAATTTGTGGGTGTGAACGTCACCCTATATATATTCAAAGTAAACAAATTGGAAAGATGGAAAACATATAACTAACAATGAGGTTCACTGTTGTAGTTGACCGGATTTTTAATTTTGGGATTGAGTAGATAATAAAAAATGAAAACAAATGTGAATCCATATTATAAAAATAATAAAAAGTTGTTCATAATCATAAAACTGATTGACTCATGTCTGGCCTGTTTTGATAACTTAGCTTGAAATGGTCTGTTTAATATATTATATCATACGAGCATCACAGCTTTTGCTTTTCTTAGTTTACCATAAAAAGCATCAATCTATGACTACTGTATTAGATGGTTTTTACAACTTTTATGATGCAACATTTATAATTTATAATATTTATATTCTACCAATCAAATAGTACTAGCTAGTAGTTTTTTTTATTGACTAATTCTTACTCCGTTGCCCTTAAGATGTTGGTTCAGTGGTCAAAATGCATGTCCTTCCTAGTCAAGACGTATGTTTAATTCTCGTTTGGCCCATTTTCGAGGGACATCTAGGTGAAGTGACAAATCGGGGGCTTTAATCCATGGTTCGAACCTAACGGGGGCGAGGGTGTACGGATTTCATCCGGTTTCTACGCACAGGCGACACGGTCTCATGGCAGCCGAAGAGTCGACCTTGAGCATAGTCCCGAGTAGGGTTGGTCTACACGTAAGATTCTTTGCCCAACACCAATATCACCACACCACAAAAGGGTGGGGCAAATAGTACTATTGTATGTTATTGATTTTTAAAAGGACATTAAAAAACTCAAAGGATCCATCAATATCCACAAGTAAAATTTAACCAGTTTTGATTAGTTTAAAGTGTTGTGGTTAAAATTTTTATCTTCCCAAACCACCCCACTCCCTACACACCACTTTCAATGGTTTGCATGTTGTTGACCATTTAAGGAACTTTGGTTGTAGAGAATCAAGGAGACAAGACTTCATTTGGTTCTTCTTCAGAAACTTCAAAAAAGATGTTTTTAATCAATGACCTCATTTTAAATTCAGAGTGGGAAGCTTTTGATTATTTATTGATTCCCAAATTTTTTTAATAATGTAGGAGAGTGACACCACTCCAAGCATTGATAAGTACAAGATTTAGATCTATATATAACCCAATTAAACGATAGAACCAATCACATCATCCGTTGTTTTTACAACGCTATCTCTCGTAAAAACGTAAAAGTTCCTAGCTTTCTAGTGAGCCGAATAGTGGAATAGATCACGCCAATTTAAGTTTATATATTTAGTTATTCTAGAACCATCATTTAACGGAATAAAACAATCAGGAATTGAGATAAGGTGGCAATAGCAAAACCATAACTTTATATGTGTGTGTCACATCCCAACCGATGGCGGAAACATCGGGATGAAACGAAAACGAGATTGCTCATTGCTCACAACATTATTAAGTGACAATAATTAATTAAACCATATTTCATTTCATAAGATTGTCAAATAATCAATGTAACAAAACAAAGAACAACATAACATTTGCAAAGTCATAACAAAATTGATATATCGACATTAAACCTAACGTCTAATTTGTGTGTATCTAGTCCTTGCTATATTGTTTTCATAGCATCATCTCCTTCAACCTGTAAAATGTTTTAAAATAATGTCAATGCGAAAGCAAAGGCGAGTACACAAGTTTAGGCATAGCATACATATATGAATAAGTTTAAACAATCCACATGGCAACCAAATCTATACAAGAGCAATATCAAGGCATGCAATACTAATAATCAAACCCTTAACGCAATCACGATAACATGACCTCACGAATAACACGATGGAGGTGGATGCGTGAATTCCTATAGCGCTAAGCATGTCAAACGAAGGCTAAAAATAGTTAATGACTAAAGCATAGCAATACGAATATCCAAGACAAGCATCAAGTATAAGATTCAAGCTTTCATGTATATGGGATCGTTTGTGTGTTTTATAAAATTTAAGTGTTTGTGATTTTGTATATGGAAACCTGTTACACCCGAAAAGTGTTATAAACAAGGTGGGTCGAGTGTACTCACGGTTTTGCTAAGTCTTTTCTACACTTGACAATCCGTGAAGACGTTGGTTCGAGGATGACGCCGAATTATCCTACAAGAGGAAACGAGGCGTATGAGTATAGAGTTTCAACGGGAGATTAGGAGTATTCGAGCATGATTAAAAATAAGTTTGATAAAGTATTATGATACGAAAGTATTCACTAAGATGTACACTCTTCTTGACACTATAATAACTCTTACGAGTTGGGTGTGATTTCATAGGTTCGGGGCCTATTAGAATCGTGACAAGGAATTACATACTTTAGTGTTAAACTTAATAACTTGATAGGTGATTATAAGTTCATTATCAAGGTTTCGGTTTTAGAATTATAATATAGTTATATATATATCATTATAATCATGTAGGAGGTGGGAGGATGAACCATCCACTTTGTAACCTCTAGTGTCATGTATGTCAAGTATGAGGTGGGAGGTTAAACCATCCACTTTGAACCTCGGATTATGTTCACCACTACACAAGTTACCATTGGTAACAAGGAGGGTACAAGAACTATATACTATACAAGAATGTAAAGACAAGAATGATAAGGTGTCATCTAGATACCAAGAGCCAAGTATTCAACAACCCGACAAGCACACAGGACAATCGTCAACGGCTTTGTGGGGTTGTGACACTTTAAGTCTAGCAAACTATCTTGGGATCTTGATGAAAAATCATCAAGTGATGTGTGGTCTCAAGTTAGGATAGCCAAAGCTTCCTTGGTGGACACATATGAACAAGTTTAAGAACTTGCATCACTTGTGAGCTCAATGCTCTTCAAAAACAGAAAGTTTGGAGTGATTAAACACTCCTATTTACAAGTTTAACAACTAGGTTAGTCCCATAATCATACATGTGATTAGGAGTTCAAGAACACTAGATGAATGAGAAAAGTAAGAGATTAAACAAGTTTATGAGAACATAAAGTAAAACAGTCCACTTTGGAACCTTTTTCTGGTCATTCCAGAGCTTGGTTTTCTATGGAAAACCAATGGAAATGATCCTTAGGTTAATCCAAGCAAGTGGGAAAAAGAATGGAAGGATTTTGTTAAGAAATAAGTGAGTTACACTCACTTTAGTGAAGATGATTTAATTCGGCTCGAACTTGTAATTTTGCAGCTGATTTGGAAGGTTTTGAGAGAGATTTGAGGGAGATTAAAGTGTAAAAGTGCTTGGATTAGAGGTGGGTTTTATAGGGGAAGGATTAAGGTTAGTTAGGTGGGGTTTAGTGGGTAATTAATTGTTAAAAGTGTTTAAAATACAAAAAAAAAGACATAAAACCCGCCCAAAAGAGCTGCTGCCCGCCCCCTTTCGCACCCAGCTCGACCGGAAACAGGGTTTAAATGAATTATTGTCCGGGTTCCTTCAGATGTGGGGCGGTTGGCGGGGTGGTTGGGTCGTTGTTTGTGAACCGGGGATCCCGATTCGAGTCTAACGGATCCCGGTTTGTTTTGTTTATTATTATTATTTTTTTATTTTAATCAAAAACTCAATAATTTAGTTTCACAAGGAGGAAAGGCCCCTGTAGTTCAATAATTCAGTAATTACACATTAGACCTTGGACTTATTTAAAGAAAGATATATATGTATTAATATATAGTCCTAAATGTTAATATATTTATAAAATAGCATTTTAATTTTTGTAAAAAGTAAATTAATTAATTTTATTAACTAGTTTAATGTATTAATTTAATTAATTAATTTAATTAATTAATTAATTAATTTGAATTAGTTAACTTAATAAATGAATAGGTAATTGTATTTTTTTCGCAACGAATTAAGTTTAACGATTAAAAATTTCACGTTTGAGTCTCGTTTACGCAATACAAACCAAGTTTGCGAGTCATCACACGTTTACGAATACGTTTACACGTTTAAAGTACGAACAAGTATAAGTGTAACATGACTATAATTAACATAATATTGTTAAAATACGAGTTTCTCATTACGATTCAAGTCTCGGTATCCACGTTTACAATGAAAGACAAATACAAGATACAACGCTTACTAAAAAATAGAAGTACGATACAAAGTTTCCTAATAGAGAAAGTATAGAAACGCGGGGCGTTACAGTCTCCCCTCCTTTAGGAAATTTCGTCCCGAAATTTAGGAAGATGTAGCGAAGAGATATGGATACTTAGTCTTCATATCACTTTCAAGTTCCCAAGTAAATTCGGTGCCACGTTTACCTTCCCATCGAACCTTGACAATAGGAAGACTGCGCCTCAGTTGCTTGGTTCCTAGGTCCATGATTTCGACCGGTTTCTCCACAAAGTGCAAAGTATCGTTGATCTGAAGATCTTCGAGTGGAACTTGAAGTCCTTCTTCGGCTAGACACTTCTTCAAATTCGAAACATGAAACACAGGATGAACATTGCTGAGCGTTTGAGGTAGATCCAGTCGATACGCTACCGTGCCTATCCTTTCGAGAATCTTGAAAGGACCCACATAGCGAGGAGCGAGTTTGTCTTTCTTACAAAAACGAACAACACCTTTCCAAGGTGCAACCTTGAGAAGTACGTGGTCACCTATGTCGAATTCCAAAGGTTTGCGTCTTCTATCAGCATAGCTCTTTTGTCGGCTTCGAGCTTTGAGCAAGTTGTCACGAATCTGTAGGATCTTGTCCGTCGTCTCTTGTATAAGTTCGGGACCGGTGAGTTGTACATCTCCGATCTCGTGCCAACAAATAGGCGAACGGCATTTGCGACCATACAGTGCTTCAAATGGAGCCATTTGAATACTTGCGTGATAACTGTTGTTGTACGAGAATTCTACCAAGGGTAAGTGCAAATCCCAGTTGCCGCCAAAATCGATTACGCATGATCGAAGCATATCCTCTAGAGTTTGAATAGTACGCTCGGTCTGACCGTCAGATTGAGGATGAAAAGCGGTGCTAAGATTCAAACGAGTGCCAAGGGCGGATTGGAAAGTTTGCCAAAGGCGAGAAGTGAAACGAGCATCACGATCAGAAATAATATCAAGAGGAGTACGGTGACGACTAATGATTTCACTCGTGTAGATACGAGCCAGTTTCTCGACTTTGTAATCTTCACGAATGGCGAGGAAGTGTGCGGATTTGGTCAAACGATCGATGATAACCCAAATGTGTCGTGACCAGACGAGGTACGAGGCAATTTCGTGATGAAATCCATGGCTATGCCTCCCCATTTCCAACAGGAATTTCTGGTTGTTCGAGCAAACCGGAGGGATGTTGATGTTCTGCCTTGACTTTGGAACACGTAAGGCATTTGGAGACGTAGAGAGCGATATCACGTTTCATTCCAGGCCACCAATAGGATGCGCGCAAGTCATGATACATCTTATCAGCTCCAGGATGAACGGAGTATCGGGATTTGTGAGCTTCGTCCATCAAAGTAGTCCGAAGATTGAGACGATCGGGAATCCAAATGCGACTATGGTAGTAAAGAATACCATCAGGCTTAGCTTCGAGTGGGTTTTCGATTCCACAATTCAACTCGTTATCGAGGTTACCCTCGTTAATGACGGAAAATTGTGCTTGTCGAATTAACTCATTGAGTTTTCCCACGATTTGGTAGCAACGAGCACTCTTGACATGAGTCTTACGACTAAGTGCATCGCCACGACATTCGCCTTACCAGGGTGGTAGCGGATATCGCAGTCGTAGTCGTTTAACAATTCTACCCAACGACGTTGACGCATGTTGAGTTCCTTTTGATCAAAGATGTGTTGGAGGCTCTTATGGTCGGTAAAGACCGTACACTTTGTACCATAAAGGTAGTGTCACCAAATCTTTAATGCAAAAACAACTGCACCAAGTTCAAGTTTCGTGAGTAGTATAGTTTTTCTCATGAATTTTGAGTTGTCTCGACGCGTAAGCGATTACTTTGTCCCGTTGCATGAGAACGCAAGCCAAGACCCTGGTTAGAGGCATCGCAATACACGACGAAATCATCGTTCCCATCGGGGAGAGTGAGAATAGGAGCATTACAAAGCATGTCCTTGAGCGTTTGGAAAGATTCTTCTTGTTCGGGACCCCAAACAAAAGTTTATCTTTTTGAGTCAACGAAGTCAAAGGAACGGCAATCTTCGAGAAGTTCGAGATGAAACGGCGATAATACCCAGCTAGGACAAGAAACGAACGAATTTCAGAGGGCGACTTAGGTGCAATCCAATTCTTCACAGCTTCTATTTTGCAGGGTCAACATGAATACCAAGTTCATTGACGGTGTGACCTAAGAATTGAACCTCTTTTAGCCAAAATTCACACTTGGAGAATTTGGCATAAAGACGTTCGGTTTGCAAAAGCTGAAGAATAAGACGCAAATGTCGTCCATGTTCTTCTTTCTTTCGTCTTGGAGTAGATTAGGATATCGTCGATGAATACAATGACGAAATGATCGAGAAAAGGCTTACACACACGGTTCATGAGATCCATAAACACTGCAGGAGGTTGGTCAAACCAAAAGACATGACCACGAACTCGTAGTGTCCATAACGTGTGCGAAATGCGGTTTTGGGTACATCTTCCTCGGAAACCCGAAGTTGATGATACCCAGAACGGAGGTCAACCTTTGAAAAGCACTTCGTGCCTTGCAATTGATCGAAGAGATCGTCAATACGAGGAAGTGGGTATCGGTTTTTGACTGTAAGTTTATTGAGCTCATGATAATCAATGCACATCCGAAAAGACCCATCTTTCTTCTTGACGAACAACACGGGAGCGCCCAAGGGGAAGTACTAGGGCGTATAAAGCCTTTATCAAGAAGCTCTTGAAGTTGGCTTGATAGCTCTTGCATCTCTGAGGGTGCTAAACGATAGGGAGCCTTCGCAACAGGAGTTAGCCAGGAATGAGGTCAATACGAAAATCGACAGCTCGAGGAGGCGGAGGACCAGGGAGATCCTCGGGGAAAACAGAAGGGAACTCACAAACGACAGGAACATCACTTATGCTAGGACCTTTGTCTTTCTTTTCCACAACGTGGGCGAGAAAGGCAAAGTACTCCTTACGCAAGTACTTGTTCGCTTTGATGCACGACATAAGCTTGAGACCCTTAGAAGGTTTCTCACCATAGACGTGTAAAGAGTCACCTTGAGGTAGGTGAAGGCGAATGAATTTCTCAGAACAAACGACTTCAGCGCGAACTTGCTTAAGCCAGTCCATGCATACTATGACGTCAAAGCTACCCATTTGCATAGGTATGAGGTCGATGGAAAACTTATGATCGTTTAAGATTAGGGAGCAACCAGAAAGAACAGAGTAACGGAGATGGTCTTACCATTAGCGACTTCGACAGCAAAAGGATTAGGCATTTTAGTTCGTTCGCACTTAAGCAAGGGTTCAAATTCAACGGATACAAAACTTCTATCCGCGCCAGTATCAAATAGACAAGTAGCATAGATATGGTTCACAAGGAACGTACCAGTGATGACGTCATTCGAACTTTGGGCTTGAGCTGAGGTGAGAACGAAAGCTCGTCCTTTCGCAGGTTCGGTTTGTTGTTGCTGTTGGTTGTTGGTGCGTTTCGGGCAAACGTTGGCGAAATGGTTAGGATCGCCACAATTGTAGCAGGTTCGACCAGTGTAGCTTGGGTTTGGCGGTTTGGGTTAGGATTGGGTAAAAGGGCTTGGGTTTGCTGGTTCTGGGGTAGGCGACAGTAGTTGGAGAGGTGTCCCAACCTATTACAGTTGGCACATTTTCGGCATGAGGTGCCAACAGGGTGATGGTAGTTGCAAGTGGTACACTTGGGGTGAGAGCCAATGTAACCTTGTCCAGGTTGGTTGGTGTTTTGGGTAGGCGGAGTGACGACAGCATTGTTTTGAGAAGAAGCCTTCCGCTTCTTGTTCTTGTTGTGGGGCTTTTTGGCTGGAGGGATAGGTGATTCGGTGGTGTTGGCAATGGCTTGGTGCGCATGCTTCGTAGGGACCTTGTCGTAGGCCCCCTGAAGGATGCAGTTATGGTTGAGTTGGAGGGTTATGGCATAGGCTTCCTCGAGGGTTTTCGGGTTGGCTGCGGCTACATAGTTCATGATCACCGGTGAGAGGCAACGGATGAGCTTGGCGATTGACTTGGGAACAGTATCGACTTGCCCAGGGCAAATGATACTTAACTGTTTAAAGCGTGCAATCAATCCTTCAGCGTCGCTCCCCTGTTGTGTGAGATTCCAGAACTCGTTTTCAAGTTTCTGGTCTCATGGGGAGGACAGAATTGCTCCTTCATGAGCTCCTTAAGCTCTTCCCAAGTCATCGCATGGGCTGCTTCGTTTCCACGCGTGTTTCGTTCGGTGGTCCACCACTCGAGGGCTCTCTTGCAGAAGAACCCCGGTGGCATTAAGGGTTCGGAGTTCCTCAGGGCAGCCGCCCTGAAGGAAGATAAGCTCCATTGAATCAAACCAATTGATCATGGCGGTAACACCGTCCATGCCAGTGAATTCCACTGGTTTACAAGCCATGAAATGCTTGAATTGGTAAGATGGTTTGGGGGTATCGGCTTTGGAATCAGCGGATGATTTAGGTGTGGCTTCGGCGTGTATGGTGTGGATTTGGCTAACAATGTCGGGTATGATCTTAGCCAATTGCCCGACCATTTTCTCCAAAATGAGCCCAATCAGTTCTTGCTTCGATATCGAGTCCTCGTTGTTGGATTCCTTCTGGGAATCCGTCTTCTTGGACTTCTTGAGGCGGTTCAACGAGTTACGGAAAGGAGGCATCTAGAGGTTGTAAACAAGACAAAAGCATGAGACTTGATTGTAATAAAGAAAATAGGTTTTGCATGCATGAGTATTAATAAAATTCACATAAGTTTCACATAAGAAGCATGTGTTCATCAAGTATGGTTCACATAGTTTGCATGAGTTCAACAAGTATAACATGTAAACTCACGTATGAATACAAATAAAGATATAAATTTAGTTTGTTCACGAGGATTAGTATTGTTTTTTATTGCGATAAACGTGCGAGTGTGTAACGGTTTGAAATGAACGAGGTAACAAGTATTAAAACACATAAATTTTAAGTCACATAAAAAGAATAGGCTCGTAAAACATGGGAATGATTCGGGTAGAGAATCGTCGACAATTCCAAAGTGAATCGAAGATCTTTTCGAATTAGAGAAACGTGCTTTGGCCTATAGGTAAAATGCTCTCATCGAGAAGCGACTAACGACATTTTACCCTTCCAGTTACTACACGTCTCTAACCGATCAAAAAATCGAGACTTTGGCGAGAGCGAAAATCAAGGAATGGGGCTTAATCGACAAGGTGCGGGTTTCACCCCTAACTTGACGATTTCGTACCCTAAGTGTGGTTGGTACTTACCAAACGAAGAGCAAATTCCGATTCGTTGGTAAGGGTCCACTAGAGTTTTGAGTTGGAAATTTCCCTCAAGGTTTGGATTTCACTCCTAACTTGATGGCATAATTGCGTGCAAAAAGAATAAGTATAGCGGATTGAGAGTCGTTCACCAAATTGCGGTTTTCACACCTATTTTAGTGAAGTCGTCTCGTTTATATTACGAGTGTCTTCAAGCGTCCAAACGTGTATTGTGTAAAAGTGTCTTAGGAAGACACCATGTATATGTATTAAGACCAAAAGGAAAGAGAGAAGCAAAGTAGGAAGCATAAAGTTTTAAGCATAATCAAGAATGGTCACAACGGTACTTAGAACTATAGACTAGGTCGAGCATGGCAATTCTACCTAATTCCCTATAGTTATGGCTCTGATACCAATCTGTCACACCCCAACCGATGGCGGAAACATCGGGATGAGACGAAAATGAGATTGCTCATTGCTCACAACTTATTAAGATTATAAGTGACAATAATTAATTAAACCATATTTATTTCATAAGAATTGTCAAATACATCAATGTAACAAAACAAAGAACAACATAACATTTGCAAAGTCATAACAAAATTGATACATCGACATTAAACCTAACATCTAATTTGTGTGTATCTAGTCCTTGCTATATTGTTTTCATAGCATCATCTCCTTCAACCTGTAACATGTTTTAAAATAATGTCAATGCGAAAGCAAAGGCGAGTACACAAGTTTAGGCATAGCATACGTATACGAATAAGTTTAAACAATCCACATGGCAACCAAATCTATACAAGAGCAATATCAAGGCATGCAATACTAATAATCAAACCCTTAACGCAATCACGATAACATGACCTCACGAATAACACGATGGAGGTGGATGCTTGAATTCCTATAGCGTTAAGCATGTCAAACGAAGGCTAAAAATAGTTAATGACTAAAGCATAGCAATACGAATATCAAGACAAGAATCAAGTATAAGATTCAAGCTTTCATGTATATGGGATCGTTTAGTGTGTTCGTGATTTTGTACATGGAAACATGTTACACCCGAAAGTGTTATAAACAAGGTGGGTCGAGTGTACTCACAGTTTTGCTAAGTCTTTTCTACACTTGACAATCCGTGAAGACGTTGGTTCGAGGATGACGCCGGATTATCCTACAAGAGGAAACAGGCGTATGAGTATAGAGTTTCAACGGGAGATTAGGAGTATTCGAGCATGATTAAAAATAAGTTTGATAAAGTATTATGATACGAAAGTATTCACTAAGATGTACACTCTTTCTTGACACTATAGTAACTCTTACGAGTTGGGTGTGATTTCATAGGTTTGGGGCCTATTAGAATCGTGACAAGGAATTACATACTTTAGTGTCAAACTTAATAACTTGATAGGTGATTATAAGTTCATTATCAAGGTTTCGGTTTTAGAATTATAATATAGTTATATATATATCATTATAATCATGTAGGAGGTGGGAGGATGAACCATCCACTTTGTAACCTCGAGTGTCATGTATGTCAAGTATGAGGTGGGAGGTTAAACCATCCACTTTGAACCTCGGATTATGTTCACCACTACACAAGTTACCATTGGTAACAAGGAGGGTACAAGAACTATATATACAAAATAAACAAGAATGTAAGGTGTCATCTAGATACCAAGTAGCCAAGTATTCAACAACCCGACAAGCACACGAGGACAATCGCAATGGCTTTGTGGGGTTGTGACACTTTAAGTCTAGCAAACTATCTTGGGATCTTGATGAAAAATCATCAAGTGATGTGTGGTCTCAAGTTAAGGGATAGCCCAAGCTTCCTTGGTGGACACACATGAACAAGTTTAAGAACTTGCATCATTGTGAGCTCAATGCTCTTCAAAAACAGAAAGTTTGGAGTGATTAAACACTCCTATTTACAAGTTTAACAACCTAGGTTAGTCCCCATAATCATACATGTGATTAGGAGTTCAAGAACACTAGGATGAATGAGAAAAGTAAGAGATTAAACAAGTTTATGAGAACATAAAGTAAAACAGTCCACTTTGGAACCTTTTTCTGGTCATTCAGAGCTTGGTTTTCCATGGAAAACCAATGGAAATGATCCTTAGGTTAATCCAAGCAAGTGGGAAAAAGAATGGAAGGATTTTGTTAAGAAATGAGTGAGTTACACTCACTTTAGTGAAGATGAGTAATTCTGCTCGAACTTGTAATTTTGCAGCTGATTTGGAAGGTTTTGAGAGAGATTTGAGGGAGATTAAAGTGTAAAAGTGCTTGGATTAGAGGTGGGTTTTATAGGGGAAGGATTAAGGTTAGTTAGGTGGGGTTTAGGTGGGTAATTAATGGTTAAAAGTGTTTAAAATACAAAAAAAAGACATAAAACCCGCCCAAAACGAGCTGCTGCCCGCCCCCTTTCGCACCCAGCTCGACCGGAAACAGGGTTTAAATGAATTATTGTCCGGGTTCCTTCAGATGTGGGGCGTTGGCGGGGTGGTTGGGTCGTTGTTTGTTGAACCGGGGATCCCGAGTTCGAGTCTCACGGATCCCGGTTTGTTTTGTTTATTATTATTATTTTTTTATTTTAATCAAAAACTCAATAATTTAGTTTCACAATTGGTAGGAAAGCCCCTGTAGTTCAAGAATTCTGTAATTACACATTAGACCTTGGACTTATTTAAAGAAAGATATATATGTATTAATATATAGTCCTAAATGTTAATATATTTATAAAATAGCATTTTAATTTTTGTAAAAAGTAAATTAATTAATTTTATTAACTAGTTTATTAATTTATATTAATTTTAATTTAATTTATGAATTAGTTAACTTAATAAATGAATAGGTAATTGTATTTTTTTCGCAACGAATTAAGTTTAACTGATTTAAAATTTCACGTTTGAGTCTCGTTTACGCAATACAAACCAAGTTTGCGAGTCATCACACTTTACGAATACGTTTACACGTTTAAAGTACGAACAAGTATAAGTGTAACATGACTATAATTAACATAATATTGTTAAAATACGAGTTTCTCTTACGATTCAAGTCTCGGTTTTCCACGTTTACAATGAAAGACAAATACAAGATACAACGCTTACTAAAAAATAGAAGTACGATACAAAGTTTCCAAATAGAGAAAGTATAGAAACGCGGTGCGTTACAGTGTGTGTGTGGGGGGGGGGGGGGTTAACAATTTTTATTCTAGTGGTTACAATTAGGGGATTGCAACAATTTGTGAAGCTCTGAGCAATCACAAATTATAGTTCTCAAAATCATGTCTAAACTTTGGATTAGTATGAGTAGTTACAACTTGGGGGCTGCTTAATAAAATCCAATTATGTTTTGTTATGAGGATTTCATCAAGATAATCATCAAGCTAAAAAGATAAATATGTCATCATAAACATATTAACCGAGTACATTTGTCACTCAAGTGACTCATAGATATGCATCATATACAAACTTCCATACATGTAAATAAGTATTCATAGATGCATACATACAGAAATTTATGTATGTGCATATATTCAATCACAAACACACATTCATTCACACATATAATAGTACACACACATTCATATATGCTATACTTTTAAAATACCATCAAGCTACGATTATTACTTATCCCAAGGTAATTTATACAAAACTGATCATTTTTTAAAATCTTTTTAATGGTTCTGAATTCAATTAGCATGAAGGAGACTATAGAAAGATACAGAAGTCAAGTAAAAGATGTTCAAACAGATACTTCAAGCGTCAAAGATGTTCAGGTTCATAAACTTAAGCACACTATCCAGAAACCAACTGTCTTTCTTTTTTGAGTTCTTTGACTTTATTTTGTTTAACTCAATTTGCAGCATTTGAAGAATGAAACAGCTATCATGGCAAAGAAGGTAGAACTCCTAGAAGTTGCTAAAAGGTACAATTTTATTTTTGTTTAAATCATTGAACATAGATAAGTTACATCATACATATATCAGCTTTTGATGAGTATAACTAAACAAAAAAGAAAGAAACTGCTTTAACCTTACAATATATGGTTCATTTTTTTTTTATGTTTTGCATCAATTAAACGTCTCGGGGGCAAAAGTGAAAGTGCACTAATTTTAACGTTAGTTTACTAATTTCGTGAAAATAATTTTAAAAGAGGGGGATGGTTAATCATGCATCATGTGGTTGCGTTGATAGCCGAAAGACAAGGGAGTACATGCACTAATTGGCCTTTGTCTTAATTGCCGAGTGTTATGTGCCTTATGTCCAAGGCTTGATGCAAAACTACTATCGAGCCGGGGGTCTCACTCGAAGCAGCCTATTTATTCCAACGGAGTAGAGGTAAGGCTGTCTACATCTTACCCTCCTCAGACCCTACCTTAGTTTTGCTATTGGTGAGATTTACTGAGTATGATGATGACGATGATGATGATCAATTAAACGTCTCGATACATCTATGAACATTAGCAATTCATTAGTTAACTAGATGAAACTAATATACTGATCTTACAATCCTATTGCAGGAAACTTTTGGGAGAAGGTTTAGGATCAAGCACAATTGAAGATCTGGTTAGGATTGAACAGCAGTTGGAAAGGAGCGTACGCATTATCCGAGCACGAAAGGTTTAAACATTAGTTACATGTTTCAAAATAAATCTTTTTCATTCTTTTCAGATATATTGTGAAAACAATCATTAACATTATTTTCTTGTCAAAATTTCTATGTTTCAGATGCAAGTTTACAATGAACAGATTGAGCAGCTAAAGGCAAAGGTACAGCTTATCTTATAGAAACCAAGACCTATTAACATATTATACATTATACATTAATAATTAGTCCTAAAATAAATAATCTAATTGTTTTTATATACATGGAAATATTCAGGAGAAATTGCTAGCAGATGAAAATGCAATACTAACAGAGAAGGTCAGTAAGTTGTTTACCAAACCATATTTTTTTAAAAATTTAATGATTTGAAATATTAGTTGCTCTAAATATAACTTTTTGAAATAGTTTCAAGGCCAAGAGGACCAAGTAGCAGAAGAAATGAGGGCGGATTTGCGTGTTGTCGAAAATGGAGAGAATTCGGATGTGGAAACCGAATTGTTCATCGGACCACCAGAGACAAGAATGAAGCAAAGATGGCCAAAGTAACCGCGTGGTTTATATATATACACGTAGTACGTATATCTATATATCTATCTATCTATCGAGAGTATGTTACGTTAACAATATTAAGATGTATGTGCATGCATTAAGCTTGCAATTGTTGCTTTGCAACAAAATTTTCAATCTGGCGGAAGTCTTGAAATGAATCAAACTTTGTTAGCTGAAAGCACAAGTTACCTTAATTTGTTAAGAAATTTGGTAAGTTATTGTGCATATGACCATTTGAAACCTATGAAAAATGTTTATGGTCTTCTTCTTTGTTTTTGTCTGATTAGTTTTGTACATATTGTGAATGTGTAATTTCCTTCCTCTCGGGTGAGTAGAAGTTGTAGTAACTCGAAAACTTGATAGAGGGTCCACGGGCTTGTAGAAACTAATGAATCTTGACAAAGAGTTTGAGAGCCGTTGAACCTAAAACATGAAGAAACCAGTGAACCTAGATAATACACGTTTGTGGCTTACCCGGATAAGGACATTTGTGAAATTTTGTTGTTTTTTGATGCTAGTGGTCCAAAAATAATGCGTCTTAAACAGCCAACGTAAAACGTAGAATTTATATACTTTCTAAGTGGTCCAAAAACAAATTTAATGCGTAGCCCAACATAAAACGTAGCATTATATACTTTCTAGGACTAAATCAGAATAATCATCCTTTCGTTATATCGAAAACGTTGACTATGGTCTTTTAAACTTCATCTATTAAACATTTTGTCCCTACTTGGCTACTATTCAAAGTTTTGTAACATATCTTGTGGTGCATTGGCAGCTCCATAACCTTTCAATGTGGAGGTCATGGGTTCGACGCCTTACTCTAGGCTGAGCCAGAGGTTTTATTACGTACCGTGAGCCTTCGGGTGGTGAGTTTTCTTTCGAACAGTGTCGTCTGCGTTCATTGGCATGGGTGGCATTTTAACATTGGGTTTACCCAGATGATCAATATTTTGTTGGTTGTTAAAAATATATTTGTGTTGTACTACTCAAAGGTGCACAAAAAAACTGGAACCGAAAAAAAACCCCAGACCTGGATATTAAAAAACCGGTTTTTTTGTACCGGACCCTACCCTACCCACCGGGTACGCATAGGGTGTAGATTTCTATGTAAAAAACCGTACCCATAACCGAACTCGATTTATACCCGTTTGTACCCGGGTTTTTTAATAACCGGAAATACATGTTTATTTAATTGTTATATGTTTTTCATTTGTAGGTTAACTAGAATTAAGCTTCCCCGCGTTGCGGCGGGGGCGAAGAACCATACCAAATAGCACCAATGTCACATCACCGCTAGCGGCCACCAACACTGAAGTTGCGGCGTGTTAATGCGAAAAAATTAGACTGAAACGTAAAATATAGAAAATAATAACTAAGTCGATGTCCCATGCGTTGTGACGAACATGTCAAACGGGAAAAAATAGACATAAAAACAATGAACCACACATGCACGTTGCGTTGTGTTAACTCGTAAAAAGTTGAACGAAAACGTAAAGTGAAATGTAAACACGTTGAAATACACACGCACTTGCTCGTGTTAACTCGCAAAATTTATAACGAAACATGGGGCCAATTCAAGTTGAAAGTGGTAAAAATGAAAATAATGAAAAGTTTTTGGGTTAAAAGTAAAAAAACAAATTTTATGAGGTTAAAACTATAAAAGATAAAAAGCTTTGGGTTGGAAAGTAAAAAATTCAAAACTTTTTTGAAAAAACCCCAAAGCATAAGATACAATACCATGACGCATAGAAATGTTGCTAATTTATATTATGTAAATAATGAAATATTGTGATTTTACTTGTTAGAAAACTAATATATTTCGTTTGATATATTATGCAACATAAAAGCAAACTCAGGTGATGCATTACACTGTGAATCTATGATTGTTAATATGTGATACATTAAACTTTGAATTTATAATACACTACTCTTTCTTTATTGTGAGCTAACTCAAAATAACAAACATGTCCATATTTTTAAGTTTTAACCTTAAAATACAATCCATAATTCCCATCCATACTGTTTGTTTATCGTTTGAGCATCTTACAAGCATGCTTCATTTGCAACAATATTAAAAGTTTAGCCATGTTAGAAGCATGCTTTGTCTACTACTAATATTATTGGGAAAATGTCACAGAATAGTAACGAGGTTTTAAAAGTGTTCTAATTAGGTCACTCGTATCGTTTTTGTCCTAATTAGATAACTTCATCTTCAAATCGAGTCATGTCCTTTTTTCCATGTGTCAAGAGAAAAATAGAGCATAAAATGCTAGGGTCAGATTATATTAATATATGAAATTTTATTTATTAAAAATAAAAACACTTTAATTACATTAAAAATTAAAAAAACAAGTTAAAATACACGTCATCACTGGACGTTAGCATCAAATGAAAGGGAAAAAGAAACAAAAATTGACATCACCACGGTTACCTATGAAATGGATGAAAAACCCTTAATTTTAATAAAAATGAATGTTGAGTGACCCGATTGGAAACTTTTGAAACTTGAGTGACCTAATTGGAACACTTTAAAACTTGGTTACTATTACTACCCCTATTATTAAAGTTTAGTTATGAGAGATTCAGAGGAGTTTTTTTCAATATCTGAAATGCCCGGTTTGTCAAGACCCTGTTATTGTACCTGGTTTTTGACTGTTTTTGAAGAACCAGTTCCATACCCGACCCAGACCCAGAACCGGGTATACCCGGTATGGCTTTTTATGCTAGAACCGAAACTGATTCTTTCAATACCTGGTATAAGTGATATCCTAAACCATGCCCAGAACCGGTCCCATAACTAGAACTGGGTATTGAGAAAACCCGTTTTTTATGCTAGGAACCGGAACCGATTCTTTCAATACCCGGTATAAGTGATACCCGACCATACCTGGAACCGGTTCCATAAGTGGAACTGGGTAGAGGTGCACAAACCAAGTTTTCTTTAATACCCGAGTATATACCCGGGTACGGGTATGAGTATGACAGGGTTTTGACTTTTCGGGTATTGACCACCCAGTTCGGGTATGGGTATCTATATCCTGTGTGCCGGTTCGGGTAGGTTCGGGTATGGGTTTTCAATATCCGGGTGTTAGAATACCCTATTTTCGGGCCCGGGTAAGGTTCGGGTATAGATCGAGTTTTTCGACTCATATTTTTGGCATAAAACATAGAAATACAATGCAAAACCTTTATTTATAAATACTTATACCTTGAAATCTGCCCAAAAAGCCTCACACAAGCTATAAACGTTCAAAAAAAGTTGTTGTACACAAAGGGTCCGGGTATTACGAAAACCGGTACGAAAAAACCCGAGTTCTGGTTCTGTTTCTGGTATTGAACAGAATATGCATACTCGGTCCCTACCCTACGAATAGGGTCGGGTTCAGGTTTTAAAAACCCGGTCTTTCTAATCCCTGGGTTTTTTGTGCACCTCTATCTAGTACTCCTTATATGATTCATAAAACAATTTAGTACACGGACCCAAAACATTTAACATGCAAGCCTTTTTTAAAAAACAAAAAAAAAAGCCCAAGTGTGAGCTGCTTCTGGCCCATGTATAAAAATCGAAATTGAGTCGTCTTTTGGTATTTGTATTGCATCTTCTAGAAAGAGAGAGTTGCAGAGGCGTACTAGTAAATTGTTTGTTCATCATCAATGGCAGCACGAGGAGGAGAAGGTGCAAGAAGAGGTGGTGGAAGACCGCTCCCTCCCTCAGCAAGAGGTCCCCCTGTTCACAATAAACCCGGTCATCGGTTTGAACCGGTCGATCGTGAAAAGGTTAGGTCTTGTTCTCTCACTCTTCATACTTTTCCCTGTACACTTCCATTTTCCTGTGTTTTTATCTTGTTGTTTTCAGTGCCTGTGAGATTATTGTATTATATTGTTGATGCATGAGTTATATTGGTTGTTTGATGTTATTCTAGGGTTTTGTTATATGCAATTTGATGTTTTCTGTTTTTATCCCCTTTGTACTTTCAAAATAATAAAAATAATAATGTTCTGCTCAGTGTTTTTATAAACTGGTCCAATTAGAACTATATAAGAAGAGATGTTATTGCAATTGGATTGGGGATGTGAAGCAAAGTATTCGGGTATGATTTTTAAGGTGAAATTAGTTATATGAGCTGAGTGAGAGAGAAAGATGTAACTAAGATCAGGGGCTAATTACTTGCAAGTTCGGTATGGTTAGCTCGTCTCTAGACGCGGCTTCTAGTTTGACAACTCATATCATTCTTGTATTGTTATAGAGGAAATGGTTGTTGTTCGCTGTAATTTCGTAGGAAAGAAAATTTTTAGTCAAAGTAAAAGAACGTGTGATGTTGCTAACACGTCATGTTTATGTTAGGAGATTCGGTGTAAAATCAAAACCTTTTACCACAATATCTGTGGAGGTGCACAACCCTAATTTTAACTTTCAAGACACCCGTCATGACAATATTTTAAAAAAAAGCGCACTAAAGTCCCCTCTCTGCTTCAGTTAGTAAGTTCATACGTAGATATACCCACGTAGGTGTCAAGTGTGTCCTTGGTTTAAAAAAGTGCGCCTTAAGCGCGAAGCGCATCTAGGCGCACACCCCATCTCCTTGTGTGACATAAGGCGCACGATGTACAAGAAGCGCAGCTGAGGCGCGCTTTTTAGGGTGAAAATCGACCTAAGGCGCAGCTGAGGATCACGCTTTTTGTTCATGGGGTGTTTCTATGTTTCTGAGAGTTGTACAACAGGCTTTTTATGCTGTACATTTATGTTTTTAACATTTTAAAACATATAAAAAGCTTAATTATAACTAAATCATAGGTATTGGATGCTAAACACTTATGTGATATATCAAATAAATTATATAATCACTTTGCGCTTTCCGTACGAAAAGCTCACCGCTTTTGCGCTTCGTTTTTTAAAAATCGGTTTTAGACCTCATCGCTTTTGTGCGCTTCCCGCTTTTTAAACCAAGAGTGTGTCTACCCCTTGGTTAGCAATTGTGTTTCAAGAAGTTAATAAGTATCAGAGGGTTAATCCTCTTTTCTAGGGTTGTGCTTATTACACAATCTTTGTCAACTAGAAGTTAACGTGTCCGATTTCTTGCAACTGATTTTTTCAATGACACAATGATTTCTCTCATTTAGAAACAAGTTGTATCAAATTGGTTTAGTACCAAAATTTGATTTTTCAGATAGTTAGACGCCTACATAATTTATAGTTATACTTTGTATTGAATTAAACTGCCTGTCTTTGCATAATCCCTGATAAGCAATAGAGGGTAACTTAACTACATTGCTTTACTTAGTTCCTTTTATAACTCTAAATTAAAGCACGCCTTTAAAAGGCATGTAAATGCTGAACAAGCAAACTCTCCGATGTTACAACATGTCACCAAATTTTACTGACTTAGGGCACTAGTGCACCACTCCATCAAGTTTTGAAGGTCAGTCCAGTTTTGCGGCTCCTGTCATTATCTAACTATAAGCAAGTTACGGAATTTTATTAGCCTTTACTCTTTACATTTGCATGGGTTATACTATTCAATATCTTCATCGTTTGAAGTTTGGTTCATTTGCAAAAGTATAATATGCAAATAATTTAGTCATTCTTCTCTTATTAGTATGCCATTACATTGCAATACTTAAGTTATTATTGATGAAGTGTTTTCTTTGACATACAGACTTGTCCATTGCTACTTCGAGTTTTTACAAAGGTAAGAATGCTGTTTTAGAAACTTTTTTCGTGTAAAACTTTTCAAGAAAATTATCAAAAACATTATTGGTTAATGGTGTCTTTAGTGATGATCTATGAGTGTCTTTTATTTCAAATTTTCAAACAGGTTGGCAGTCATCACAGCCAAGCAGACTTTGCAGTCAAAGGCAAGGAGCCTAAAGATGAAGTCCAAATATACACTTGGATGGATGCTACACTTCGTGAGCTAACCGATTTGGTATGCCAAATGATCCAAGTTCATTTTTTTTCATATGAAACTGAATTATATGATGTAAAGAGATATTTATTTTATATTATGTTTTGTGATCAGAAGTATGCCGTATGTTCTTTCGCATTCATTTTATCATTTGCTTTCCAGGTAAAGGAGGTCGCACCCGAAGCAAGAAGAAGAGATGCTTTGCTGTCATTTGCTTTCGTATATCCTACTAAAACCGGTCATTTTACTGTCAAAGAGGTAACCACTTTTCTTTGTTGGTTTCTCAAATGTTGTCGGACGTGATTCAAAAGTATGGCTAGCATTGCGTTGTTAACAAAACACAAATAGGATAAAGACTAAATAATTTCGTATGATCATACTAAATAGTTATGCTTTGTCAATTTTTGTTGACTTTTTGTTGCATATTGTGTGTACAAGGTCGGGAAAACCTTCTCCTATCCTAATGCAAGACGACCAGACGATGGCAGCAAGGCTCTTGGCACCCTTAGCTTTGAGGTATTTCTTGTGTTTGACCTGAAAAAAGACCAAGTTCGACTCTTGTACAATAAATAGTTTATTTTTAATTTGTTAAATTTTTTTATTTATTTTTAAAACTTATATCTATGAACCTGTTTCTGACTAGTAGCCAAATTTGCAGATCGGAGATTACCTGGATGTAGCAATTCTATAGACTTATGTATCATCTTTATATTCCAGTAGTTCTATGTTCCCATTTCGGCTTTATTAAACCGTTATGTCCGTATTCTTTGTTTGTGTGCGCATGTGAGTTTGTGTATCAACTCATGATCAGATAATCGTAGATTTTTGTTGCAGTTAACAAAATCTAAATTCGAGCGGGGATATTCACGCCTCTGTGTTGACCAAAATCGAGACAAACCAAAGATATTTACTCCACTGATTTGGATGGTCAGCTTTTTATTTTTTTGCTTGGTTGTTTCAACAGAGTAATTACAATTTGGTGGTATATTCAAAATCAATAATCATCATTTTAGTTAAAAAAAGCATTTAATCAGTTAATATTTATTTGTGTGAAAATGTTCTGTTCTCTAATCTTAAACTGGTCACTTTTATCTGTTGTTCGACGGATAAATCAAGGTTAATGTGGTTTAAGATAACGAGCGAAATTTGATGTTCAAGCTTCCGGCTTAAGCACTTATAGAGCTTAGCGTGTAATAATGGTACTTCAACACGAAAATCTCATTGTCGTCGTTAAATGGTGAAAGTGGCATTTTCAATAACTTTTTAATGTAAGCTTCTTGGTGTATTAAGGTTCATCCCTTATAATGTGGCTGAATTAGATAAGATCTAAATGTACTCGAAATCTAAGAAAGTAACAAGACTAAATGAAGTTGATATCGAATACATAAACTCTAAATCGACACTTATGTTCTTCAATGATGGTTGTGTATTGGAGTTGAATTGTGAAAGCGGTCCAAATGAACGGCATTTAGTGATTTTATGGTAATTGTTTATTGGGTTGAACGTTTAATGTTTGGAGGCCCAATGTAAGAACATAAAGTAGAGGTGTAATTGTGTAAAAAACTGTTTGGGCCCTCCAAACTGGTTCACAGCCCATTCCTATACCCAAAAAAAAAACGGTTTGAGCTCCCACGGTCCGACTTAACCCGGTTGTTTGAGAACAGTTTGTGATTTCAAACCTAAAACTGAATCACAAACCGTACCGGTTTAGAATAGGTTTGGGCCCAAACCGATTTGAATAGGGTCGAACTTTCAAACCTAAAATCGATTCATAAACCAAACCGGTTTGAGCCCATGATGAAAATCTCAAGACGATTTATGAACCAAACCAGTTTGGGCTAAACCCTGTCTTTGTACACCTCTAACTTAAAGTCTTGACTTTATTAAGTTAAAGATTAAATGTTTGGAGGCCTAAATATGAAACTTAAAGTCTTAAAAGCCTTTGATGTAGGTATGTGTAGGTCTACTTGAAGATCAAGTTACCTGCTTCCTTGTTTGTTAACACACTAGCAAGTGCGGAATCCTTGTTAGCATGCAAACCGAAGCAAAGTTATGTAAAAGCAAACGCAATGTAACCCAAAAGATTCACTATCTTTAGATTAACAAAAGAGAATCAGTACATACACATACACACAGTGTTAGACTATCTCAGGACTCTTCTTAGTAAACTGTGTAAAGTAGTTCTGTATATATAGGCCCATCAGGAACCAGCAACCCTACGAAGAAGGTTGCTGGCCAACGAACAACAGACTATCCCACGAAGAATGGTTCTTCGTGGGTCTTCTCAACGAACAATCATTACCACGAAGAATGGTTCTTCATGGCCTTCATCATCAACGAACAATCAGTTGTTCGTTTGGACAGTATCCTACGAAGAACATGGGTTCTTCGTAGGTAGCCTATACAGAAACACATGTGACAGTTAACTAAGATACTAACACACCAACAGTTGCACACATGCATACTGTTTTACAACAGAAACTAACAAGACATCGTGCTAAGTCAAGATAGGAGGATATTTTGACTTGGCCGTCTCGACCAAAATATTACAACACGTACATAAAGACCTTACAGACTACCAAAAGCTAAGAACAAGCTACACACACAAAACTGTACCAACAAACTCCCCTTTGTCTATAGCTTGGTCTTCGGTCTTCACTCCTTGTTCGCCTCGGTCCATGAGCTTCCGGCATGAATGCCTCGGTAGAAACAGAAACAAGCGACGTGTTGAAACAACAACGCTTGGTACGCATCCTTGTCCTCATAGAAAATATCATGCAACAGGAGGGTCTTGATGTCGCGGGGTGACATGTTCACAATCCACATCGGATCAAGCATACGGAAGTTGTCTTCATTGTTCTTGAACACGATTACCGCTTCTTGAGTGTCTGAGTCGTAGCACCAGAGCTTCATATTCCCTAAAAAATCTTGAGGCATAGGCATGAGTGGAGTCTTTTCCAATACCTTCACCGGCTTGTACACGAGCTTGTAATGAGCTGTGTTGGTATCTGGATCCAAAGTATACTTTATCTGCTCATACATTGGGAACTAAGGCTTGTACAGCTCATCCTTCCAACCTCGCCTTCGTTCAATCATTAGCTTCTTTGCAAATAATGATGCTCCTTCGTAGTTGGATTTGTTTATCAGATTTAACCTTGATAGTGCTGCAACATCATAAAAAGGCAAAGTTAAAATGCTCAGCAAAGAATTAAAGTACTTGATTCCGTGTTCTCTTTTCACCGCCATGCAGTGAATGTCTTTCACGAACATCCAACTAAGGATCCTAGCCTGTGGTCGATCCTTCTGGTACTTGAAATAATCAACTTGAGCGGGTGGAGGAGATGGCTTCTTCGACTTTGCCAGATATTGCTTCTCCATTCTTCAAAAGAATCAGCTGGAATGTCAGATGTATCTTGACCTTTCAACTTCTCATCAATATCATCTACATTCTCTCGAAGCCAGTCACTGTCAAATGGTTCAAACACAGACCCATCATCGCGTACATACTTTGACTTGCAAGCATCTCCTTCAAACACAATTTCTTCTAAACACTTAACGTTTTCTACCTCGGGTTCACTAGGAATCTCTTCAATGGTAGATTCGTCTACCTCCTTCAACTCTTTAAGCTTCAAAATCTGTTCTTGAGAGAGTTCAGAAACAAACTCCCCTTCCTCTAACTCCTCACTGGTAACAGGATGTAGAGACTGCAGCGGTGGCACATCAAAACCTTCAGAAGTAGAAACAACCTGACCAGATTTTGAACCTTCATCAACAACCACATCATCTTGATCTTCCACAAGAACCAACTTCAAATCTATGTTGTCCAAAGCTTCTTGAACATCACTGGAGCTAGCAACAACCTGAACATAACTAGAAGTACCGACTGGGGTAGAAGCAGAACCTTCCGGTTGTGCAGATGATGCAGGTGCATCAGGATTTCCGGGATCCTCGCTATCATGATCTCGCTTTCTAAGAACCTCCTGTGCTTTGCATCACTCTCCCCACAGAGTGTTGACCCTCTTCCTCATAACTTCATAACTACTCGTCATCTATTTAACATTTTCAGCAATGATATTGTTACAGGAGTTATAGAACTCGGTGATATCATCATACGTCTTAGTTAATCTTTCACCAGTTCTCAACACTTCAGTGCTTCGCTCCTTCAATCTGTTCATCTCTATACCCCGAGCGTTGTCAGCCACTCGCATCTGCTGCAATTGTCTTGCACGTTCTTCATCTGCAGCTTGTAGTCGAGCATTCTCAGCCCTCAACTGTATGATTTATGCCTGCTGTTTCTGAACAGTTGCGCTCAAAGTGTTGATCTCCATCTGTTGTTTAACAGTGGTGTTTCTTGTTGCAGACATGAAATCCATATGACGGTTTACTTGAGCTGTCGAAGCCTGAAGCTGTGTGAACAAAAAGCGTATTTTCTCGCTATCGTTCATGTGCTCAAATCTTTCCTCAAGTGATTCTGAACTTTGTTTGCGAGTTCTCTCACGAGCAGCAGGGGCTGTAAACTGAGGAGGAGGTTGACGTGGGCTAACAGTAGCAGTTGCAGTTCCCAATGACCTACCAGGAGAAGCTACCAAGGCTTCTGTCTCCTCGGCAGTGAAGACTTCTTCTGGTATTGGTCCTGCGGAAGGATCAGATTGTGGAGTATATTCAGGTTGCACTGATGAAGAACCAACTGTTTTCCGACTATTTTTCTTTCGGGGGATAGCAGCTTGCTTTGGTCGTGATCGAGTTAGCGGGCTCGATGCCGGTGGTGGTTCTTGCAGGTGGAGGTGGACTCGGTGGTGGTGGTCGCCGGAGTTTCTAGCAGGCGGAGGTGGACTCGGGTCTCCAGCAGCAGCTGCTGCGTCTGATGAAGAAGGGGAGGTTGGGGGTGGGTCTCACTAATAATATTAATATTAATAATAATAATAATAACATTAATTTTTTCTTTTATTTTTTAATGTAAAATAGATTTTGGATCAAAATGGCAACACTAAAAATCCCCAAAATACCCTGGTTAAAAATGGGTTTTTTTGGACGGGTTAGGGTATGTGATCAATTTGGCAACAAAAGGGAAAAGTCAGGGACTCAGAGACGACAAAAAAACTATTTGGATTAAAATGGCAAATTTGAACAAACCTTAGGGACTAAAATGACAATTTACTCTAATTTATATAGCCTTATTTTGAAAGATCGGTGATAGTTTTTTTAATCCTCAACTTTGGTAGTTTTCTTTTTGGCCATTAGCTTTGTTACATTTTATTTTCACTTCTTCTTAGCCCTTATGTTTAGGAAATGTAATTTTCAATCCTTTAATTTTTTATGAACGTTATAAAATGTCACTTTAACTCCCTAAAGAGTATATATAATCTGATTTTTCTAAATACATTCGTTCGTTAACTTAAAAAAAATTAATTTGTTGCATGTTTTTTATGTACGTGTTGGTATAAATTCGAGTTAATATACGTTTCGACGTAAATTTTATTTAAAAATGAGTCGGGTCAAATATAATACGTTTTCATGGTTACTTATTATGTACGTTTCGGAATAAATTTTGTCTTCATTAATAATACCTTTTCATGCTTACTTTTTATGTACGTTTTGGGGTAAATTTTTGTTTGAAAAGTTGGGTCAAAACTTTGGGTTGTTCTACGTTTTAATGTAAAGGGTCGATAATAAGTTATACATAATCATGTTGCATAGTCGATACAATATTCAAGTTTTTCTACATTTCGACATAAATTTGGTATACTTTTTTGTATATATATATAAATTTGTTGTACGCTTCCGTGCTTTATTTTGTACGTTTCCAACGTATGAATTGGGTCGCATATAATACATTTTGATTCGATGGCATAAATTCGAGTTAGTCGGGTCACATTTAGCACGTTATGGTTGTACGGTATAAATTGAAATTGCTTTACGTTTTGATTTAATCACAATTCTTCTAAATTACATTGAGTTCAATCGATATGTCGAAACGTACATTTTCATATAATTAACGAATCACATAACGCTTGGACAGATTCGTTCAACATTTGTGATGTACCCGTGCCGCAACGCGCGCGGGTGTTATTCTGTTACAGTGATAACAATGATGATCTATATTCTTTTACAAACAAAAATATAAATCTATTTTGTATTTATATGGCATAAAGACAAGACAACCATCAATCCTACACCTAAAAAGAAAACCTTAATATAAATAAATAATATAAAATAATATCTACCAATAATTTTTAATAAAGATAGCAACATAACATACGACTAAAAACACCAATATATAGCCTTGCCATTTTTGTCAGCATCAATATATATATTGTATCATAAAAAATGTGCGTACAGCTTGATAGACAAAAATCTTTGTTAAAATGCAAAAATACATGTCACACGTGATCGACTCAAAATTATGAAGCCTAGTGCATATTTATTCAATTCACTTTACAAATTCATTTGTGTGTATAATGATGGGTTAAATTATTCTAAAAAGACTTTTAAAAATAAAAAGTGTATGACGACACAATGAATCGTAGAAGATAACACAATGTCGAGCAAAATATAACACAATGTCGAAAAATTTAATGCAATGTCGAGGAAAAAAGACACAGTGAGGTGCAACAAAGGCACAATGACGCAAATATAGAAAACACACAATGATAATAAAAAAAGGTCTAAAATCTACAACCTATAAATCTAAAAGTGAAAACCTAAAATCTCACATCGTAGAGTCAATGAGACGGTTCCAATGCCGCTTGATGAGGTCAATTGGAGTCCGTTTGATGCCCTTCATACGACTTCTTATTTTAGGAGCCTTTATATTTGATCCTAAACCGTATACTGATATACATTTATATTTTTTGCAGCTTCCTGAGCATGTATTTATGTATTATACACAACAAACTGAATTTTGTGTTCTAATACACATGAATTATGACGCAAAATTAATGTAAAAACAAAATTAGAGAAATGTGCTAATACTTTCACATAAGCGACAGAATTCTTCGACCGACGTCCTTTGGCTTTTCTTTCCTAATTACTTATTACCCTTCATTCTTTGTCTTAACACACACTCTCTCTCCATATATGTGTTATATATATACACACACAAACATATATATAGACGACTCACAATGAGATAAAGAAAGAGAATGAGAGATTTTAATTTACTAAATATTTTAAATCTACTCATTATTATTGTTAGTAGGGGTGTAACTTTTTTACATGACACAAACATGACATGGAATTCGTGAGTTTAAGTTTAGCAGAAACAGGTCTGGGTCACACTTAGCTAAATCATTTATGTTCAAATGGACTCACGGGTTTCGGGTTGACCCGTGTATTATTATAATTATTAGTTGTTTGTTATTATAACGTAAGGTGATTGGATATATACGGTAAGTTTATAATATAAAGAGAAATATGTATCACGTTTAATTTGTAATATAAAAGTAATAATTTTAAATATTTTTGTATAGTTTGTTGTAATTTTATAATTATAGAGTATTACCATTCATAATGAAAATAAAAATAAAAATTCAGGTTAAATGAATTACGTTCATGTCAGCCTACAACTACTAATGTTGTGAGGTTTAGCTTCATGTCTGCCGCATTTTTTACGTCCATGTCGTATTCGGTTTGTGCCTAACAGGTTCGTATCAAGTTCAATACACGACTACACGTACACGACCAATTTAACATCGCAAAATTTACTAGCATGGTTATTATATTTGCTTGAAGATGATAAAATACACCAAAGTCCTAATATTTGGATATTTGACTAGGCTCTATTTATCATGATTGGAAATAATTCCATCTCTAATCACGAACAAAATAAAATGGTAAAAGTTATATCGACAACTAACAGCACGTTAGTCGCCATTTAGTGAAAAGTAAATTTACACTTAGCTTAAATTCTCATTAAAATATATAATGGTAGAAATTATACAAAGTTTTTGATATAAATATGTAGAAATCTAAAATATGGGAGAAGATCCATTAAGACTGTGGGGAGTGGGTCGTAGGATCCCAACCCACGCCGTGTACACCATCCCCTTAGGGGCTTGGGTTTGGGCGTTGTCCTTTTGGCGTGGGATTTTGGCCGGGCATGGCGAGCTGGGAGTGAGGTGGCTACATGGGATTGATTGGTTTGTTTTGATGAATTTTTTTTTTTATGTAGTAGCTTTATTTTTATTTGATGATTTAAAAATATGTGATGTAGTACTTTTATTTAATTTGATGTATTTTTTATATAATTGTTATTGTCTTTTTTTAATTAATATAAATGTTCTTTTTTAAAATTTAATTCATTTGATTAGTAAAGAAAGTAAAAAAAAACTAGTGGGCACATGTTAATTCATGCACCAAATCAAACTCCTCCACTCCCCTATCTTTTGGGGCTTGAGTTGGGCAGCCCATACTATCTACATGGTAGACATGTGTCAACTCATGCCCCAATCCAAGTCCCTCCCCATAATCTAAACAAAGTGTTTTGTATAAATAGCATAAGATAGATTATATGTGACCCTTCTTGTAAATGGGATGAAGGTGGTATTTTGGTCCTAAAAATAAACACAAACCTTACCCTTTTGTTTTTTAAACATACAACATAAAAAAATATAGTACAAAAAATTCAGCACTAGAAATGTAGTACAAAAAATGCAGCATCAAAATATTAAAAAACATAGAAATACATCACAATTTTTTTGGTTTTTTTTTAGTTTTCATACTTTATATAGCAATAAATTACTCAAATTAAAAACATTCTCGATTTTATGGTGCCATTTTTTTTCTAAAAATAATATCATATAAAAAGTTATGTACGTTTTAAAAATGAGTAGGAATATCTATATGTCTTGCATGTGAAGAGAGAAAATCGACGAATAAGTTTTTCCAAAAATGCCCTTACACTTCTCTTTTCTCTTGCATTTTCATCTTAGCCATTGATTTGAAAAATGAAAGGTTAAAATCAATTTTTATTCTACTTAGGCAAAATTAATTTTTATTTAATCATACCCCGCTAAAATTTATAATGTATTTATTTATACGACTACTATTTCTCATCGTACTGTGGATAGAGGTGTGCAACTTTTGCTTTGGGAGGTTTTTTTTTAAGTTGATGTTTCACTTTTAACCTAAAACTATTCGTTTTTTTCACTTATAACACCAAAAATTTATTTTTTTACAATTTAATCTCACAACTTTTGTACAACTTTGGTCCTCTATACTTTTCATCTTACGCAAATTTTTGTTTTACGTTCCGTTCTATATTTGGCAAGTTAACACGGTGTAACGTGTGTGTGGTTCAACGTTTTTACGTCGTCTATTTTTTCCCGTCTTACAGGTTCGTCGCAAGCGCGCGGGTACTGGATCAATTTAGTTATTCTTTTCTGCTTTTTACGTTCCAATCTAAGTTATTCGTGTTAACATGCCGCGAGTTCAGTGTTGATGGTCCTTCCGTAACGCGAGGAGTCCTTAATACTAGTTAATAGTGATAATTCATTAATTTGTGTGTTGATATAAAATATCGTGTTCAGATTTTTCAAGATATGATGTGTTGATATAACATTTCTAAAATCATATAAAATTAACGAACTAGTAGGGTTTTGAATCTTTGAAACAAGTCCCAATTGTGTGTAGAGTGTGAATCCCACGCTCCCTCGTGTGTGTCCGTACAATACGTCAAGACTCCATTTTTTTTTTCCAAATTTCTAAAAAACTAGAAAATTGACCCGCGCGCGTTACGTCGCGGCCAACGAAATTGACATGTTGATCAGATTCACTTTTAAATGTGTTAAAAATGTTTTTCGGTTAAGTTTGTATTACTATCTTATACAAATAAGTAATTCACGAAATATGTTCAATACAATTAACGGTAGCATAATTACTACATTAAATAACTTGTATCCATATAAATAACCTATCGTATTAAGCCCCTCGCGTTGCTGCAGGGGCATAAAACCGTGACAAATAGTACCAACGCCACACTATAGCCAACGACCACCAACATTGAAGTTGTGACGTCTTAACGTGGAGAAATTAGACCGACTTATAAAACATAGAAAATAATAACTAACTCGATTTAGGACTCGCGCGTTGTGACGAACTTATTAAACGGGGAAAAAATAGACGATGTAAATACACTAAACCACACACATACGTTGCACCATGTTAACTCGCAAAATTTAGAACGAAGCGTATAACAAAACGTAAAATCGTTGAACTACACACACACACATTGTGTCGTGTTAACTCGCAAAATTTAGAACTAAACGTAAAACGATTTTTTTATGCAAAATATGAAAAACATAAGGGATCAAAGTTGAAAGTAAAAAAGTTATAAGGTTAAATTGGAAAAAAACTAAAGCTTTTGGGTTAAAACTACAAAATCAAGTTGTTTTGGGTTTAAAGTGAAATATCTAACTTTTTTTTTTTGAAAAAACCCCAAAACATAGGTTACAACCCTTAACCGTTATAATTTATATTATGTAAATAGTAAAAGGTAAAAAAGAAATTCAAATATACTACAATACCCATTAATTATTTGATGTTAAAAACAACATTATAGAATAATAGAGTAGTAGGTAACAGGTTACCTTTATATATATATAAACTCACCTAAACAAAATCTTGATTAGTGATCAATGGCTCCTGTTATTCTCACTTCACCATTAGAAACAAACCCTTTAGTCTTTGATGCTTCTATTTTTCAAAAGGAACCTAATATCCCCTCACAATTTATATGGCCGGACCATGATACGCCCCGTCTTGAACCTTCACCACCACTTAACGTTCCTTCGATTGACCTCAACGCCTTTCTCTCTGGCGAACCACTTTCGGTATCCAATGCAACTCGTTTAGTCAACTCGGCGTGCCAACAACATGGGTTCTTTCAAGTGTTTAATCATGGTGTTGATTTGAATTTGATAAATGAAGCCCACAAGATTACCAATATGTTCTTTGGAATGCCATTAGTGGAGAAGCAAAAGGCTCAAAGAATGTTTGGTGAATATTGTGGTTATGCTAGTAGTTTTACTAATAGATTTTCCTCTAAACTTCCTTGGAAAGAAACACTTTCTTTTAGATATTCTGCACATCCGAATTGCTCCAACATTGTTCAAGATTACTTTTTGAATGTAATGGGTGAAGATTTTAGCGATTTCGGGTATGAAAAATGACACCAATCTAATCTTACAACTTTCTTAAAATGAGAATCACGATTTTAGTTCTTGATTTGTTTATCATTGCTAAATTTGATATTTTTTACATTGGTTTAACCTTATTAACTAAATTTGACAATATGTTGATGTATATAGGAGGGTTTGCCAAGAATATTGTGAGGCTATGAGCAAGCTTTCTCTTGAAATCATGGAGCTACTAGGAATGAGCCTTGGAATCGAGCGATCTCATTTTAGGGATTTTTATAAAGACAATGATTCGATTATGAGATTAAACTACTACCCGTCTTGCCAGAAACCGGATCTAACTCTTGGAACAGGTCCTCATTGTGATCCGACGTCCCTAACCATTCTTCATCAAGATAATGTTGGTGGGCTTGAAGTGTATGTCGACGAAAAGTGGCACTCGATTTCTCCTTGCTCCGAAGCCTTTGTTGTCAATATTGGAGATACATTCATGGTTAGTACACAAATTAGACAAAATGGCAACATGTGGTGGCTATTTGTTTTTTGTTGCTAATTTGAGTTTTTTCGAATGGGATATTACTGGATACATTTGTTTGTTTATTACTAATTTTTTTAACTGACAGGCGCTCTCAAACGGATTATACAAGAGTTGCTTACATAGAGCGGTGGTGAATAGCCAAACTCCTAGGAAATCACTTGCGTTCTTTCTATCTCCAAACATGGATAAAGTGGTGACGCCGCCTAAAGCACTAGTTTCCAATGACCAAAGGATCTATCGCGATTTTACATGGTCTAGTTTCCTTGAGTTTACGCAGAAGCATTATCGAGCAGACACGAAAACCATAGATGCATTCTCGAATTGGCTTAAAAAAGAAGACCAGATTTAGATATTATTTGCAATGATGATCATGAACACACTTTGTTAATTAACTAGTTTAAGTTTTGTACAAGATTAGCATTGTCAATATACTCAACATGTCATGATCTAATGTAGACTGGTTTTAAATTGTAAATCTAGAATAAGTCCAAAGCAATTTATTTATTACGTGCTACCTTTGATATATTTGCGGACAACTAACCAAATATTTAAAACTTTTGTCACACATGCGACAAAGACCATATAATTTGCACATGAAAAGTTTATGAAAATGAACATTTATTGTTACATTTGTCATAATGACATGGAATATAAAAATAAGTGTAACATAGGTGGATGAGTTGTTGAAGCCAATCGTCATAATGCCATGAATTATTCGGATAACTTTTTTTTTGAATGGCAACTTTCATTGAAGAAAAACTCCCCGCTAACAATAAGCTAGACAAGGGCAAAACCAATACCGGTTGAGTTTAGAAATGGTTTAACCGGTTGTATCGGGTTATGCTGAAAGGTTCAACCGGTTAACCAATTTACCCTATAATTTCATAAAAATATTACTTCAACAACAAAAAAATCTAAAAGTACATAATTCCATAATCAAAAATAAAGTTTCTAACAAAGTTCTATTATATAGAAGTTTATGATAGGTTTATGGCATTGAAGTGTTGAATGCATTACGTTCATGATCGCTTAAAAGAAGAAATTTACTATTACCGTCATCCTCGTAACTTTAGATATTCAAAACTCATCTTAATCCTAAATAGACGTTAACAAACCATTCATATTTTTTTTATTTAAGTTATTTTTGGGTTTTTGGATACACATGATCAATATGTGATGATCAAAACGAAAAACAATGTCGTATTTAATAAAATATGTAACTGTAACAAACTTAATAGCAACTATTTTCAAAGTTTAATGTTAAAGTATGTAAATTGTTATACTTATACATGTTAATTTGTTCTAAAGAATAATGACTCGTCATGATCAGTCACAAATTTTTTATAATTTTTATGGTTCAACATTGGGCTAAACAGAACCGGTTCGCTGGTTCAAACCGGTTATACCGGAAAAACCGTTGGTTCAACCCAAGTCTGAGTACCCCATTTAAACCGGGTCTTGTCGTACCAGACTCACCACCGTACGCGGTTGAACTAGTATAACCGACCGGTTCAAACTGGTTTTAAAACATTAGACAAAACAAAAAAAACAAAGAAAAAACAATTATACATCAAGCCTATCCATACATGCCATTAGTTGTCATAATGACATGAAATATACGAATAATTGTCACATACGTGGTTTAGTCGTTATTACACGTGTGTGACAAGAAGAGTGTTATATATATAGAAAATTTCCTATTCCCAAAAATAGGATTTCCTTATATTCAACTTTTCATGATTTGGTTTCTTCTGTCTTATGCTATGTATGACTGTTACCTTAAAGTTTAATGTTTAATGTTTTAGGTTTATGATATTGCACTAGACGAAAGTGTCATTTAGTTACAAAGCTAAAAGACTATTAGTGACACTTTGAAAATTTCCTAAAGTTGTCGGTAAAAAGTTGTTTTATTTGTACTTATATGATATAAATACGACAAAAGATCAAATATCTATTTCAGCAATCTTTTATGTCGTTATGTACGGGTCTTTAGTGATATCATATCTAGCATGTGATATCACATGTAGTATGTGCTCACTAATCCTATTTACTTGATGACACTAATTTTCACTTTACGATTTTTTTTTCAAAAGACGATTTAACTTTATAGCAATAAGCATAGCAAAATTTAGCATTAAAATAATTGAATTAGAAGCATGATAGCTAACCAATGGTTGTTTAGGAGGTACCAGGTAGTTTTCTCTTTTTACGTTTTTAAACATCAGATGGTTGTTTGGGATATTAGATATGGATCAAAATAAGATTATTTGGGCCCAACAAATTAACATATTAAATTTCTATATAGAAGGTCCAACTAATTTCTCGGTTTCACGTTTCTTAATATATATATAGAGGAGGGTTATCTTGAGAACGCTAAATATTGCGAGAACCGTGAGAACGAATGAGAAAACCAATCAAAACCATTTTTTAATACAAACCTCTTTATAGTTAAAATACATCAAAATAAGAATTTACAACATCAAATAATTCATTTCTTCCCTCAAAATCACTCTTATTAGATTTTTACACATGTGTAAATATAACAAACTTACACATGTGTAAATGACAAACTTACACATGTGTAAAAAAAATTTATTTACGAATTCACGTAAATTAAAACGTGTAAATTAAATTTCTAAGATTGTATTCGAATAATAATGATAAGTGTAAAAAGAAATTTTAAATTTGAATTGCTTTTTTACCAAGTTTTCGTGGTTTTTTCATTCGTTCTCGCGATATTTAGCGTTCTCATTTAAACCCTCCCATATATATATATATTATAATATATATAGGGTTAGGATCATATGAGAAGTAGTAGGCTAATTGAGAGACTTGAGAAGCATTCTGAACCACACATTTTCCCTAAGCAAAAAAAACATAAAAAATGAAAAAAAAACGCAATTTTTTTGGGAATTTATACATATATGTATATTGTTAATCTATTAACTATACATATGTGTATATTGTTAATCTATTTAACTATACATATGTGTGTATTGTCAATTTTTAACTATACATATGTGTATATACATGTTTAAATTGAAAAATAAGTGTTGCAAATCTATGACTGAGGTGAATGATTTAGTTTTAACTTTAAGATTTAGCACTAGGGTTTAGGGTTTAGTTTTAGCTTTAGGATTTAGCATTAGGGTTTAACATTATGATTTAGCTTTAGGGTTTAGCTTTGCGGTTTAGCGTTTAGTTTTTAGGGTTTAGCATTAGGGTAGGGTTGTTCATGAGCCGAGCCGAGCTAGGCCAAGCTCGGGCTCGGCTCGATTATAAACCGAGCTGGCTCGGCTCGGCTCGGATTCGAAACCGAGCTGAAAATCAAATCTCGGGCTCGGCTTGGTTTTAAACCGAGCTAGCTCGGCTCGGCTTGGTTTGGCTCGATTTTATAAAAAAATATATAGCTCTAAAAATTAAGTACTCTAAAATATTATTCAATACTTCAAAATAACATATCCAAAATAAGTTCAACCTAATACATCACAAGCCAAAATTAAGTTAAACAACAAAAAATAAGTTTTAAACTTCGACGAAAAACATTATTAGTTCATTAGCATGGTACTAAATATTCCAATAAGTCATAGATATCAACTTACAAACCTAAATACATGTAAATAATAATTAGTTTTTTGTAATATTGTAATATATAAAAATAAAATATATTATAAGTAAAATAATCCGAGCTAAACCGAGCCGAGATAACAAACGAGCCAAACCGAGCTAATCCGGCTCGTTCAAGCCGAGCCGAGCTAGACTCACTTTCTAACCGAGCCAAGCTGGCCCGACTCACTTTCAAACAGAGCTATACTGAGCGAGCTTTTTCCGAGCTAAATCCGAGCGAGCTTCGAGCAAGCTCCGAGCTCCGAGCTTTTTGAACAGCCCTAATTAGAGGTTAGTTTTATTGTTTAGTATTGGTCTCTCGGGTTTAGCTTTAGGGTTTAGCATTAGTATTTAGGGTTTAGCATTGTAGTTTAGCGTTAGGGTTTAGCTTTAGCTTTAGGTTTAGCTTTAGGGTTTAAGGTTTAGTTTTTATGGTTTAGCATAGGGTTTAGCTTTAGTGTTTAGAGATTTTTGGTTATTGTTCAATGAGCCAGTCTCATAGCCGCTGTAATGAGCTCAATCGACATTCGTTTGACCCAGTTTCCTACACTTATTTAGATTAAGGATATATATTTTTCATAATATACACATATGCAAGTTAAAATATTAATTATATACACATGTATATAAATCCCTAAAAAACCTAGAAGAAAAAGAAGCGATTTTTCCAAAAAAAAAAATAATAAAATAAAAAAATTTTAGGTTTTTTTTTTCATTTTTTATTTTATTTTTAGGGAAAATGTGTGGTCAAGAATGCTTCTCAAGTTTCTCAAATATGATGCTCTTCTCTTAGGATCCCTACTATATATATATATATATATATATAATATATATATATAGGAGATGGGTAAAATGAGAACCACCTTTAGTTGCAATAACCGTGAGAACCACTTTCTAACCATTAGATCTTAGATGATGGATGGATGAGATTAAAAGTAATATTAAATCCTTTTGTCTTATTATGTTTTTTATATTTTAATGCCAAAATGGTAGTTTGGTAAATTTGTTTTTTGTCTTATTGTATTTATTGTTTTTTATTACTTTTTAGTTTTATTATATTTATTGTTTTTTATTAAAATCAGAATTTTTTTATTAAAAAACATTCTGAAATCGGTTTTTTTTAACAAAAAATGATGTTTTTCAAGATTTTTTTTTACAAAAAAAAACATTTTTACGAGCCATTTTTTACGTTTAGTTCTTTTACGCGCCGTTTTTTCTCCCTGTTTTTTACGCCTCGTTTTTTCGCGCCGTTTTTTTACGCGCGGGTTTAAACTTTTTTTACACGCCGGTATATAAACTTTTTTACGAGCGGTTTTAAACTTTTTTTACGCGTCGGTTTAAAAACTTTTTTCCCCGCTGGTTAAAAAACTGTTTTTACGCGCCGGTTATAAACTTTTTTTACGCCCTGGTTTAAAACTTTTTTTACGCGCGGGTTTAAACTTTTTTTATACGCCGATATAGAAACTTTTTTTACGCGCGGTTTTAAACTTTTTCTACGCGCCGGTTTAAAAAAAAATTTTACGCGCCGGTTTAAACTTTTTTTTACGAGCCGGTTTACACTTTTTTACGCGCCGGTTTAAACCTTTTTTTACGCGCGGTTTTAAACTTTTTTTAAACGCCGGTATAGAAACTTTTTTTACACGCCGGTTTAAACTTATTTTACACGCCGGTTTAAACTTTTTTTATACGCCGGTATAGAAAATTTTTTACGCGACGATTTAAATTTTTTTTACGAGCGGTTTTAAACTTTTTTTACGCGCCGGTATAAAACTTTTTTTACGCGTGCATTTTAAACTTTATTTACAGGCAGGTTATAAACTTCTTTTACGCACCGGTTTTAAAACTTTTTTACGCTGGTTTTTACGCGTGCATTTTAAAACTTTTTTACGCCGGTTTTTACGCGTGCATTTTAAACTTTTTTTACGCACAGTTTTAAACTTTTTTTACACGCCGGTATAGAAGCTTTTTTACGCGACGATTTAAAATTTTGTACGTGCAGGTTATAAACTTTTTTTACGCGCCAGTTTTAAAAAATTTTTACGCCTGTTTTTACGCTTGCATTTTAAACTTTTTTTACGCCGGTTTTTACGTCTGGTTTTTTACGCCCCGATTTTTTCACACCCGTTTTTTTCGCCCCGTTTTTAAACTTTTTTTTACAAAATGTTTTTTATAATTTTTTTTACAAAACAATAAAAAGAGGAGAGAGAAATTGAAGAGAGGGAAATTGAAAAGAATTTAAAAGTGACTTTAATGAGGAGAGGAAGATGATTTGATGGTTTTGATTAAATGACTATAATACCCTTTTAGTTGTCATTATCTTATTGGTGGAGAGTGGTTATCGCGGTTCTCGCAACTCGGCTTGATTCTCTCTTGAACCGATCCCTATATATATATATATATATATATATATATATATATATAAACGGGATCCGGAGGAAATGTTTTGAAGTGTGAGAAAGGATCCTGGCCCAACACGTGGCAGGGGAGGCTAAATGATATACGGGGGCACGATTGTCATGATCCCGCCCCCGCTTAAATAGATGGCGTTTTAATTCAGTTCAACTTTGAATCAATATTAGGCGTTTTCATTACTTAGATCTTAGTCTTTTTTGTAGACTGGCGTTCTTGTCAACTTAGCGTTTTGTAGTTTGGCGTTTTTGCCAACTTGGCGTTTTACACTCCATAGAAAAGAATTAGATAACAAACTACAGAAAAAATATTTATTACAACTTGGCGTTTTACATTCTAAAAATCTGGATCTAATATTTGTTCCAAATCACTGGCATTTTGGCTTCGCATGATTTTCATGGTCGTTTTTGAAGTGGCTTGTTGTGGTTGTTTTGGAGACATAGATCGACGTCGTGTGGGTGGATGCTATTTGCTCTCAATCTTCTTTATCATCATGGAGTCAAAATAGCATTTGCACTTGTGTCAGTCTCCTTTTCCACATGCCAATTTTCATCATGAAAAAAGCACACAGAATGACATATCGCTGTCATCAGTCTCTTTTTCTTGAAGATCTGTCCATCTCATTCAGCAAAAGCTTTTTGAGTCATTCCCCTCACCAAAGAATACATTCACCGAAACTTCATTGAAAACAATACTGAATAACCAAGAGAAGTTGTTTGCCATCTTTGATTTTTTTAACTTTTTGGCGTTTTTATAAGGGGTGGTGTTTAGGAAACCTGGCGTTTCTATTTTTGTGTGATAAACGGAAGGTGCTGAGACATTTTTATAAGGGGTGGTGTTTAGGAAACATCCGTCGCTTCAAGTTACTGTTTTTTCAGACTGCTAAGGCTGTAAAATTTCTCATATTTTTAAGTTTTTTTATTAATGGCCTTTTATATGGAACCCTTTTTTTGTTTGGCGTTTTTTTGCTATTAATAGAGAAGTTTTTATTAGCTCAAAATTAGACAACAAACCACAGAAAATGACACCAAATAAAAAAAATAATTAAAAATGTTAATCTAATCTTCACTGCTATCAAATCTCTTCTTCATGAACTTTTTTGTCCTCTGAACCTTCGTATCCTTTGTATTCCTTAATCTTTTTTTGTCCTACACAGTTGAAACGCAATCTCTAGACGAAGCGATCGATCATAAATATGGCGTTTTGGTTTTTGTGTTTGACATATTGTTGTTTTGTTAGGGTGGTTCTTTTGGATGTGGAAAGATAGACCGATGCCGTATACTGTCAATGTTATTATTGGGGTGTGACTTGTGTGTGGGCTTTCTCGCTTGATGTCCAAAATAGCGTTTATACATGCTATCATCTTCAAGCTCATCACACTCTACACCATTTAATAATGGAGTCCAAAATAGCATTTACACTAGCATAGGTCTCTTCTTCTCATCTAAACGTTCCTTGTGTACAAGGCTACAAAGTGAGATCATCCTCACTAGAGCCATTTTCTAGAGGATTTGTCCATCTAATTCAGCAAAAGTTTATGGGCGTGACAGAGAGAAGCCGCGTTTTAAGTGAATGTTTTTGCAAGAGAACATGGCGTGAATAGTGAATAGTTTGCTGAGATATAATGGTTTTTTTGTGTTTTTGGTTGTGACTAAATGGATACTGAGATGTTTGTTTATATAATAGTTTTTTGGCGCTTAGTTTAGGCGGGATTTTATTTTTATAAAATGGTAGTAATAAAATATACGTCTTTTCAGTTACTGTATTGGTCAGCCCCTTTTATCTGTTGATGGCTGCAAAACGTCCGCATCTTCCATATTTGGCGTTATGTTTTTTTTTTCATTTGTGGCGTTTTATATCAAACAAAGCATAAATTAGAGAAAATAATATTTTTATTATTTTAAAAGTACATAGCAAACAAAAAAAAATTACATAAAAGAAATAAAAAAAAATCAAAACTCCTGGTCTGATGGGATTCTGTCTAAAGAAGTATCCATCACTTCCTTCGTTAAATGGTGTTTTATAATTAATGTGGTGTTTTGTTTTAGAGCTGTAGAAAGACCCTTTTACCCTTAATGAGGCACGTTCAAGTAATAAAGTTTACGTTATTTACGGAAACGCCACCGCGCCAATCTAATCCACTGATTGTTTTGATCAAACGGCTGATGATCGTTCTCACCGTTTTCACACTTTTCAGCGTTTACTCTAAATTCTGCCCCTATATATATAGGTAGATACACACAGAAAGTTAAAAAACTTTAGGCCCCATGATTTTTGGGCCTTGGCCGGGGTGCAGCTCGCCCACCCCTAGGCCGACCCAGATTGTAGTGGTAATGAATCAGCTATAAAAATATCACCTGTTCAACATACAGATGTGTAGATTTAGAAGTGGTATTAATAAGTGTGTGAGTTAGTCATTAATTAAACAAATATATAGAGCGAAACATATATATAGAGCGAAGATAATTTAGAAATGTTGTATTGTTTAGCTTTGGGGGTGATGATCATGTATTTGGAGTCAACAATCAGATTTTATGGATCTTTGATGGGAGTAAAAATAGTCTATACTCCAAAAGTTAGTAGTACAATTTAAGACGAAATACAATTTGAATGATAATGTTCCCATTTTAAGCATGTAGTCAGGGTGGAGGGTTCACATTACTTAGATGGAGGCTGGTAGTTGAGGGTCGGATGGTTACTTGTGGGTACACTACTGCAATCCCAAGTAAGGAGAGTAGATACTTGTGAGTTCAACTGCCCCGATAGAGTATGGGGGTGGGTACGTATAGTCTCCTTGTGGCACAATATTATTGGATAGTGGGTGGTGACCTGGTGGGTGAACTAGAAGAGTACCCTTCCTGGTTGTATTGGTTTAAATGATGCAACACAATGTTATTTAGATAGTAGTGTAAATACTTGTGGGTTGCTAGGAAAGCGTCTCCTCCGCCCTTAAGAACGTTATGTCTTAGATATATAGGTTATTGTTACAACATAGTTGAGGTTAATCCACCACTTTAAACCTCCACCCTTAAGAACATTATGACTTAGATATATACGTTATTGTTACAACATATTTGAGGTTAATCCTCCACTTTAAAGACAAACATTGAAACAAATGCAAAAAAATAATAGTTTATAATGTATGAAAGTTTAAAATGGCGTACATTGAGCGCAGTGCGCACACACATACATACACACACATACACACACACACACACACATATATATATGTAACATTTGTACAAATAGGGTTTCGAAAGCCCGCTCCAAATTATCAATCAAAGTGCATTTATTCTGGTCATTCAGTTATTTTCATTATTGATTAAAATATAAAATAATTAATAAGCTAAATAAAATAATATAATAAATTATAAATTATAAATAATTACTTCTTAATAGACAATTAAAAAGTGTAATAAAAAAAATAAAAATAAAGGTGAACCGGGAATCGAACCCGGGTCGCCCAGTTGCCCACACATCACCAACACCACTAGACCACACACACACATTGTAACAAATTCGCGCGCCATCATTTATATTCACTTATATGTGAGCAGGAAAACCTGCAAATCATCACCAAATCACCACACGCGCCTTTCCTTTTCTGTTTGAACCTTCCGACAACTGGCGCCGAGTTATTCTTGGCAACATCAATCGAGTAGCTGTCATTCCCGCAAGCAATCGTCAATCTTAGCACGCGGTTTTCCTAAAACCGAGCCCAAGTCTCACTCTATAAATACTGAATGCAGCCTCCCATCCAAATTCGCTAAGTCTTCAATTTGTTTTTCCTTCACTCTATAACTTTCCCCTCTGTTCGCCCGCCGGATTTCAGCAGGAGCCGAAATCAGTCACCGCCGACTAAATCAATTCGGTAAAGTTCTTGATACTTTGATATAATATTATCTTAATTATCTTATATAAATCATTTAAGGGAATTGGGAGACTGTTTTTCTTAGGCGGGTGGATGTTCTGGGTAAAAGAATTTGAATGAAGGAGACGAAGTGGGTTACGGGTTAAATATAATTAAAATCGAAGATTTAAACGGGTTAGACACACAGTCCAGCGGTGGACTGTGTACAAAACACCGCTTTCATATCTTGGTTCGAATCCGGCTCATGACTGCATCAATGCACATAACCGTTTTTATTTTGAAAGAAATATAGCAATGACAGTATGTATACAAATATAATTAAAATCCAAGATTTAATCGGGTTAGACACACAGTCCAGCGGTGGACTGTGTGCAAAACACCACCAAGGTCCCGGGTTCGAAACCCTTGATGCGCTTCCAGTTCGATCCACTATAACCTTTTTAAAACCTTGACTAAATTTGAATGAACCCAAGATGTATATAAGAATAATTAAAATCCGAAATCTTACGGGTTAGACAAGTAGCTCAGTTGGAAGAGCTGCGTGCACACGAACTAGAGGTCGCGGGTTCGAGTCTCTCCCCCCGCATACAAACCACTGCTCGGCCGGTGTGACAGACCTTGTCAGAGACAGTCTGTATTTTTTTTCTTTCTTTTCTCTTTTTCTTTTTATTATTCCATTTATTATTTATTCATTATTTCATAGTTAGATTAAAAGAGAAGTTATTTAAAAATACCTAAAATACAAAGGCTTAATTATTAATAAAAATCACAAAAATAAACTCAAAAATCTAAACAAAGGTTTTTAATCAAAAAGTTAGTTTATTTATTTATCAAGTTATCGCTTTGTATTTTAGGTTAGTATTCTTACGTCGGTCCAATTTCTCAACTCGTGCGCACCCGTCATCAATCAAGACTACGCACCCACTGTGAGTGAATCTCTTAAATTCCCCGTTTTAATCACGTTTTGGGGTGTATCATGTGTCGTACCATTCCTTTATTTAATTCAAACACTTGTGCTTATATCATTTTGTGATCAAACGTGGATTGCTTGTTGTGTGGTTTATATGTGGATTAATTTATCATTTCAGTGCACTCATTTTATTAGGTCCGTCAGCTCCTCGTAGGATACGGGTTGAGCATCAGGTGCCTCATTAGATCGGCTCCGTTTGATTGAGCCTTAATCTCAAATACATCATCATTCATGTCATATACTTCATACAATGTGGTTTGTTATTGTTTACATATATATATTTGCTCACATGTGATTTATGCACGAATTTTCTTTAGTAAATAAAACAAGCAATTATTTAAAATGTTTTATTAAGGTTCACTTGCCAACTTTTGTTGACCCAAAATCTCCCCTGTTTTACACATGATACAGGTGATCCAGTTGAGGAAAGAAACACTTAGGATGGCCTAGAAGAATAAACAAGTTATTGCGTTGGAATAAACATTTAGATTTGTTCTTTTTGTATTTGTATGAATTTTGTTTATTGGATATTTGAATTTGTAATTTGAATTTAATAAATATGAAACTTCTTAGTAAATATCATGAGCTTTGGTGATAACCCAATCATGCCCCGACTTTTATTCCGCTGCGGGTTGAGGTGTGACAGATTGATATCAGAGCTTGTGAATATAGGGATATAGGATAGGTTATTAGACCCTTAGAGCCTATACTATAGTTGATTAAATTTTAATTGTTTATGTGTTACATGCAAAATTCATGATGTTTATATGTTTCATGTTTATTTTCACACCCAATATTATGCAAGCAGACTCATAAGTACATCTTAATATGCAATGCTCATCGTAGTTCATATCCTCATAACATGTCATATCTATGAAAGCACACACCTCATGATTTCCATGATTTTTGCAATGATTTCGTATTTTTCAAATCACATCAAAGTGAGTTTTCACGACGGGCATGTAGTAACTAGAAGGGTACGAGTACCGTAGTCGGAACGTCCTGTCTAGGCTTGGCATTCGTATAATCCAAAATAAAGGACCAGTTTGCCTACCTGGGGCCTAACGATGAGAGTACGAAGGACCTATTAGGCCAAAGCATGCCATACCAAACGTCGTGTGAGCTAACCCCACTTTGAGCTGTCATTGTGTCTACACCTAGACACCCTCCTGTAACATTTGTCAAAAACGGGTTTCCAAAACCCGCTCCGTTTTGTAATCGAATATCAAGTTATAAATGTCACGTTGAATATTTATGATTATTTTGATTTAAAATGATACATAATTAATAAATAAACTAAACTATAAAAATTATATTTGATAAAAAGTTAAAACAAAATAAATAAAAAGGAAATGTTGCTGCCGGGACTCGAACCTGGGTCAGCCAGAACTGAATCCAAAGACTTAGCACACACTCACATCACCACTCCGCCACTTGTTGTTTTCTGTTATCTCTAGGAAACAAATAACATTTATACACAAACTCGGTTAAACCGGTTGCGCCAACTGAGAAACTGAAATCGGAAATTCAATCGTCTAGTCGTTTGATTAATCGCTCATTCACGTTTATAACCGATGAACCGATGATTTTAATCAATTCAGAAGTGATTGAACATCAATTTTCTTTATTATCGGTTTTTATAACCGAAATTAATCAAGTCCCAATTACTTCAACTCAAGACCCCTCTCGCGACTCAGAAACATCATACCAACATTTCATTTCACTTTCGTCACACTTTCAGTCCGTCAGAACGCTTAAATCAACTCGCCGGAAATTTCTTCAAGATTCGCCGGAAAACCGTATTCATCATCAAAACGGTAATTCTTTCAATAACGTTGTAGTCCAACAATTGTTAAGCTATTTCTAACTTAAACCTTTCAATTGAAATCGAATTCAGGCACTGTATTCAGCTAATTTCAGTTCGCCGGAAAAGTTCTGAAAATCTCTATATTCATCTGAGAATCGTAAGGGCATTCAAACCCTCTGTTAACATTTGCTGATCACCTCAATTTCACGATTAGCTAATCAAAACGGTTAATTGTCTTGTTCAGTTGAAGAGCATAAAAACAGGGACCGACACATTGCCGGAATTCTGAAATAAACCGTTCATCGGTATGTTCACCTCTAATTATCGTTTCTGCCATTTCATATTAGATTGTACAATGTTTAACAATCGAACTACACAAGATATAACGGTATAATCGACTGCCTGTAAAATTCAATGAAGAAGATGACTGTGATAACACTATAAGTATAATTAAAATTGGTATTTTAAACGGGTTAGACACACAGTCCAGCGGTGGACTGTGTGCAAAATACACACGCATGTCCCGAGTTCGATCCCTGATACACGCACTCCTTATGTAATAAAATGCCTTTTTGTTTAAAACTAAACCGGGTTAACTCTGTTAGTTGTTAAGTATAATAAAAACAGAGATAATAACCAGGTTAGACACACAGTCCAGCGGTGGACTGTGTGCAACACTAAGTCGCACGTCACGAGTTCGAAACCCGTTACTGGCACCGGTTTTGTTGAATTAAAATGTTTTTGAAATTAAAAGAATTTTGGTTAAACTGAATTAGTATATAAATATAATTAAAAACAAGATTATTTCGGGTTAGACACGTAGCTCAGTTGGTAGAGCTTGCGTGCACGCGTACGGGAGGTCTCGGGTTCGAGCCTCACCTGGCGCAAACAATTTCACTGACCGAACCGATCAACAAGTCAACGGTCAACGGTCAACGCTCAACGCTCAACGTAAACAAATTTTTTTATATTTTTATTTATTTAATTTAATTTAAAAATCAATTAAAAGTACTTAAAAATAACATTTTTAAAGATAGAAAATAGCCTTAAACTCACAAAAATATATCTAAAAATTCCATTAAAATCCTTAATAAAATCCACTCATTTACCATATTTTTCCGTTATTATTTAGGTTAGTAATTCTCGTTGTTCAACTCTCCCGACTCGTGCGCATCTCATCATCTCCATTCAAACGCACCCAATGTGAGTGAATCTTACAAATTCCCCGTTTTAATCACGTTTTGGGGTGTATCATGTGTCTTGCTAAGTATTATATTTAAATCATTGTGCATACATCATATCATGAAATGTGTAATCAGTTTGTTTCAATTTTTATGTGGTTATCGTTAGATGCAATTTATTATTTTCAGTACATGCAATTTCATAGGCCGCCGCTCCCCATTACATTATGAGCGTTGAGCATGTTCCCCATTTCATTATGAGCGTGAACCTGGCGTGGCCACATACGATCGGCTCCGTTTGATTGAGCCTTGATCGCACAGACATTTTCATTTTCAGTACATGCAATACGATCGGCTCCGTTTGATTGAGCCTTGATCGCACAGTTTCATTTATGTTATTTATCGTATGATGTTGGTATGTTTATGTATGCTATCATATGTTATTGTATGTTATAGTTATGATTGCTATTTGCCACTGCTTGATTATTTACATTTGCTCATTATGATTATGCACAATTTTTCATTGATAAACTAACAAGTAAATCAATAATAAATATTTATCTAATAAGGTTCACTCGCCAACTTATGTTGACCCAAAAACCCTCATTTTTACACATGATACAGGTGAGCCAGCTGCAGTCAGGAACACATAGGATTGGACTAGAAGAATAAAATGATTTAGAGTTTGGGATTGTTATGTTTGGTTTATTATCTTTGTATTGTATGGACATGTTTGGATATTTGGAAATGTAACTTTGACTTTAATAAATATGAAACATATTAGTAAATGTCATGAGCTTTGGTGCTAACCCAATTATGCCCCGACTCTTATTCCGCTGCGGGTCGGGGTGTGACAGATTAGTGTCAGAGCCATGACTATAGGTATATAGGATAGGTTATTAGACCCTTAGAGCCTATACTATAGTTGATTAGAAACTTATAAGATTTTTGTGTGTTACATGCCAAATTTCATGATGTTTATATGTTTTATGTTAAATGTTACATTCAATATTATGCAAGCATGTTCATAAGTATGTATTATCATATAATGCCTATCATGAATATATTCTCATATCACATCATATCCATGAAAGCACACACCACATCATGATTTTTTTACAATGATTTTTGTGTTTTCAAATCTCATCAAAGTGAGTTCTCATGACGGGCATGTAGTAACTGGAAGGGTACCAGTACCGGTAGTCGGAACGTCCTGTCTAGGCTGGCATTCGTATAAATCCAAAATAAAGGACCAGTTTGCCTACCTGGGGACTAACAATGATTATACGAAGTACCTATTAGGCCAAAGCATGCTATACCAAACGTCGTGTGAACTAACCCCACTTTGAGTTGTCGTTGTGTCTACACCTGGACACGTTCCGACCAAACATCTCATTAACATATTTTGTGGTTTGCATTCGGGTGATGCGAGTGTTAAATTGCCAATACTAATGTGAATCCTACCAAGCCAATAGCCATGGGGCCCACATGACTATATAGGTGAAGGTATGGGGGACATTTGAGGCCCAACATGAGCAAACCCAAGACATCCTATGGATGTAGTTGCATTTTTGATATTTATGTTATTTTCATTTTCTTAAAGACACATGACACCTAAAAAGACACCATAAACTCACAATCTTCTCATGTATGTTCCTGTAGATGTCGTCCAGACAACAACGAAGGGGTAAAAGATCAGGAAGGTCTCAGGAACGCTTGGCCACACACATCGCGAAACAAATGGCCACGATACTGCCTGACATTGTGGTCCAAGTACAACAAGCTCTCGCCACAAATCCCATTAATCCTCCCCAACAACATGACCAGAACATCGACAACCCTCCTACCAGCAAGTGCTCATACAAACGTTTCAAATCTTGTGATCCTCCTAAATTTGAAGGGACCGAAGGTGTCACTGCTCTCCTCCATTGGTTCGAGGAAATGGAAAACACCTTCCTCAACTGCGATTGTCCTGAGGATCGCAAGGTTCGATACGTCACCGGGAGACTATTTAGGGTGGCTCTCACTTGGTGGAATACTGAGAAAGGGAAGAGGGGAACTGAAGATGCAATGGCCTTAACTTGGGAGGAGTTACGGGAAATCATGACTAGGCGTTTCTGTCCTAGGAGTGAGATTAAAAAGTTGGAGGACGAATTTCATTCTTTAAAGCAAAAGGAGGGAGATCATACCATCTACAACAAGAGGTTCTTAGAGTTGAACCAAATGGTCCCTAACTTGTTCACCCCAACTTATCGCTTGATCGAGCATTATATTCGAGGTCTTCCCTCGAAAATTCAAGATTCAGTTCTCAGCACTTCACCAGCAACACTTGAAGCTGCTATGGAACTAGCCACTGAACTGACCGAAAATCGCATTCGAAACGGTAAATTCAAAGAGGAGAAGAAGAAAGCCCCCATTGAGGCTCAAACTTCAAGCCATTCTGGTTCCTCCTCGAAGTTTACTGGTAAAAGGAATCGAAGCACAAGAAACTTCGCCGTCACACAAACCAATTACCCTATTCCTGCTGCACTCATTACCCAAGTCACCCCTTCACCCGCACCACACAAAAGACCATACTCTGGCCCGTTACCAAAATGCAACCGTTGCCAATACCACCATTCTCCTGATCATCCTTGCCAATATTGCACCGGCTGTGGTCGCGCAGGTCATACTGTTCAAACCTGTCGCATACCTCAGCGAACGAACCGCCACCAGCCATCAACCCAAACCCACCAACAAATAATGGTCAAGCCCAACAACCCCTACTACTACTACCACCTACCCAACATTTAGCCCAAACATACTATCAACCCAACTATCCCATGGTACAACCTATGCGGGCTTGCTACAATTGTGGAGATCCAAGCCATTTTAGAAACACTTGTCCACGTTTGGTGAACATCATTCATGCCCAAGCTCAAGCAAATCCGGTGAATCAAGCTAACCAAGCTCCACCACCTGCAAGAGGAAGAGCTTATAACATCAACACCAATATTGTTGAAAATAATAACGGCCCAAACGAATCACCCAAGTAATTTTTCCTCGCCAAGAATCAAGACTCAACTCTAATCGTCTAGTTTTAATGTTTTCTTTATGTTATCTCCATCTTTCCGTATTCCAGTTGTAAAATTTGGAAATTATGTATCCAAGAATTTTAATGCGATTTGATATTACAGTTTTGTTCTATACTCATTGATTTAACATTTATATCAACATACATCTCGACGTATCTCAATCTCATCATTTAAAGAAGTTGGGTTGTGTCACACTTTTACATAGACTGACCCCTTCATCAGAACCAACGAGAGAGGTACTGTCATCATTTAGTCATGTATCATTTCAGAATTGAGACTCAAGTTTTGTTCGTTGTGTTGTTTATGTTTTAGAGTCACATAGAACTGATCATGATTTACTGATAAAGCCAACGAAAATTTGACAAGAATATGGTGGATACGCCGCTGGTACTTCCTATATATAAGTATTCTTGGCAAAGGATCAAAAGCATTACCAGGAGGTTATGAAAAGTTCCGTGTAGGTTTAAATATCGTCATGGTTGAAGTTTTTGTTTATGATACATACCTTATCATTACAAATGTATCGGTTCCCTCAAAACTGTTATAAATAAAATCGTAAGCGACATCAAAGATCAAAATCCGAAAAGCCCAGCATGTTTCAGTAACAGAAAGGAGACGTACACAAGGAGCTGTCTTGTGGAGCTGAACTTAAAATTGAAACTAAATCCGACGGTATTCTATACTGTCTAGATCGCATATAGATTCCTGACCACAATAACCTTCATGATATTTTTCTTATGAATGAGGCGCACAAAACACGATATTCTATACACCCAGGAGCCGACAAGATGTATCAAGACCTTTGATACACCTACTGGTGGCCTGGAATGAAAAAGGATATTGCTGATTTTGTTTCCAAGTACTTTTCATGTTCCAAAATAAAAGCTGAACACCAAAGACCCTCAGGACTTCTGGTCCAACCTGAAATACCTATATGGAAGTGGGAAAATATAACCATGGGCTTCATTACCAGGTTACCTCGCACTTCTGGTGGGTATGACACTATATGGGTAATAATTGATCGACCTACAAAAATCAGCTCACTTTATTCCTATCCGCGAAGATTTCAAGAACGAAAAGCTAGCTCGTATTTATATCAGCGAAATCGTAAGCCGACATGGAGTACCGTTAAGCATTATTCCTGATCGTGATGGTCGTTTCACTTCACGAACATGGCAAGCAGTACAAGCCGCTATGGGCACGCGATTAGATCTTAGTACCGCCTATCACCCTCAAACGATGGTCAATCTGAACGCACCATTCAAACTCTTGAAGATATGCTTCGAGCATGTGTTTTAGACTTCAAGGGAAATTGGGACGCTCATCTACCCTTAGTTGAAATTTGTATAACAACAGCTATCATTCAAGCATCGGCATGGCACCTTTTGAAGCCTTATATGGTCGTAAGTGCCGATCTCTGGTATGTTGGCACGAAATTGGGGAAGCTCAAATCACTGGTCCAGAATTGATCCAAGAAACCACAGACAAGATCCATCAAACCCGAAACAATCTTCTAGCGGCCCAAAGTCGTCAAAAGAGTTATGCAGATAAATGACGGAAGCCTTTAGAGTTTAACATTGGTGATCATGTACTTCTAAAAGTGTCACCGTGGAAGGGAGTAGTTCGTTTTGGTCAAAAAGGCAAGCTAGCACCACGCTACGTAGGACCTTTCAAGATACTCGAAAGAGTCGGACCTGTAGCATACAAGCTTGATCTACCAGAAGAACTCAACAGGATTCATCCCACATTCCACGTATCAAACTTGAAGAAGTGCCTCGCTAATGAAAACCTCCACATTCCTCTGGAAGATATTCAGATTGATGAATCTATGCATTTTATTGAAAGACCAGTAGAGATCATGGACTTCGGAGAGAAACGTCTACGACGAAGTCGCATTCCAATTGTTAGGGTACGCTGGGAGTCGAAACGGGGACCTGGGTTTACTTGGGAACGTGAAGACTCAATGCGTGAAAAATACCCGCATCTCTTTCCTACTACTTCAACTACTTAAATTTCGGGACAAAATTCCTAAAAGTAGGGGATACTGTAACATTTGTCAAAAACGGGTTTCCAAAACCCGCTCCGTTTTGTAATCGAATATCAAGTTATAAATGTCACGTTGAATATTTATGATTATTTTGATTTAAAATGATACATAATTAATAAATAAACTAAACTATAAAAATTATATTTGATAAAATGTTAAAACAAAATAAATAAAAAGGAAATGTTGCTGCCGGGACTCGAACCCGGGTCAGCCAGAACTGAATCCAAAGACTTAGCACACACTCACATCACCACTCCGCCACTTGTTGTTTTCTGTTATCTCTAGGAAACAAATAACATTTATACACAAACTCGGTTAAACCGGTTGCGCCAACTGAGAAACTGAAATCGGCAATTCAATCGTCTAATCGTTTGATTAATCGCTCATTCACGTTTATAACCGATGAACCGATGATTTTAATCAATTCAGAAGTGATTGAACATCAATTTTCTTTATTATCGGTTTTTATAACCGAAATTAATCAAGTCCCAATTACTTCAACTCAAGACCCCTCTCGCGACTCAGAAACATCATACCAACATTTCATTTCACTTTCGTCACACTTTCAGTCCGTCAGAACGCTTAAATCAACTCGCCGGAAATTTCTTCAAGATTCGCCGGAAAACCGTATTCATCATCAAAACGGTAATTCTTTCAATAACGTTGTAGTCCAACAATTGTTAAGCTATTTCTAACTTAAACCTTTCAATTGAAATCGAATTCAGGCACTGTATTCAGCTAATTTCAGTTCGCCGGAAAAGTTCTGAAAATCTCTATATTCATCTAAGAATCGGTAAGGGCATTCAAACCCTCTGTTAACATTTGCTGATCACCTCAATTTCACGATTAGCTAATCAAAACGGTTAATTGTCTTGTTCAGTTGAAGAGCATAAAAACAGGGACCGACACATTGCCGGAATTCTGAAATAAACCGTTCATCGGTATGTTCACCTCTAATTATCGTTTCTGCCATTTCATATTAGATTGTACAATGTTTAACAATCGAACTACACAAGATATAACGGTATAATCGACTGCCTGTAAAATTCAATGAAGAAGATGACTGTGATAACACTATAAGTATAATTAAAATTGGTATTTTAAACGGGTTAGACACACAGTCCAGCGGTGGACTGTGTGCAAAATACACACGCATGCCCCGAGTTCGATCCCTGATACACGCACTCCTTATGTAATAAAATGCCTTTTTGTTTAAAACTAAACCAGGTTAACTCTGTTAGTTGTTAAGTATAATAAAAACAGAGATAATAACCAGGTTAGACACACAGTCCAGCGGTGGACTGTGTGCAACACTAAGTCGCACGTCACGAGTTCGAAACCCGTTACTGGCACCGGTTTGTTGAATTAAAATGTTTTTGAAATTAAAAGAATTTTGGTTAAACTGAATTAGTATATAAATATAATTAAAAACAAGATTATTTCGGGTTAGACATGTAACTCAGTTGGTAGAGCTGCGTGCACGCGTATGGGAGGTCTCGGGTTCGAGCCTCACCTGGCGCAAACAATTTCACTGACCGAACCGGTCAACAAGTCAACGGTCAACGGTCAACGCAAAATAAACAAATTTTTTTATATTTTTATTTATTTAATTTAATTTAAAAATCAATTAAAAATACTTAAAAATAACATTTTTAAAGATAGAAAATAGCCTTAAACTCACAAAAATATATCTAAAAATTCCATTAAAATCCTTAATAAAATCCACTCATTTACCATATTTTTCCGTTATTATTTAGGTTAATAATTCTCGTTGTTCAACTCTCCCGACTCGTGCGCATCTCATCATCTCCATTCAAACGCACCCAATGTGAGTGAATCTTACAAATTCCCCGTTTTAATCACGTTTTGGGGTGTATCATGTGTCTTGCTAAGTATTATATTTAAATCATTGTGCATACATCATATCATGAACATGTGTAATCAGTTTGTTTCAATTTTTATGTGGTTATCGTTAGATGCAATTTATTATTTTCAGTACATGCAATTTCATAGGCCGCCGCTACCCATTACATTATGAGCGTTGAGCATGTTCCCCATTTCATTATGAGCGTGAACCTGGCGTGGCCACATACGATCGGCTCCGTTTGATTGAGCCTTGATCGCACAGACATTTTCATTTTCAGTACATGCAATACGATCGGCTCCGTTTGATTGAGCCTTGATCGCACAGACATTTTCATTTTCAGTACATGCAATACGATCGGCTCCGTTTGATTGAGCCTTGATCGCACAGTTTCATTTATGTTATTTATCGTATGATGTTAGTATGTTTATGTATGCTATCATATGTTATTGTATGTTATAGTTATGATTGCTATTTGCCACTGCTTGATTATTTACATTTGCTCATTATGATTATGCACAATTTTTCATTGATAAACTAACAAGTAAATCAATAATAAATATTTTCTAATAAGGTTCACTCGCCAACTTATGTTGACCCAAAAACCCCCATTTTTACACATGATACAGGTGAGCCAGCTGCAGTCAGGAACACATAGGATTGGACTAGAAGAATAAAATGATTTAGAGTTTGGGATTGTTATGTTTGGTTTATTATCTTTGTATTGTATAGACATGTTTGGATATTTGGAAATGTAACTTTGACTTTAATAAATATGAAACATATTAGTAAATGTCATGAGCTTTGGTGATAACCCAATTATGCCCCGACTCTTATTCCGCTGCGGGTCGGGGTGTGACACCTCCTACCATACATCTCGCAATCATGTTTTATGATTTTCATTCGGGTGGTGCGAGTGTTAACCCGCCGACACCAATGTGAATCCTACCAAGCCCAATAGTAATGGGGGCCCACATGACTACACAGGCAATGGTATGGGGGACATTTGAAGGCCCAAACATGAGCAAACCCAAGACATCCTATGGATGTAGTTAAATTATTTTCAGCTATGTTGTTTTCATTCTTTTTACGACACATGACGCCTAGGAAATTCTTGAACTCACAATCTTCCTACATATGTTCCTGTAGATGTCGGCTAGGCAATTACGTGGAGGTAGAAAGTCAGGAAAGTCAAACGAACGCTTGACCACGCAAATTGCTAAACAAATGGCCGCAGTGCTTCCTGACATCGTGCTACAAGTTCAACAAGCCCTCACCGCTAATCCCATCAACCCTTCCAACCAAGAAGACCAAAGCGTCGCCAACCTTCCTCCCAAAACCCCCAAGTGCACCTACAAACACTTCAAATCCTGCGATCCCCCAAAATATGAAGGGACTGAAGGTGTCACCGCTCTCCTTCACTGGTTCGAGGAGATGGAAAACACCCTGTCTCGAGGACCGTAAGGTGCGTTACGCGACTGGAAGGTTGTTTGGGGTAGCCCTTACCTGGTGGAACACGGAAAAGGGTAAGCGAGGTGTTGAAGATGCCATGGCCTTAACCTGGGAAGAGTTAAGGGAAATCATGACGAGACGCTTCTGTCCAAGAAGCGAAATCAAAAAGCTAGAAGACGAGTTTCATGCATTGAAACAAAAGGAAAGAGACCACACTTCATACAATAACAGATTTCTCGAGTTGAACCAGATGATCCCCAATCTGTTCACCCCCTTATACCGCTTAGTCGAACACTACATTCGAGGCCTCCCCTCGAAAATCCAAGATTCGGTTTTAAGCACTTCGCCTGCAACACATGAAGCCGCAATGGCGTTAGCTACGGAACTCACTGAAAATCGCATTCGAAACGGCAAATTCAAAGATGAGAAGAAGAAAGCACCCATTGAGACCCCAATTCCAAACCACAACCGAATGATTCAGTTATGAGATCTTCATAAACATATCAATCTGTTTGGTTGGTTTTCGGATAATTTTTTTATTTAAGTGTTTCTTTTCGGTCATGGTTTATTTTTTGCTCCCCCCCCCCCCCCCCCCCCCCCCCCCCATTATGAGCACCATAGCACCGCCAACCTCCATGATTATATAGGGTTAGAAAAACAATCCTTACTGTATTCTTTAAAAGATCGACGTAAACAAAGTTATCTATTTTATATGACAAAATAATAAATTCTAAAACACTTTTATATCCGCTCCTTTTAGAATTTAAACCCTTCAACTATTGGATAGAGAAAGATGCATAGACCACACAATGTCCGTTGGGGACTAACATAGTAACCTACCATCTTTAACAGTCAAGAGACATTTTTCTCTTAACCAAGTAGCGAGAGTTCAAACTTATTATGGATAAAATAACCTTTAAATCCATTGAAAAGCATTAGGAAATGGGGTGTGCGGTTGTTTTTAAAGATAACTTTAATTGACCCTTGATTTAATGGTAACAAACACATACATTCCGTTACCACATACTAAACAGACCATTGTCCATTTCATTTCCTCGTCTATTCTATTCCCCATACTAAACAGACCCTTAATGATTTCATTAAGAGGTTATCTCTTAATCGGTCAGATGCAAAGTGTGTTTGGTTCCCCTAAAAAGACACCTCTTAATGATTCATGCAACCTCTTAATGAGTAAGTTTAGGAAACACTGATTCAGAGATTACCTCTTAACCGGTTAAGCCTCTTAATGGCATAGCACCATGGGTGGTGATGAGGGTATGCAAGGAAGACCAGCGGACAAGGCCCGTGATTTCGAGGGACATGTGGTTTTTTCTAAATCCGATATATATATATATATGTTTGTGTGTGTGTGTGTGTTAGTTTTTTTTTTATAAAAGTATACCCATACCAACTCCAAGATAAGCTCATTTACAAAACAATTTTTATTGTTTAGAAGTTAGCCTATTGGCATTAGGTTTAGTAAGTCCTATACCCATTTGATTTTAAATAATAATAATAATAAGAATAATACATTACGGATGTGCATTTTTTTAATTCAAACAAGGTACATGAATTCTCAGAGACGCCCCTGCTTAACACTATGCTACTAAACAGCCGCTAAATCGAAAATGTGTATAAATGTGTAACGGAGAGATTGAACCTGACTTTATACTTTTACACCTTTAGTAATTGATGAAAATTAAATTATAATCTTATAACTTTTAAATTATTATTAAAATACATACATGGTGTTTCATAAGGACGAAAAGGTAAGAGAATATAAAGGACAAAATATATATCAATATGCATTTAAAAATATATGAAATTATTAAGAAATTGAATTTTTTTAGATCGACACCCAAAACAACTCATAATGCAGTTAAACAAAGGCACCAAGACAAGTTATAATTTAACAAAACAGCCAAAAAAAAAGCAAATTGTATATGAACTAGCATTGACACCCGCGCGCGTTGCGGCGCGGTACATCGCAAACATCAAACGAATTAGTCCAAACGTTATGTGATGCATTAATCATATGAAAACACGCATTTCGACGTATCCAATTTAACTCAACGTAATCTTTATAAGCATTGTAATTGGATCAAATATAAAGTAAATCAAATATATACCTTACAATCATAACGTATTATATATGACTTGATTCATACATAGAAAATGTAGCGGGTATTACGGAAAAGATGACACTTATAACCAAAAGAGGTGAATTAGAGCTTTAGTAAAAATGGGGAAAAAAAAAGAAAATCACAATTTGACTCCACTCGGTTAGAAACAAAATTTACAAAACATCACCTAACTCGTTTCCTAAAAAAATTACGTCGAAGCATACACCAACATAAATTAAACCGAAACGTACATAAAAATATGCACATAAAAATGTTTTTTTAAACGAAAACGTATTATATTTAAGGTGACTTGTTTCCAGAAAAAGTTTATGTTGACACGTAGAGCAAATCTAATTTATACCGGCACGTACATAATAATATGCACGTGAAAAAATAGTACTTATTAAGTAAAAGAGTTATAATGGTAAACTCGAAATAATAGTACAAAACTTAATAGGTTAATAACATTCGTAAAATTGTGCCAAGTAGCACTAATGTCAAACCACTCCGAACAAACACCAACATCAGAAGAGCTTGTAAAAATAAAATAAATAAAAAGGTAAAAAAAATAACATTGAACAAAACATACGTAAAATCGTTGAACCACGCACGCTCGTTACGGCGTGTTTATGCGATGAAATAGATGCGTTACGACTAGCCTGTCAAATGGGAAAAAACAGACAAAAAAATGTTGAACCCCACACGCACGTTACTGCGTGTTGACTCAAAATTTAGAATGAAGCGTGAAATGGAAAACTTGTGAAAAATGAAAACTATAGTGGACCAATGCTAAAAATTAAAAAGTGTTAAGTTTAAATTGAAAAGGTAAATAGTTTAGGGTTGAAACTAAAAAAATCAAAAGGGTAAAAAGTGAAAATTGCAAAACTTTTCTGAAAACCTCCCCATTCACAAGTTACAACCACCTAAAGCAAGTAAATATTGCTAATTTATATTTTGGAAAAATAATTGGATAATATGCTGAGAAAGAAAAAGTACCCTACACAAATGACGATAAATCTTAATCATAATAACGATAAATCTTAATCATAATATGATTTATTTTGTTGTTGTTTGATTAGTCTAAGAATATATCTTTTTAATTTAAACGATGTTTTAGGCCACATTATAGTCGATATTGCGACATAAGACTCCTTGCATAGTACTTGAAGGTTTAGACCTCCGAGTTGAAACAAGAAACATCATTTGCCTTCACAAGGGTTAGACATTGTACCAAATTCCGACCTTGCTAATTAGCAAAAAATGTTTCGAGAGAAGACCTAAGAAATCAAATTACTATTGAACTCGGGTATTAAATGGTCATATTCCCTTGGAAGAAAATGTTTATAAGTAGAGTTTAGACCAGTATTTTAACTGTGTTACCATTTCATGCGATCGATATAGTGACAAGTATCTTGTCACATGTCCTAATGTGTCCATTGGTTGTTTTGGGCTATGATACAATCATCTAGATAATACAATACGTGAATTTTGTACATTTTCCTTAACGGACACATTACCAATTTTATAGCTTCAGAAAACACTTAATGCTTGTTATTAATAGTCTCAAGCTCCGAACAAAACATGTCTCTACCTAACTATATGTTATTTTTCATATGTCCGTCTCAATATTTCTAAGCTGTGTTCCGATCGTTCGATCAATGTCTCTACCTAACTATATGTTTAATTTGTTTGTTTATTTAAGAATTAAGACTAGGCTTACAATGATCCTGCTGATTACCCCGCGATAAAGTATCTATTTAAACAACTTACAAGCCTTCATAAAATATTTAAGGGTTTACAAGAATACATGGTTACTTTACAACCATAATTCAAATATGATAAAAACACAATTTTTTTGTGTGCTAGATAAAATATGTTACTACACAAAAAACAGTAACAAAATTCAATAACGTCCTAGAGATGTACTTATTTGTCGTCGTTATTCCATTTATAGGACATACTTGTTTCTGGTTATGATAAAAATGTCATTGTTATTCCACGTACTTAGAAGTACTAAGTTACTTAATTTAAAATTAAAATATTAGATATTCATTCATCCAATTGGACAGTACAGAAGGATCATGTTTGGACTTTAGCAATGCAAATTAAAATGTTTATATATACTGGAAAAGTTAGGTAGTTAATAAAAAATAATCAAATCCAAATAATATCAAGGGCCGAGGAGAAACTGTGTATAAACTAGTGTAATTTAAATATAATAATTTAAATTATAAAAAAATTCTATGGAAATGAATGACTATTGTACAGACACTTATCATCAATTTCAGGTGTTATGTTAAAGTAAAATACTATTTACATTTTTAACTTATAAGTTATAACCACGATATTAAAAAAATGTTGTTATCAAAACATTAACAAACATAAAAAAATTACCTAATTATAATAACTTATAATATATCACTTTTATTTAAATTAAAATTACTTTGTTTATTTATTTTTTTTCCACATTTTAACATAAGTTTTATAAATAAACTAAACTATATGATCTAACATATTGTAATTTTAAAATCTCGGTTTGTAAAGGAAAATGAAAAAATCACTGTCATATAATATGAAAGTTATTATTCAAAGAGTATATTCTATTGATCGTAATAAAATTATTAATTTGGAATATTAAAAGTACTCGCTAAATTATCAAATCATTGAAAATATACCATATGTCATGTTTCATGAATGCTACTTATTGTTGGAATTATTTTATATTATCAGGTTATAGATCCGTATATTATACGGTGTTATAGAATACAAATAATATAATTATATAATTGTAAAATCTTCATATGATTGATATATTTTTATCATCATATAATAATTCACACAACCAATTTGGTTTTTTTTATAAAAACCGGGCTATGTTAATTATTAACACATAAATACCATAATAGTCACATGTTGAATATTGAAAATATATAATACAAAAACATATATATTCTTCATATAACTGAGTTATGTATTATACTACATATAATAGTATATATAAATAATATTATTTTTATTATTATCTATGTTTAAAAGATAACATTTATTTAAAATAAATTCATTGGCATTTCATAAATTAGATTTTCCATTCTTATTAATAAATGTTATGCGTATTTAATTAATAACTACTTATTATAATTTTTTTACAAAAGTTAATGGTTTATATATGACGAATAAAATATTTTTATAATTAATGGTTAATTTACTTTGTCACAAATGGCTAAAAAGAAAAAAATAATAATATTATTATTAAAAAAGAATTAGGTTATTCTTTCCTACTTTATAAAAATTTCTTTGTTTAGGGTCATGGAGGGATTTGGACAAAAGGAAATTGGTGAGATGAAATATAATGGTGACACATTCCAACTTTATGTTCATTTATTATATTGGGGGTTGTCCATTAACGGGGGTGTGCCAGCTCAGCCTTTAATGAGCGGCACACCGCCTCATGTCGTTAATGGCTTCCTTGTTAACCCAAATAATATCGTTAATGAGAAGAAGAAGGTGACACCCCCAATCTCAACCAATCACATGTCTTGCTTTATTTTTTTATTTTTAAAAATTTATTTTAGTTATTGGTATTGAGTGTTTAGTTAATCTACAACACATTGTTAACATGTATTTTATTTAGTTATTGCTCCAGTTCTTATGTGGCATTATGTGACGTGACGGTGATGTAGCAATGAGGTTAGTTAATCCACAACAGATACCTTAGTTAGTATATTATCAATGGCGGACCTAGAAAAAAAATTCAGGGGTATCTTAATTTCTTTTACCCACATTCATGAAACAGATTAATTTTTTTACCGTACATCCATGCAGTGACGAATTCAGAACATTTAAGTGGATGGTCTCATTTGTATTTTGTTTTTATATTCACAAACATAAAGCGGATTTTTTTTAACAATTAATGTACTATATAAAAAAAAGCTAACGGATTCTTTTTACATTACTTTAACTGCTACTAAAAATGGATCAATATTATTCTTTTAAAAGATTTATTAAAAAGTTAGAAAAAGGTAGATAAAAATTTAATGAAACATATATATTAGCAGTTGAAAAAAAAAGAGAAATATATAAAGTATAAGTAATGTGATAACTAAACAATGCGAAATCTATGTTAATAAACTCAAACTATTTTTTCACATAAAAATTTATAGAAATAATTAAATAAATAAAAATAAGAGAGAGAAAGGTGTAACGCTTCGCCTTTCGCAACTTTTCATTTTTAGTAAGATTGTATCATATTTCTATTTCCGGAAACCCGTTTCCTTTGTAATCGCATTTCGTTTCAAATCATTGTAAATCCGAGACGTCGATCGTAATGAAATTAATCTTTATGTGGAATATACATCACTTATACATGTTTATACATCGATTCATACCCACATTTATTAACATAGTTCGCACCATAAAAGAACTCGTAAACAATTCTCGTGTAATCGTAATTCTTAAAGCATTTCATTCATACACAATACTTGATCATTCAATCGCGAGATGTACACTTATTTGACACTTCGTTATGTGTCACGAACTTGTTAATTGTTAGTCTAGATTAATCTTTTTAAAACATGTTAATTTTGCTTATAAGACCTTATGTTATAATAACCAAACATTAGGAATATCATGCCACACCTTATTACAAGTTCAGAACCCATTAAAAGGTAACAAATTAGCCAAATAATAACATTTATTTAACAAAAAAATAAATAAATAAATAAAATGGGGACAACTCAGTTTAAGGGTGTGTTTAGGTTTGTTTCAAGCCTTAATGACACACTAATCTTGTCCAAAGCCCAACCCACTGAAACCCTAATCCCTTCCCTATAATAATGAACACTTTCTCATTCTTTATTCCACTTTTACATGCCTCCAAACACTTCAAAACCCTTCTAAACTCAGCTGAGTTTTTCAGCTAACTTCAGAAAGTTTCAGCCATTAAAAGTGAATTTTAACTCACTTCTTCTTCTAATTTCTTCTTGTTCTTTATTATAAAACACTTGGATAACCTCTAAGAAGGTTTTCACAAGTTTTATTGGGCAAATTAAGATGAAATCTCATCCAAAATGAGGACCAAAGTGACTACAATTTTCTGCTTGTTTTTATCTTTTTTATAACTTCATTTTTTTCATGTTTTCTTCACTTTTTCTTCCTCTACAATGGTTGTAATGACTCTAGGGATGTTACCATAGGTTTTCCATGGAAAACCAAGGTGAAACAATACTATTTTTGAGGCTAAACTTTCTATTTTGAAAGATGAACTTGTAAACCTTATTTAAACTCACTTTTACTAAACAAACTTGTGCTACTTGTGCCTCTAATCGAGCCTATGATTAGGGAGCTAGCCAAGGTTGTTTCATACAAATTAGGAGGTGTAAAACACCTCTAAACTTTCTGTTTTGAAAAGGGTTTTAACCCACAAGTGTTGTATCCACCGAGCTTGTTCTTGAAACAAGACTTGTGATGGAAGTGTGTGATTATTTGAAAGCTTGGGCTATCCTACCTCAATCCACCACCTCACTTGATGATTTCACCTTGCTATCCTAAGTGGTTTCCTAGACCTAAAGATAACTTAGCCCCGTTTAACCGCCGACACTTAGTTGATTCTTTTCATGTCGGAAGTGGAAACTCGAGTTGATGCTTACTTGGTCACTTAGTATAGTAAGAAGTTGTTCATTTCCATTTTCATTCATGACCATCCTTGTTGTCTTCATGACAACTTGTGCATTGGTGAATATACAAAAGAGGTCTTAAATGGAAGGTTATCCTCCTACCTCCTTGCATGACTTATATGAGATCCTTGTAATACATGTTGGACTAAACTTATACAATAAGCTATGTAGAATGAATAGAACATATATAAAAATATAATAACCGAACCCTCGATGATAATCAAGTGATTATTCGTCATGGTGCTAGGTTACGTCATCTAAAGTACTTACATTCTCGTTACGATTCTAATGGTTATTTAACCCATGAAATAATTCTAACCCCTATGGGTTCTATAGTGTCAAGAACGAGTATTAAGTCTAGATGAGTATTTTATCGTTACCTACTTTTTCATACTTTAAATTTCGAATCTAAATCCACCGTTATCATCCAAACTACTCACACACCTATATTTCCTCGTGTAGAAGGACTCGGTGTTCCATCTCCAAACCAACAACTCTTCACGGAATTTCCAAGTGGAAGCTTGCAAAACCGTGAGTACACTTGACCCATTTTCAACTTTTACACAATTTGGGTTGTAACATGTTAACTTACAAAATACACAAATACACACAACATACTTTATACACTCAATCCGTCATACATGCTTATTGTTATGCTTAGATTCATTCTAGATACATACATGCTTTTGTCATTAACTTAGCTAGCCCAACTTAACATATATAGCGCTATAGGAGTAGCATGCCGCCCGTCGGGGTATTGTTAAGCTTTATTCATAATTAGTCTCGTTACCTTTGTGGCGAGGGACACTTATAATTCTTGTGGACACTTTGGTTTGACATTTAGTATTGCATGCTAGTTTACCTTGTATACAATTGCCATGTGGATTCGAGTAAATTCTTTTCATACTTATGCTATGTACTTTAAAACTTGTGTGCTCGCCAATGCTTTTGCGTTGATCCATATTTTTAACATGTTAAAGGTTGATGATAATGTTTATGACGAATCTAGTAGGGACGACATAGAAACGCACAAGAAATACTAGATTTGAATACTTTGTTTTGTTGAACTTATTGTACTTGTCTTTTAAATTGTTGTAATTTGAATTTCCTTGTAATGTACTTAACAATTTTTTATATGCAATGAAATTGGTTTTGAATTAATTATTGTCGCAAATAGTGTTATGTGTGATGAGCAATCTATTTCGTCTCACTCTGATGATTCCGCCATCGATTGGGGTGTGACAAAAGGTGTAAAAATAAAATAACCTAGTGTTACTTTATGTCACCCCATCTGACTTTCATCCCTTTCTGAAAAGTAAAAATATTATTTAATATTGGAATATTGGATTTTAATAATCTCAATTATTCGCTGTTTAAAAATAATCACTGACAGTCCCAACTATTAACATACTGGCCTCCAATGGACCCTGACTAATAGAACCCTAACGCCGTTAAGTCTCTGGTCGCCGGAAAAACGTTTTTGGCCGGAAAACTTATTTTTGGCCGGAAAACTCAACATTTTCGTCAAAAACCTCTTTGTAACCTCATTACGGACATTTAGGAACATTTTTTCTAGTAAAAACCCCAATTATTGAAGTCGTCAGAAAACTCATTTTTCGCCGGAAAACTTCTTTTTTGCCGGGAAACTCAACTTTTTGGCCGGGAAACTCAACTTTTTGGCCGAAAAACTCAACATTTCGACCCAAACCTCTTTGTAACCTTAGATCGGACCTTTAGAAACCTTTTTCTGGCCAAAAACGGTTTCCGGCGAACGGAGATTAATGATGCTAGGGTTCTGTTAGTCAAGGTCCATTGGTGGCCAATATGTCAATAGTTGGGACTACCAGTGGTTATTTTTCAAGTTGGGACTGTTAACGGTCAACGGTGAATAGTTAAGATTATTAAAACCCAATATTCCTTTAATGTTAGGTTCAAACTTTTAATTGGTCAAAGGGTGGTTTTTATGCGATCAGTTCGTCTTCTTCATGTTTCCATTCTTTTAACCACAGAGTTCGTCGTCACCGGAAAATAACTCTAATTATATTCATATTTTCTTTTTAATATTTAGTAATGGGCATCCGATACATAAAACATAAAAAAAATAAAAAAATTACACTTCAAAGACAAAATTGAAGGATAGCACACGCACCCTATATATTATATAATCACAAGATATGTATTAATAACACATATACAACTAAACACCTTCAGTTAAATTGTAAGTTACAATCATATTCAACTAAGTTTTGATTCCTCTTGGCTATACAAAGCAGAATACAGCCAATTTTAAATTAAACTGATTGTGTATTTCACACAAAATGCTCGTCAAGTTGCAAAAATATAAGTATTTTATAGATTAATGGAAAAATACAGAATATAAAATTATGAGTAAATTGTCATTTTGGTCCCTGAGATTTGGCCACTTTTGTCACTTTAGTCCAAATCTCAAACTTTTTGCATCTAGGGCCCTGTGGTTTCGTTTTGCCATTTTGTCCGAAAATGAAATCAGATCAGATTTCTCAAAAAAACCCTGCTATTTTGTCATTTTCCTCGGTGGCAAAATGGTCATTTTCAAAAAACAACCCTGTCTCTCTCTCTATCTGCAGATCATCACCAACACACACACACATCCTCTCTCCCTTCACTCTCTCTCACACCCAAACACACATACTTGCCGGAATCCCTAAAAGAAATCACCCACCAAATCCACTCCCGCATCCAAACCCTCCACCATTCCCAGCTCGACCTCATCTCCTCCCTCCAATCCACCATCCCAGACCTCACCTCCTCTCTCAACCTCCACCTCAAAGTCATCTCCTCCATCAACAACCGCCCCTCCAATCCACATTCGTTAATGGCGGTGGATTATTTAGAGAGAGAAAGAGAGGGTAAAAGCTAGGGTTTTAGAGAGAGAAATAGGAGGGAAAGAACGGGGGTGGTTGTGCTCTGAAGAGGTGGTGCTTGTGGGGGTGGGTGTTGATGGTGGCAGTGGTGAGAAGGGAGAGGAGGTGGCGGTGGTGGTGGTGCCCTGACGGCAGAGAAGAGAGAGGGAGAGAGAGATAGAGGGGGGGTAGAGTAATGGGAGCGTATTTATATATATAAATGCTTAAATGACGATTTTGCCCCTTAGAAAAAGGACAAAATAGCAGGGTTTTTTTTTTTAAATCTAACCTTCTTTTACTTTTAGATTAAAATGGCAACAAAAATGAAACCACAAGGCCTAGATGAAAAATGTTTGAAATTTGGACTAAAGTGGCAAAACTGGCCAAACCTCAGGGGACCAAAATGGCAGTTTACTCTAAAATTATAAGTATTTTCTAGATTAATGGAAGAAAAACATAATATAAAATTATAAGTATTTTCTAGATTAATGAAAAAGAAAACAGAATATAAAATTAGCATGTTGATGTTCATTATATGAAAACAGAAACAGTAAACTACACAAAATAACTGAACTTTATGTAGTTTTCCATATTTTAAGACACTTCAGTTTTTTAATCGATTATGGGATTAATGTTTTTTTACTTTTCTTTTTAAAGACTTTTAATCGTTTGACTATTCCGAGTAACTTCTTTAGTTGATATAAGGGTTTTACTATTATGGATTTTACGTTTTATATTTGAAAATCAGTCCATTTTGTCCGTAAAATGTCCAAGAAAAGTTTAAAAATGAAAGAATAGGGTAGAAGATGAGATGTTCTACGTCCAATATCTTCAAATTAGTCAAATCCTGCTCTGATACCAATTGAGGGTCCGTTGTACGGATCGTTCGGGTCCTAATTTGGCAAAACTAAGGTAAACGTGCGGAATCGGTTTGCATAGGTGAATGAGTGGCTTGTCATTTGTGCATGACCTTATGATTTATGATTACTATTTTTTTACTTGAAAGTTGAGAACGTGTAGAAATAGCTAAACGGAAAAAAAGGGTATTAATATTCTCATAACTAGGGCTGTCTAAAAGTTTGTGGTTTGGAGCTTGTTCGAAGCTTGCTTGGATTTAGCTCGAACAAAACTTGGTCGATGTGGCTCGGTTTAAAAGTGAGCCAAGCCGGCTCGGCTCGGTTTAAAAGTGAGCCAAGCCGGCTCGGCTCGGTTAGAAAGTGAGTTTAGTACGACTCGGCTTGTAACGAGCCGGATTGGCTTGGTTTGGCTCGCATACCAGCTCGGCTCGGCTTAGGTCAGAATATTTTACTTTTAATATATTTTATTTTTATATACTTTATAATATATCACAAAAATTGATTTTTATTTACATGTGATTAGAAGTGTATTTGATATTTATGCCACATTGAAAGGTTGATTGCCATGCTAATGAATTCATATTGTATTTCGTTGAAATTAAGAACGTATTTTATGTTGTTAAATTTGATTTTGGCTTGTAATGTATTAGGTTTAGCTTATTTTAGATATGTTCTTTTAAATTATTGAATAATATTTTAGATTATTGAATTTTGAGAGCCAAGTATTAATTGTTTTTTTTTCAAAATCGAGCCAAACCAAGCCGAGCCAGCTCGATTTAAAACCAAGTCGAGCCCGAGCTTAGATTTCCAGCTCAGTTTCAAATCTAAGCCGAGCCCGAGTTTTGCCCTAACTCAGCTCGGTTCGGCTCGTGAACAGCCCTACTCACACCCATTCTCTCTATCTCTCTTATATACATAGATATATATAGAAAGAGGTAGAGTGAAAACGATATACGAATAAGATTTGAGGGTGTGGAAATAAGATGACCTAAAAAGATAGTTAGTTGTTTTCAGTGAAAAAAAAAAAGATTTTAATCTAAAAAGAAAGAGCACCATTTTTTTTATAAGTAATGAAAGAAAACTTATGAGTATATTTACCTACAAATTGGACAACCTTGGTTGAATATCAATGTGTCAATCTCTTATATGGGATAATTTTACCTGTCTAATTAAGCCAACTAATTAAGGATATTTAAGTATGTTATTTAAACGTGCATGTGACCAACAATCAAACCAAATATTATTACTATTTAATAACTGGTTAACATATTTCATTTCCGAAATTGCTAACGACTTTTATGTTTAAATATTAATGAATGAATAAATTTATCAAGAAGCATGTGATTAGATCAAGTTGAGGATTCGCACACCGAAGCATAGACATGTTGGTACATAGGGGTCATGTTCCAAAGTGATGCGGCTAAAGTCTTTACATTTTTTAATTTTTTTGAAGGGTCAAATATTTTATTAATAATAATATAATTAATTCATAATTTAACATAAAAACAAAATAGACCTCATAAGCACTTGTAGTGTAATAACTTTGTGACTCGACTATATCGTGGAGATAAATCAGTTAGTTTAACTTTTCTTGCCTATTGTGCTAATTTGTTTAGGGGGAAGGGAGTGGGCGGTAAAATGGATCGGCAAAGTAGAACATAGAAGAAGTGTGAACACTAGGTCACCAATTATGATGTCTTAGGCCAAACTTTCGAGCGGTGCATCGTGTAAAAAGAATTGAGTCGCTCATGAGCTACTCACCACCATCACCCACCACCACCACCATCAGCCGCCACCACCACCACTATGAGCCACCAACATTAGTCGCCACCACCGCCACCATTAATCGCCACCCCCAACAGTCGCCGCCACCACCACCATCAGCCACCACCATCAGCCGCCGCCAGCCGCCACCCATCACCATCATCCGCCTCCACCACCACCATCAGCCGCCACCCACCATCATCAGCCGCCACCCACCTATTTTTTGGTGGTGGCGGCTGATGGTGGTGGTGGTAGTGGGTGGCTGATGATGGTGGTAGTGGTGTGTGGTGGTGGTGGTGGGTGGCGGCTTATGATGGTGGTAGTTGTTGATGGTGGTGAAAGTTATGATTATTAAAATCAACTACTAAGTTTGTGCCACATCATCAAATAACTAGGTTTGTGCCACGTAAGCTACCACGTCAACAAAAAAAATAACCAAGTTAAAAAAGGATCGACGGAGGCCAAATTCTTACAAGTTGAGATTGTTCGAGGGAATTTTTGAAGTTGAGATTATTGCCGGCCAATTGATGAAAGTTGGGATTATTAAAATCTAATATCCCTTTATTTATAGATATAATTGAATGCATCTCTATAAACAGACTTGAGCAAATCAAAATTCTTAAAAAAATATATAACAAGGAAATTAAAACTGAGAAAAAAACTACTTAATATCCAAATGGCACAACAAATGTTAAAAGAATTCATATTTAATTCCTTCTATTGTTTAAAACTGTTTCTAACATAATAGTTGTTGATCCATTAAAGTTAAAGATACCTTTTGTTCATGTTGCATCAATTAGATTAACAGGGCTGAAAAATATTCATTTCCAGCCCAGTGATAAAGTGGTTTGGCCCAAGTTCACGAGCCCAATATTTAAAGAAGATTGGGCCTTGGGGAGTGATTAGAAATTTAGCAACCCAAAACCACCGCAGAAGCTTCACACTGAAACGTGTTTCCATAAAAACAAGATTTTTTTTGGTACTTTTATATAAACAAAAAGGTAAAATGATTGTTTAATGTGGATTTAAGAGATTTTTTTTTACCTCAGCTAGTAAATATATTGAAAATTATAAAAGCGCTAAGCTGTTTATGAATTACTCGAGACCGGACTCGTTGTAAGCTCGAATCAAGTTAAACTTAAACGGTCTCAAGACTAAACTGAAGCATGTACAAACAATATTCATATAACAAGCTTGACTAGTCTCGCAAGCCTTAAGTAGTGTGTTATTTATATAAATATATATTTAAGTTAGAAACTCGTATATCTCACTGGTTGAGTAAACAAATTAGCAAATAGTTGTTAATGAAGATTTAGAAATTATAGAATGATATTTTGAGATATAATATGATTGAAATTATGTATAAGTTATTAACTAATAATTTAATGTATTTAAAGTAAATAATATATATAGAGTAAGTATATTATATTTTATAATGGTAAATACGATGGGGTGAAATAAAAGAAACACTAAAAAGAATATTGTCTCACAAATTTGTGACATGTAGTGCAACGTTTTATTTATTAGGTATAGATAATTTCTACTTTATATTAAACACACATTTACAAAAAAAAGTTATCTTTATATAATTATGATAAAAGTAACTAAATCACACACACATTACATAAATATAAAAAAAAAGACTGAGCCCCGTCGAGCTTAAGTCTTGAGATTTTTCTCAAGAACAAAACTCGTGCTTTAGTTATAGAGTTTAATACGAACTAGACTTAAGCTCGAGTTTAGCTTAACTTGTCTCGTTTACACATAAGTAGTAACACGAAGGCTTTCCGTCTGAAACCAAAATAACGTATTCAAATTTTAGTAGCTTAAAACCAAACCGAATATCAATTTCGTATTATGTTCGGTTTTCAGTTTTACTAAAAATAAACCAAATAACCCTTATTTGTTATAGAGCGTTGTTGTTGGGTAAAAAAAATTGTAATTGGATCGACTTAATGATATAGGCAAAATAACTGATAGCTAACAATTTGGGAATAGAAAACAGAGAGCACCAGCCGTGACCTACGAGGCTCGGAGTGGTGGCCTGGAAAGAGCCAGCCGTGACCAACATGGTTGTTACCAACGAGGACGTTGGCCCTTAAGGAGGGTCGATTGTTATGGAATAATATCATTGTACAGTGGCGGATCTTGACCGTTGAACGTCCCAGGGCCGAAAGCCACGGGCACTAAAAACATGCCCGTGCCGAACATAGTAGGTATAAAAAATTTTGATCGAACCGTGGAAATTAGCACTTATGGCCGAAAAACGTGCCAGGGCCGTGGCCCTGGCACCACTCTTCTAAGAACCGCCCCTGCCATTGCAAGGTATGAGAATTGTCCCACATCAGTTGTATGGGCAACTGATGTGGGGTTTATATACCAAATGAGGCTAGTCTTTTGGGTTGGGTTTTCTTGTTTGATATGTAACATTTGTATTTGTTATTCGGTTTCAGATTTTTTTTTCTCGACAGATTTAACGGTTCGGATCTAATTAGATTTTCAATCTAACCGGTTTAAAACCGAATATTATCACCACTTTATATTAATGTTCTATGAACCATGTCACAACATGGGTGTCAGAAAGTTGTGTTCTCTTATCTTCCACTTAACCAATCTAAACTTGAGTTCTTTCTATCTTAATGGATCCAAAGGCACAGGACCACCAATCTCCGTCGTCCCAACCGTCACAACTCCGGCAAGTACTCGTCCTCCGTCACCCCCGTCTTCGTGGTCCACGAACAACACTTCTCTACCAAATTTCACATCCTCAAAGCATACGACTCACCATTACCTACTCACGACTTCCTCCAAGCCCATGCCCAGTCTATGAAAGCTGTCTTGTGCTCCGGCATAGGCCCGATCACAGCCGACGTGATACGCGACCTTCCGGCTCTAGAACTTGTTGTCACTGCCTCCACTGGCGTAAATCATATTGACATGGCCGAATGTCGCCGCCGTGGGATTACTGTCACGAACATCGGAGATGTGTTTTCGGATGATGTAGCGGACGCCGCGGTAGGGCTGTTCATCGACGTTATGAGAAGAATTACTGGTGGTGATAGGTTTGTTCGTGGTGGGCGTTGGGCGACTTCAGTGGAGTATACTCTTGGTTCAAAGGTTAGTTATTTTCGAGTATTCTAATATCTTAGGCAGGGTTTTAAAAACCGGTTTAAACCAGCCGGTTGAACCAGATGCCGAAAGCTTGGCCGGCACGAATCATACTGGTAAACTGAAGGAACGGCAAAGAAGTTGTATCGCTAGTAAATTGGGTGATACCGGTGTATTGGTACCGGGCTAAAGTTAAAATTTGGACTTTTAATCTTTTATGCGCCAAAAAAGTAAGGATTTATCTTCTTAGTTAAACTTAGGCCGAAAAAGTACTGATCATGAATTTTCGGATTATTTTTTGATTATAGATTAATTTTTGTAATATTTTCATTGTGGAATGATGTAATTTTGGATTATTTTTTGAGTTAAATTGTATTTTATGGATTTATAGGGTTAATTAGTCAACCTGGTTGTATCGTCTGGTACAACTTGGTTCAATCGGATGAACAATTTCTGAGCCTAATCCAATATGATTTAAGAACCGGTAACTAAAACATTGATTTTAGGGAATATAATTACTCGCCTCCATGAACTAACTTTAAATAACTTATTTTGATCGTTATGGTTTTCAAGTTATCATGTAAAAGAGTAGGAATTGTTGGGCTTGGAAACATTGGATCTAGAGTTGCTACAAGACTAGAGGCCATGGGTTGCATAGTCTCATACACCTCAAGGTGGAAAAAGCCCTCTACACCCTTCACTTTTTACCCAAATATCATCCAACTCGCTTCTGACTCAGATGCTTTGGTCATATTTTGTGCGCTGACCAACGAAACACGTCACATGATCAACAACAAAGTCATGACGGCCTTGGGCAAAAGAGGTATCATCATGAACGTGGCCTGTGGGGCCATCATTGACGAAGTGGAGTTAGTGAAGTGTTTGGTTGAAGGTGAAATTGGTGGTGCTGGTTTGGATGTTTTTTAAAATGAACCAAATGTACCTAAAGAGATGTTTGAATTGGATAATGTCGTTCTTTTGCCTCATATAACGGCTATGACAAAGGAGTCATTCTATGACGCTGCTCAAATTTTAATAGGTAACTTGGAAGCATTTTTTACGAACAAACCCTTGCTTAATCTTGTCGTTAATGAATTCTAGTCACCCGGGTTGTACTTTATTGTTGAACTTTCCCAATATCGTAGAGTGTTTTTGATATCCATTTTAATCTATTTTAGTTACGTGACTTTTGTTTTGTGTAAATTAGAGATGGGCATAAAAACCGGTTCCGAACCCGAACCGGTAGAACCGAACTGGAACCGGTTCCAGTTCCTACCCGACATTAAGTAGAACCAGTTCCGGGTTCAAAATACCCGTTGGTTCCAACCCGGTTTCATAATTTTACCATTTGAATCGGGTAGTAACCGGTTCCTACCCGTACCCGGTTCCTACCCGTACCCGGTTCCTACCAATACCCGGAAATTCAGTTCTAGAAGGAACCGGTTATACCCGTTAAAATGTTACCGTTGGAACCGGTTATACCCGTTATAATGTTACCGTTGGAACCGGTTATAGCCGTTAAAATGTTACCGTTGGAACCGGTTCCTGACCGTTGGAACCGGTTATAGCCGTTAAAATGTTACCGTTGGAACCGGTTCCTGACCGTTGGAACCGGTTCTATATATATTGTTTAGAAATCTATTGTTTAGCACACAATTTCTCATATCTATTCTTCTTTTTACATTTCTTTCTTGTTCCTTTTCACATTCTAATCAACAAATGGCCTCAAAGAGTTCAAAAAACGCAAATTCCCAATCCGTTAACAATGTTCCTCAAGATCAATCGGTTCCATATGTGGTTGGAACATTGTCTCATAATCGCAGTAAGGAAGTTTGGAGCAATTGGGAGTTGGTCGAGATGAGTGACGGCTCGCAAAAAGCTCAATGTAAACATTGTGGATCGTTATTAGCCAAGGAATCAAACTCAACGTTAACGAAACATATTAATAAGTATTGCAAAGTTTTAAGGGAAATGACATCCGGTCAAGTTCCACTATCCAAAGATGGTACCATTTTTCGTTATGACCAAAAATTAGCTCGCGATCGGATGACGAAGTTGGTGATACAAAAAGCGTTGCCGTTTGGACACTTCGACGACCCCGATCTTACAAATCTTATTCGGGAGACGCTACAACCTCGCTATAAACATGTAAGTCGTCGCACTTTAAAACGTCTTTGTTTAAGTTTATGGGAAAATGCAAAAAAGATTTAATTGTTTTTTTTAAGAATTAAAAAACTAGTGTAAATCTAACTAGTGATGTGTGGTCGGCTCCACATGGTTTACCGGAATCGTACATATGTGTCACCGCTCATTGGGTTGATCCCGATACATGGCAAATGATGAAGCGTACGATTGCGTTTGACGAGTTTCCTTCTCCTCATACGGGAGAAAATATTTATAAAATTATAAATGACACAATAATTAAATATGGTTTAGAAGATAAAATTTTTTCAATATCCTTTGATAACGCTTCAAACAACACAACGGCGATTGAAAAATTAAAGTTGAAGTACAAACCAATACTTGATGGTGTTTTTTTTCACACACGATGTATTGCACATATTATTAACTTAGTAGTGCAAACCGGTTTAAAAGATCAATTTGTATCGGATTTTATTATAGCATTTAGAGCTATGCTCCAAGATGTTTTCAAAAGTGGAAAAGAAAGATATCAAGAATATAAAAAACTTTGTAAAGATGTCAACCAAAAAATTATTGGACCGAACCAAAAAATAAAGGACAAAATAGCAGGGTTTTTTTTTTAAAAATCTAACCTTATTTTACTTTTGGACTAAAATGGCAACAAAAACGAAACCACAAGGCCTAGATGAAAAATGTTTGAAATTTGGACTAAAGTGGCAAAACTGGCCAAACCTCAGGGGACCAAAATGGCAGTTTACTCTAAAATTATAGTATTTTCTAGATTAATGGAAGAAAAACATAATATAAAATTATAAGTATTTTCTAGATTAATGGAAAAAAAAACAGAATATAAAATTAGCATGTTGATGTTCTTTATATGAAAACAGAAACAGTAAACTACACAAAATTACTGAACTTTATGTAGTTTTCCATATTTTAAGACACTTCAGTTTTTTTAATCGATTATGGGATTAATGTTTTTTTACTTTTCTTTTTAAAGACTTTTTAATCGTTTGACTATTCCTAGTAACTTCTTTAGTTGATATAAGGGTTTTACTATTATGGATTTTACGTATTATATTTGAAAATCAGTCCATTTTGTCCGTAAAATGTCCAAGAAAAGTTTAAAAATGAAAGAATAGGGTAGAAGATGAGATGTTCTACGTCCAATATCTTCAAATTAGTCCAATCCTGCTCTGATACCAATTGAGGGTCCGTTGTACGGATCGTTCGGGTCCTAATTTGGCAAAATTAAGGTAAACGTGCGGAATCCGTTTGCATAGGTGAATGAGTGGCTTGTCATTTGTGCATGACCTTATGATTTATGATTACTATTTTTTTTACTTGAAAGTTGAGAACGTGTAGAAATAGCTAAACGGAAAAAAAGGGTATTAATATTCTCATAACTAGGGCTGTCTAAAAGTTTGCGGTTTGGAGCTTGTTCGAAGCTTGCTTGGATTTAGCTCGAACAAAACTTGGTCGATGTGGCTCGGTTTAAAAGTGAGCCAAGCCGGCTCGGCTCGGTTTAAAAGTGAGCCAAGCCGGCTCGGCTCGGTTAGAAAGTGAGTTTAGTACGACTCGGCTTGTAACGAGCCGGATTGGCTTGGTTTGGCTCGCATACCAGCTCGGCTCGGCATAGGTCAGATTATTTTACTTTTAATATATTTTATTTTTATATACTTTATAATATATCACAAAAATTGATTTTTATTTACATGTGATTAGAAGTGTATTTGATATTTATGCAACATTGAAAGGTTGATTGCCATGCTAATGAATTCATATTGTATTTCGTTGAAATTAAGAACGTATTTTATGTTGTTAAACTTGATTTTGGCTTGTAATGTATTAGGTTTAGCTTATTTTAGATATGTTCTTTTAAATTATTGAATAATATTTTAGATTATTGAATTTTGAGAGCCAAGTATTAATTGTTTTTTTTCAAAACCGAGCCAAACCAAGCCGAGCCAGCTCGATTTAAAACCAAGTCGAGCCCGAGCTTAGATTTCCAGCTCAGTTTCAAATCTGAGCCGAGCCCGAGTTTTGCCCTAACCCAGCTCGGTTCGGCTCGTGAACAGCCCTACTCACACCCATTCTCTCTATCTCTCTTATATACATAGATATATATAGAAAGAGGTAGAGTGAAAACGATATACGAATAAGATTTGAAGGTGTGGGAATAAGATGACCTAAAAAGATAGTTAGTTGTTTTAAGTGAAAAAAAAAAAGATTTTAATCTAAAAAGAAAGAGCACCATTTTTTTTATAAGTTATGAAAGAAAACTTATGAGTATATTTACCTACAAATTGGACAACCTTGGTTGAATATCAATGTGTCAATCTCTTATATGGGATAATTTTACCTGTCTAATTAAGCCAACTAATTAAGGATATTTAAGTATGTTATTTAAACGTGCATGTGACCAACAATCAAACCAAATATTATTATTATTTAATAACTGGTTAACATTTTTCATTTCCGAAATTGCTAACGACTTTTATGTTTAAATATTAATGAATGAATAAATTTATCAAGAAGCATGTGATTAGATCAAGTTGAGGATTCGCACACCGAAGCATAGACATGTTGGTACATAGGGGTCATGTTCCAAAGTGATGCGGCTAAAGTCATTACATTTTTAATTTTTTTGAAAGGTCAAATATTTTATTAATAATAATATAATTAATTCATAATTTGACATAAAAACAAAATAGACCTCATAAGCACTTGTAGTGTAATAACTTTGTGACTCGACTATATCGTGGAGATAGAACATAGAAGAAGTGTGAACACTAGGTCACCAATTATGATGTCTTAGGCGAAACTTTCGAGCGGTGCATCGTGTAAAAAGAGTTGAGTCGCTCATGAGCTACTCACGATCATATTCTAAATTATCAAAATGGATTCAAGCTAATAGATGCAAGCTTATATTGAAGCTCTTTTAATAATCGAGCTTAAGTTTCACATATAAACTTTGACTAGGCTTGCAAGATTGGACGATCCTACCAATTATTGAACTTTTTATATAATATATGGATATATATTTACATATAACACATATCGTATATAAACATATAATAATAGAGTTTATATAATATCTATTATGTATATATGGGCTTTATAAAAATTAGATTATAAATTTAGATTATAATAGTTTTAAATATAGATATATAAATTAATTAATAGCTAATAAGCAGTAAAGGTGTCAAGCTCTACCTTGAAAAACTATCTATAAGCTGAATTTGAGCTCTTAAAAAATAAATCTCTAAACGTGCCAAGCTCAAGCTTAGGAGAGCTCGGCTTGACTCCTTTGCGCTCATAACACTAAGCAGCGATCAATCGAGATTGTAAAACCTGCTTTTTTGATAAATATATTATTTATAAAAATAAACGATATGATAAAATACAAAGAGTTAACTATAAAACCCCTAAAAAGTTTTTAAAGTTGATTTATTTATGGGATATTGGATTTTAATAATCTCAACTTTCACTAATTGGCCAGTAATAATCCTAACTTCAAAAATTCCCTCTGACAATCCCAACTTGTAAGAATTTGGCCTCCATCGATCCTTTTCTAACTGGGTTAGTTTTTTGTTGACGTGACAGCTTACGTGGCACAAACCTAGTTATTTGATGACGTGGCTGCTGATGTGGCACAAACTTAGTGTTTGGATTTTAATAATTCCAACTTTCACCACCATCAACAACTACCATCACCACCATCACCCACCACCACCATCAGCCGCCACCACCACCACTATGAGCCACCAACATCAGCCGCCACCACCGCCACCCCAACAGTCGCCGCCACCACCACCATCAGCCGCCGCCAGCCGCCACCCATCACCATCATCCGCCTCCACCACCACCAGCCGCCACCCACCATCATCAGCCGCCACCACCAGCCGCCACCCACCTATTTTTTGGTGGTGGCGGCTGATGGTGGTGGCGGTAGTGGGTGGCCGATGATGGTGGTAGTGGTGGGTGGCAGCTGGTGGTGGTGGCGGTGGTGGTGGGTGGCGGCTTATGGTGGTGGTAGTTGTTGATGGTGGTGAAAGTTATGATTATTAAAATCAAATACTAAGTTTGTGCCACATCAGCAGCCACATCATCAAATAACTAGGTTTGTGCCACGTAAGCTACCACGTCAACAAAATAACTAACCCAGTTAAAAAAGGATCGACGGAGACCAAATTCTTACAAGTTGGGATTGTTAGAGGGAATTTTTAAAGTTTGGATTATTGCCGGCCAATTGATGAAAGTTGGGATTATTAAAATCCAATATCCCTTTATTTATAGATATAATTGAATGCATCTCTATAAACAGACTTGAGCAAATCAAAATTCTAAAAAAATATATAACAAGGAAATTAAAACTGAGAAAAAAAATACTTAATATCCAAATGGCACAACAAATGTTAAAAGGATTCATATTTAATTCCTTCTATTGTTTAAAACTGTTTCTAACATAATAGTTGTTGATCCATTAAAGTTAAAGCTACCTTTTGTTCATGTTGCATCAATTAGATTAACAAGGCTGAAAAATATTCATTTCCAGCCCAGTGATAAAGTGGTTTGGCCCAAGTTTACGAGCCCAATATTTAAAGAAGATTGGGCCTTGGGGAGTGATTAGAAATTTAGCAACCCAAAACCACCGCAGAAGCTTCACACTGAAACGTGTTTCCATAAAAAACAAGATTTTTTTTGGTACTTTTATATAAACAAAAAGGTAAAATGATTGTTTAATGTGGATTTAAGAGATTTTTTTTTGCCTCAGCTAGTAAATATATTGAAAATTATAAAAGTCTGTTTATGAATTACTCGAGACCGGACTAGTTGTAAGCTCGAATCAAGTTAAACTTAAACGGTCTCAAGACTAAACTGAAGCATGTACAAACAATATTCATATAACAAGCTTGACTAGTCTCGCAAGCCTTAAGTAGTGTGTTATTTATATAAATATATATTTAAGTTAGAAACTCGTATATCTAACTGGTTGAGTAAACAAATTATCAAATAGTTGTTAATGAAGATTTAGAAATTATAGAATGATATTTTGAGATATAATATGATTGAAATTATGTATAAGTTATTAACTAATAATTTAATGTATTTAAAGTAAATAATATATATAGAGTAAGTATATTATATTTTATAGTGGTAATACGATGGGGTGAAATAAAAGAAACACTAAAAAGAATATTGTCTCACAAATTTGTGACATGTAGTGCAACGTTTTATTTATTAGGTATAGATAATTTCTACTTTATATTAAATAGACATTACAAAAAAAAGTATCTTATATATAATTATGATAAAAGTAACTAAATCACACACACATTACACAAACATAAAAAAAAGTCTGAGCCCCGTCGAGATAAAGTCTTGAGATTTTTCTCAAGAACAAAACTCGTGCTTTAGTTATAGAGTTTAATACGAACCAGACTTAAGCTCGAGTTTAGCTTAACTTGTCTCGTTTACACATAAGTAGTAACACGAAGGCTTTCCATCTGAAACCAAAATAACGTATTCAAATTTTAGTAGCTTAAAATCAAACCGAATATCAATTTCATATTATGTTCGGTTTTCAGTTTTACTAAAAATAAACCAAATAACCCTTATTTGTTATAGAGCGTTGTTGTTGGATAAAAAAATTGTAATTGGATCGACTTAATGATATAGGCAAAATAACTGATAGCTAACAATTTGGGAATAGAAAACAGAGAGAGAAAATTCTTCAATCATTAACCAGCCGTGACCTACGAGGCTCGGAGTGATGGCCTGGAAAGAGCCAGCCGTGACCAACATGGTTGTTACCAACGAGGACGTTGGCTCTTAAGGAGGGTCGATTGTTATGGACTAATACCATTGTACAGTGGCGGATCTTGACCCCTCTAAAAACATGCCCGTGCCGAACATAGTAGGTATAAAAAATTTCGATCGAACCGCGGAAATTAGCACTTCTGGCCGAAAAACATGCCAGGGCCGTGGCCCTGGCACCACTCTTCTAAGAACCGCCCCTGCCATTGCAAGGTATGAGACTTGTCCCACATCAGTTGTATGGGCAACTAATGTGGGGTTTATACACCAAATGAGGCTAGTCTTTTGGGTTGGGTTTTCTTATTTGGTATGTAACATTTGTATTTGTTATTCGGTTTCAGATTTTTTTTTCTCGACAGATTTATCGGTTCGAATCTAATTAGATTTTCAATC